>VWPW01007383.1:818905-1096001 GCA_013389825.1 Crypturellus undulatus | reverse complement strand
GGGCGCTGTCCCTGAGCGCGGTGCTGAAGCGGCGCTCGCAGCGCGAGGCGGCGGCGCGCGGGCCTCGTGGACGCGGGGCCGCCGGGCGAGCTGCGGGAGCGGGACCTGCAGGTCCCGGGCGAGGTGCCGAAGTTAAAGCGGGGAGGAGCTCGCAGGAGGCTCTCTGAGGGCTTTTTCAACTGTCTGTCTCGGGTTGTATTCTCTGTTGACCCTGAGCGCGGTGCTGAAGCGGCGCTCGCAGCGCGAGGCGGCGGCGCGCGGGCCTCGTGGACGCGGGGCCGCCGGGCGAGCTGCGGGAGCGGGACCTGCAGGTCCCGGGCGAGGTGCCGAAGTTAAAGCGGGGAGGAGCTCGCAGGAGGCTCTCTGAGGGCTTTTTCAACTGTCTGTCTCGGGTTGTATTCTCTGTTGATCAGCAAGTTGTAAAAATCCTGTACCTGTGTTCCCAGAATGCAGTACCGGATATATCATGGTGTTACAGTCACTTAAAGCCTGAATTCCATCATCTAAAATATGTCGGTTTGTATTTTGTACTGTGACAGTGTTAAGCAGTGGTAGGTTGGATTAGCGGCGGGGTTGGACTAGATGATCACTAGAGGTCCCTTTTAACCTCAACCAGTCTGTGATTCTCTGAAACATTTACACATTTGTATTAGAGATTCTAATTCCATTCTGAGTGTGGCCTCTTTTATTTTTATTTTTGGAAAGGAGAAGACTTGAACCAACAGAACAATATTAGCCCTTTCCCTTAATGCCATTATTTTGATCTACAAGCTGAAAAACTGTGCAAAGAATTTTCCCTTCCAATATCATAAGAGGACACTTAGATTTCTCATGGGTTTGGTACTCCTTTTTGTCCAACTGGTGTTAC
Organism: Crypturellus undulatus; assembly: GCA_013389825.1. Lineage (NCBI taxonomy): Eukaryota > Metazoa > Chordata > Aves > Tinamiformes > Tinamidae > Crypturellus > Crypturellus undulatus. The sequence goes on along the minus strand of VWPW01007383.1, from coordinate 1,095,133 downwards.
GTTTGTAGGCATGATACCAGTTTTGTATGAACATGTTACTTAAGTATCTTTGGTCAAGCTTCATTCTGTTTGGCTGTTCCTTTAGCCCTTGCAAAAAAATATTTGCACTCTGGGAGTTTTGACTCCCTAGTTGTTTCTCTAGCGTTTTCAGCTTTGGAAAGACGGTAAAGTTAGAGTTCGGTCTTCTGATTTTTTTCTTTTTTTTTTTCTTCATGAAAATGAATAATCATTTCTTGGCTAATTGATGAAAGAATAAGAGTAGAAAGAGGAAAGTTTGGTAACCAAAGCACTGTTTTCTAGGTTTAGACAATTTAGACAAATTCAGTAATCAGAAATTAGATAATTTAACATTTTCTCTTTATCTGTTGTAATTACGATCATAACCATGTGTTTGTTTTGTTATCAATTTATGCATATGGACATGTCAGCATAGGCATATATTTTTATGTTCTTTTTGGACTGTATACTCAGCTTAGATAATATTGTTTGTGGTAGTATTCAGAGGGAATTTAAACTTATTGTAGGATTAACTCCTTTTAATTTGGAATGAAACTAAGTTGTGTGTTTTTTTTTTTTTAATGAGGGAATTGATAAATTATATGGGAGATTGTTGGCTTTGCCTCTTGTAAAGACTCAGGATTGCTCGAGAGTAATATGAATGAATAGTATTAGATTTCACTGCATTCAGGTAGTTTTCAACTTACTGTAATTGATTTTGCTTATAGTGGACCTTTCCATTTGTGTATATATTGCCATAGTTTCCTATTTAAAAATGAATGGATTCTTTTTCTCATTTATAACAAATTAAGACAGATATAGCAGATTAGAAAAGCAGGAAAAAAATAAGAGTTTGTTTACTGTTTTGTACCAAAGTGATATTTGTGTTTAAACACAAAATTATGCAAAATGTAGTGCTTTTTTTTCTTTTTTGAGCATACTTGTTATCATCTCTTATATTCAACCTGTGAAAGTCTTTTAGTTTAGAGTCAATGAGAAGAATGAGGCCCATAATTAGAATTTTGTCTCACAGTGAAAGAACTCTCTTCTTCAGATCTGTAAAGTACTTGCAGATGTCATTCATGTTTGAGTCATTCAGAACGTCGTAGTGTTAAACTTATTTACAGAAATATAAACAATATAAACAGATTAATAAACTGTGAAAATGGTTGTAAACTAGAGCATTATGTCTTATGCAAACAGAAAATCTTACTAGTTCATGGACAGAAAACTGAGTCTTTGTGCATAATCATTTTAAGACATTTTGTAACATGTGAAAAGAATGCAACCATGAAAATACTGTATTCTGTCCCAGTGTTTAATGAAGTATTCAGTTTAAAGATACTGTTGACTTAAGTGCCAAAATTCAGTTTTCTTTCTTTTACCATTGACATCTACTGCAGACATGTGGATTACTAATAAAACTTCAGGGTCATGCTATCATAGGATTGTCTTCATGCTAAAAAATACTTTAAAGTGATCCTTAAGTGTCTGGTTGGGAGATTTTTTTTGGTTAGAGAATGAGCTACCATAGTTACATTGACAGTGACTTAAGCTTTGCTATTTACTAGTCTAGGTATCTTTCTTATTAAACATTAAACACGAGTGTGGGGTAGATGAAAGTGGAGAGATGAAGAAAAGTGTTTCATTTTCTGCTAAAGCTTGCACTATACTCATGCACATTCTCCCTCTCTGTGGTGCTCACCAGTGGAATCGTAAGTAAAATATTGATATTTGCATTGAGTTATTCTCCTTTCCCTCTTTTTTTTCCTTTCTCTCCCACCCAAACATTTTGTGTTTGCGCGCTCTCTCACAGGATGCTTACTAATCAGGTATCATCAGGAGACTGAACCTGAATCAGTTAGTTAGTACAAAGTTTTGTAACACTGCAGTTGGGTAGGGAAGGAAAGAAAATGGTGTGTGCAATGGCAAGAGAAGGATCAGTGTTAGCCCATCCTTTACTGGTGTTGGTATTGGTAGAAGTCATCATCTGTGACCTTTCTTTTTAGGTGAGGGACTAAGTGGGTCAAATAGCATTTGAGGTTTTCAGATCAGTTTGAGAATAGCGGCTAAAGAAGCAAACCTTAGAACTACTCTTGCTGCTGTTACCATTTCCAAAATTCTTAGACCATTTCATTTTGAGAAAAATCTTTTCTAGAACTATTCTGAGAGACTTTGGAGGCTCTCTTGGACGGGTTCTGTCTCTTATTTTGTTTCGTGCATTTTCCTCACCAACCCCCTTTTCTTCGTCTTCTTTTTTTTTAATCTCTCTTTTGTGTTCAGTACAAGTCTAGTATGTTGGGTTAAAACTTCATGTTTTGTTATACTGAAATGTCAGTGACAAGAGGATGGTTAGAATTTTTTTCAACTTACTCCTGATACAGAAATTTGCCAAACCTTGGGTTCCCTAATAAAACATTATTTTGTATTCCTCCTCTCTTAAAGGGGTCTGAAAAAAGCATCACCAGAGACAAGCAGCATTTTCTGTCTTTGCTCCTCCTCTTCATTTTCAGTATTGTCTTAAAGCTGGTGAAAGAGCTTTTCCTGCATGAAACTTTTGCAGTTTAAGGCAGTAAGAAGTTTTGGCAAAATGCGGCCCTTCACTGCATGATTGATTTTTCAGCTACCTTATTCTTCCTGTTTTTTCCCCTCTGCCCTTAAGTAAAAATTGAAACCTTTTGAATTCAGTTACTGCTATGGAATATGCAGCAAAGCAGTTAAAGATTTCTGAGTGCCGAAACTCAGACCTCATTTGACTTCAGATCTCTTAATATTGTAATGTGAAGGATATCAATATCTTCAGGTGTGTGAGCCTCTTTAGTTCATCAAGATAACACAATACGTATCCATTATATCTGAATCTATTGATTTGAAGCAAGCATTCTTCTGAGATAGTCTGAGTGCTCTCTACTTGAACTTCGAAACAAGGACTGTATCTGAGTAAGTCTGAAGTTCATTGATGTACATGTTTTGTAAAAATCTTCTTTAAAAATTTTGGGTAACAAAATATTTAGAATGTCATTATTAGTTGGTCAGCTTGTTTACAAGCAAGTATGCTGTTGGTTCTTGGACTAAAAATTCATTTGCCCTTCTTTTGCTCTGTGGACAACTCTTCCCAACTTTCTTCTTCACTTAAAGCCTTCCATTTGCAAGATATTTTCTCAGTGATGATGTTACTCTCAGTTTGGAAATATGTTAGAGATTATGATAAACTTTCTTACCGAGGTGTAAGGGGAAGGCTAAGGACTGGCCTGAAGTTTGCAAGGACTTATTGTCAGATTATTTTAGCTATCTGGCTTGGTCTCTCAAAAACTACCTTGTAGGGGACACTCATCTTTCAAATATGCGTTCGAGACAGTCACTGTTCCTGGGCACCTCAGTTTTCTTCCAGAACTGTGGTCAGGCAAGTCAGTAACAAGCATTGCACTTCCATTCAGAGGAAAATGATCTAGAGTGTGAGCAACATTCACTTTCATCTTGCCTGAGCGCAAAGCTGTCATAATGTTGAGTTTATCCATAGATCTCCTTCTCTGCTGTTCTCACACCTGTTATGTAGTTAAAGAGGAAGAAAGTCTTGGATATATGTTTTGCTTTGTTTTATAAAATACAGTGTAGAAAAAACAGGCGTTTGGAATCTCATGGGTAAAGCAACTCTTTTACTTATGATTTATCTTTCTTGCTTTTTTTTTTTTTAAGAAGTGGAATCACTGAAGTTAAAATATTAAGGAAGAGGTTACTTCGGTATTATACACTGATTTTTTTTTTGTAGTCTAGTCCAATAGTTTGAGGATCTATTTATTCTCTCTACAGAGCACAGGTGAGAAGACATGTCTAATCAGTGTTTCTTGGTTTGGATTTCGCTTACCCAAATACATAGTTGAAAGTGTGGTTTTTATGAGAACTAACTTAATCCTGGGACACCTTTGAATGGGTGTGCTAGTAATAGCAGAATATGTGATCATCAGTCCATACGTAGGAGTGTGTGGTATACAAAAGGTATGGAGTATCTCTGGCTTAATGTTGATATAGCCTTTTTTGTCTTCTATCTTTTCAAGTAAGAGAATATTGAGTCTTTTGTTGGAAGGTGTTTTTATATATTAGCAGTTCAGCCATAACTTTTGTAACATTGCTTCAAATAAGCTTAGAAATAAATTGAAAAAAAGTAAATCTGAGAATATCTATCTTGAAACTTATAAATTGTACATTTAGATGTTGAGTAAGGAGTGTTTTTCTTCACTAGCCTGTCTCGTCCCACTGTGCCTGATTAGGCATTGCCAGTCCTTCTTAAAGGATCATGCCCTTCCTCGGTGCTACTTTCAACTTGCCTCAGTTGTGGTCATGGGCTAAGTGAGTGCTGCAAGGTGGGAGCGTGTCTGTGCTCAAGGAGGCAGCTCAACAGGATGGGTTTTTGAGAATATGGCTGGTCCAGTGGTCTGGCCACTTGGCTGCCTGATGCACAACAGCTGCCCCCTCTGCGAGCCTGGAGCTGGCAGAGCGTGTCCCACCGGGACGTCGGTAAGCTGGCCACCACCACAGCCTTCCTTCTCTCCGGCAGCTGCAGGTTACTGCAGAGAGCCACGCTGCTTGCATGCAAGAGCCAACTTCTCTCTCAGGCTCTCAGTCAAAAATAATGATTTTTTTTGTCATTCCTACTTAATGCAGCATTATTTGGGTCAAGTGATTTGCACATATACTTTAAAAGCCTTTCTAATATCCAAAAGTTTGTTGTGAAGTACTCTTGTGAAGTGAGAGTGAAGATTTTTTTTTTTCTGTCCTTCAAGTAAAAAAAAAAGAATTATCTATATGGAAAAATATTTTTTCTTATTAAAGTGATTGAAATGGCTATACTAAAAGGTGTTTTGAAAGCATTTATTTATTTATTTTTAGTTGAGCAAGAGTAGTTTTTGTTGTGATTTCTGAGAGTGATACTATGTAACTGCAGTATGTGGTAACTAAAAATGAGGACAAGCTTTAGTTCTTGCTAGTTCTAGATGTTTGGGTTAAATAAACCATTTGCATTTTCTTCCTTCATGTGGTTATAGTGATGCAGCTCTTTACCAGTTGTATTGAAATAGTCTTATATAGGTCTAGTCTTTCTTATGGCAGAATATTTCTTGAAACTTTAGCAGAATCTCTGGAAAAGGTGTTCTTGGAGAATAGAAAAATAATAGGCAATTTTATGTAAAAGGAGAAGATAGCAGACTTATATTTTGGATTTTTATTATATGAAAGAGCATAACTTCTATTTTTTTAAGTTATAAAAATAATTAAGTATAGGAAGTTGATGTTTACAGGAAATAGCAATGGCATTAAAAAGTGCTTGGAAAAACAGGCTGATTTAGGCAGTTATCTTAGAATATATCTGCAAGAGAGAGGCAAGTGTGATGTGTCTTATTTACTTGTTTTGTTTTCGTATTAATATATACCTTAACTGTCAAGTAGGAAAAATAGTAAAAACTCTTAAGAATCATGTTCTTCTGTGTACATTTTGCTGAACCCTGCAGGACAGGGCTTCATCCCTACCATTACAGGGTGGGTGAATGGTATTTTGTGGGGAATGCAATGTGTTGACTGCTCCTAGTAGGAGGAGATAAATGACAAAACTTCACTGGCTGACTTTAGTGATTTAGTGAATAGCTGTATATTACAAAATCTGTTTTTGAGCAGGAAAGTATGTGTGTCTTTTTTAAAATGTTATCCACTTAATGAACAAATTATATTAGTGGACCAATACAGCAACATATTCATGAATAAGTGCTGTATGCCTATTTAACTGCAAATGTGAAAATATTTGTTTCTTAAAGATTCAATTTCTAATTAAATTACATCAATTATATAGCTGAGCAAAGAAGTCAAATGTATGTAAATTTTGAACTTTAATGTATTTTGCCTTCTTGAGTACCTAATGCTTGTTCTTGAGATTCTTATATGTTTTCTTTGTCATACTGTGTATTGCAGGGAAATTAAATTCTATGTGGGTATTTTTCACTTGAAAAAATTATCTAGTATTTATTTTGACACTTGAATAATATGAGTTAATCAAATGAATGAACCAAACAGCTGATTTAAAACAAACAAACAAAACTTGCCCAATCCTCATGGCATGTAAAACTGTAATGTACCATTTAATGGTGAAATGTCTGTATATGTTGAGCTTTCATGTAGGTTGCCTGTTTTCAAGATTTTATAAAAATGTAGATAACATCTGCAGAAAATGTCATCTTGTTTTGAAACTTGACAGTTAAACTGCAAAGAGGAAGGAGGATGGCTGAATAATAAAACACTTATTTCTCAGTATAATTTATGAATAATATTGTCACTTCAGGCCAACATAATAATTCAAAATTAGTATAATGTGAAGACAGAATATTTTACTTAATAGTAGGCAGTAATCTGTTTTCTAGGTGAGTTCATATTGTACCATCTGAAGTTACCTGGCCCTTTTTCTTGGTTCAGGCACTTGGTTTTTATCACAAGTCTGCCAAGTCTTTAACCAGTAATTCTTGAATAGGCATTGAGCTACATGAATGCGGCAATAGTAGGATTTTGGAAGCAGTTACTTGCAAATTAGATGTCCCAGGAAAATCTGGATAGCAATATATGTTTCTGGGGGGCTTGGAGGGGAGGAATCCAGGCATGCAAAGAGATATTAAGTATGTTCCTACTCACGCGATTTTTTTTTCTTATAGTGAACATTAATGGTGCAGAGAGGTGCAAAGCTGGAGGGTTCCTGTATGCTCATTTCCAATTCTTTATTTTGGGAAAGTATCTGGAAAAAGGGACAAGGTGCCTAAAGAGAAGTACGTATCTGGAAAGAAAAACAAACAGGAAAAGAAAGGAAGATGAATAGGCATTTCTCACTCCTTCTTTTTTTTTTTAGCTTATTTTTTTCCATTTTAGTTGTTTAAGCATTCCATAGAAGATGGTAAGACCTAGAACAAGTAAGGTGTCCTCAGAATAAGCTTTTTTGGCGGATGGGAGGGGAGGGGAAGTGGTGGGAAGCCAGCAGGGTGGGGAGAGAGGAAAAGGAGCCTTACAATAAGTGTGATGAGGAGGAATGTTTTGAAACACATCTAAAAAAGGTAGTCCAGCGACTAAGAGCTTCTGTAGATAAACCTCAGAAAGTGCCTGAGATAATGGGGCGGGGGTGGCGAGTGGTAACAGATGCTAGTATGTGCAGCTCTCTCTTGTTAAAAATTCATCCCTGCTATTAAGCTCTGATTTCATCCTTAAAAATATGAAAATTAAAAGAACAAGGACAAATGGTTTGTAAAGGGGGTGTGTGTGGTTGTGTGTGTGTGTGTATGTTTTTAATATTTCTGTAGTCTGTCTCTTTCCTGGCATCATGATTTCTTGAACGAATTCCTTCTCTGCTAATCTCTCATGATGTTCCTTTGTCTGGTGGTTGGATAACATGTATGAGGGAAATGGAACTCCCAAGTCACTAGGTCTAGCTGAGTCTATGCAACATAGATGTCAAAGTGATTCTACTTACTATAAAATACACTTGATGTTAGGCTCTTCAGTGATCCCTCCAATAGAACAGACTGAAAAAATCTGTGTGGAATTTCCTTCCCTCCCTATCTCCCATTGGGAGAGATTCCAAATCACTTTGTATGTGCCAACATTTCTGTCTGCATTTATTTAGCAGAATAAGGAAAAGAGGAAACTAAGAAGAGATACACGGAATAAACCAGAAAATGTAAGAGACTGAGATTTTTTTGAGAGAAATCCTCTCTTCTCTAACTTTTTCAAGTAAATGTGCTGTCTGGCAGGCATGCAAGCAAGATACAGGGCTATAAGAAGTTGGGAACAGCTATACTATAGATAAGTTGAGGGTATTTGAGCTACTCCATAATCTAAGCAACAAATTACAGGCTTTTAGAAAAGGCATGGATGAAGAAATGATAAACACATCTACATTGATGTTTAATATTTAGCCCAAACAGCCACTCTGAATATTCAGTCGGGTTGTCTGCTAGGAAAATCTGTACCATATTTTGTCAGAGATCTTTGTCTTCCTGCCTTCCCTCCATCTCGAGCTTCATTACTTGGAGTATTCTCCAAGTGCAGTCTTCTCCACCTGATTGCTGCCTCCTTAGAGCCTTACAGGACCCTGTCCAGCTTTAGTCATTTCCCTCATGAAAAGTTACCCATGGCTCTGTCACCGCTGTGGCCCATGTGCTCCCGGCCACCCTGTGCCCCTCTGTGCGGCTGTGCAGTGAACCAGGTGGGTGCTGCAGCTGCTGTGACTTAGCACAGCAAAAAGATGTTTCAGCTGAATCTGTTGTGTAATCTGGTTCAGTGCAGATCTATGCAAATCCTTCTGCTCAGCCAGGTGAATGGTGAGCAAGGCTGGTGTTTTTCTTACATTGCTGCTGTTCTTTACTATTTTCCCTTCGTTTTCTGCTCCTCCAAATGTGTTTACTTTGCTGGAGTTGCACGATATAATTTAACTCAAGGCTGACTTGGAGAAACAGGAAAGGTGCTGTTCTGCTTTCTGCGCAGGCATGCTTCCCTCTCACCAACTGGTGCTACTGTGCCAGCCCTTACTGTGTGCAAAACCAGCTGAACTTGCTCAACCAGAGAAAACTTCTCTCTGCCTGTCTCTCTTAATTCCCTGTGGTTAATTTTCTGTAGTCTGAACAAGCTGAATCAGCACAGTGTGGGATCCCAGAGAGACAGGATTTCCCGGATAGGCAGGTAGTGGGAGGGCTCAAGCAGAGCTCATCATGAGTTATTTTTATATGTGTAGTGCACCATGAATAATTCAGAAGATAGTCTTAACGTTCTTTTAAATAACTTAAGTGTTGTCTCTGTTGTTGCAGATATTGCTTTGTCAGGCCAGGTGCTCTCTTCATGGTATTTGCTAGTCTCACTTGGCTGATGAGCAAAGATACTGTTTACACTGATTAGCAAGCAGGAAAGAGGCTGGAGAAGGGGAGGGAAATAATTTTCCTGTTATAGGAAAATATTAAGATGAAGGGTAAGCCAAGATATCATTTCTCATTTTGCGTGTGAACTTCTTTGGTTCATGTGAACAGTAGCCAGGTGAGTGTAAAGGCTGTGCCAGACACTTGTGCTTAATGAAGAACTAAGTATTTGGAGTGCGTTGCATGTATTTGGGAAGCTAGGAAGACTGGATAGTAGAGTTCTGTAGTATTAAATTTGGGAAGAGGCAAACAATATATTAAAGATTAACAGACAAATAGAAAGTTTACCTTTTTATATATTAATGATTAATAGCCAAAAATGTCTAGCAATTATTTTCTAAAAGTTACTTTCCTGGTGAGAGACTAGCCAAAGCAATGACATTCCTGCTAAGTTACTAATTACTGCTGTTGTAAGTGTAGAAAGCTCTAGTGCTTAGATGTTAGTGTGAATACTAGACATGTATGCCACAAACTTGATCACATTTACCCAAAGTGGCACTTGCATTTAGGATTATGGTACAAACAAAAGTGAGTTTCTGCAAATGTAATAAACACCTGTCACTCTTCCAGGTCTGGGAAGTTTGCACACAAGAAAAAGTTCACAACAAAATGTGCAGGGTGAAAACTTTGGTTTGAAGTATGCTAGGGGAAAGAAAATGCCTATTTACATGTTTTATGCACACGTGTGTGTGCACACACGTCTATTACCCACACTCATCTCACGGTATGAGATTCTTGCCAAATCTCATCTGGCAGCTTTTCAAATGACTACAGGTCTTTGAATCTAACATCTTACTTAGATTAGGTACAGTTTTTCTAAATATACCTTTCTCTGACCAAATAGCTAATAGGCCAACTTTGAGGGTGCTAACCTGACACCTGTTAAGTGGTAATTGACGTGATGTTGACTTGTGTTTTCTTTGCTGGGGAAGCAGCTTTCTGCAGCGCCGCTGTTTGTCACCTGCCTGCCCGTCTGCCATGTGTTTCACCTTGATTGTTGAGCAGAATCATTATCCTTCTCTTGGATGGACTCGTAATGTGTTACCCATGTGAGGTAACTGGAACAACCAGTTACAGGCCTCAGCTATCTGGGTAAGATTGGTTTAGGGATTCTTGATATTCCCTTAGGTATGGTGAGAATGGCAGAGGCAAGAAGGATGGATAGTTTAGTTGTGTAATTGTGGTCAATGGATCCTGTGTATTCATGTAAGGCCTTATTTTACTTAAAATCAGAAACCTGTGGGACCACAAGTTTTTCGTGTTATGCATTTCCATAGTCTCTGTGGCTACTAAGTATGTTCTTTTGAGTCCAAGTACAGTGTTGGAGATGAAGCTGACTTTATCCTACTAACTGTGTCTTGTGAGCTGTGATGCAAGTGGCATCTTCAGCATTAATTAATTTTATAATGGAAGTAAAGAGGAAATGTGGTTTAAAATAGTGGAAAATACTAAAGACTGCAGTTATGTAAAAACTGATCCTAACATTAAAAAAGTTCTTCTGGGAGTACAAATTGATGAATTATAAAAATAGGAAAGAAAATAGGGAACTAGGAGGAAAAAAAACCTATGGAATACTGTTGATGGTGACACTGCATAGATGCAAAAGCATGTAATAAAGTATAGCTTCCAGCAAAAAGGTGTAGAGATGGAGGTTATACAGATGAGGCATAAAAGATGTGAGTGGAAAGCAGGCTGGCTAAACAGGGAAAAAGATTTTTTGTGCATAATGATTATGAATCCATAAGTGTCTTGAAGCATCCCATTCATTCAAGAAAATAAGACATCCTTTAACAAGGGCTAAATTAGAAAATTGTTTTTATAAAAAGAGTTGTGAAATAAACTGAATATGGCAAAAGCTTTTAATTCTGTGTTTGCTTTAAAAAAATCCTTACTGAGCCTTATTCAAAAAGCTGATAAATTTTGAATCCTTTATCATTTTTTTGTGATGAATTCATCTCTTGTTTTGTGAATGGTGAAATTCATCCCACCTAGGGAAATAGTCCTGCTTGTGAGTTCTCTTGTGCGCCAGCAAACGTGTTCTTGCAGCTATATGGTGAACTAGATTGGGAGCTGATCCAGATGCAGATATTTTGCCAAGCTAGTTTTAAATCAATTTCTCTGCCTTTACTATGTGTAAATGTTTGTGCTCACACAGTGGAGATGGAAACAATTTGCTGTAAGCTGAAAGAAGTTATGACTATTTTCTAGGAAGGATTAATGAGAAAAATCAGTGTTTGGCCAAGGCAGTGGCTTTCATAGTTTTAGGGAATAAACTGTTGTCAGGCCTTCAAAACTTGTGTTATGACTGCAGTGCATTTTATTTAGTTGCTTCAGTTGGAAGAGTCAAAAGTTGGAAACTTGATCTAATCTGTCGTGAAAGAGCAAATCTCATGGTCTTTCGCACCAGCCCTAGTTCCTTGATTGTGATTTGAGAGTCAGTGGCTGGAGGCCACAGAAAGTGACAGAAAACTCAGCTATCTTCCATACATATGATCATGCTCACAGAAGCATTTGTGCTTGCTTTGGAGATATTCTTTCTTGGGAACTAAATGATTGTTTTCCTGCTTTCCAAGTGATTGTGCTACTTCTGGGTGCTACCTAGTTGATTGCAGCATCAGCTTCCATTGCCCTCGTTTCTTCTTTCAGGAGAACATTAGATTTCACTAATTTTCATTAATATTAGCTTGTTATCTACTGAGATTTCAGAGTTTGGTTATGGCTATACAAAAGCTGTTGTTAAGAAAAAGAAAATACTCCCAAAACTTTCAGCAGATCCTCTGTCCTGTCCCCTCATCAACTTTAAAGAAAATGCCTGAGCACACTGGTTTCTTAGTGCTTGCAGAAGAAGAGAGCATTAAGTAATAAACTGGCTCTTCCTTTAATAATGATGGAAAATACAGAAGTAAGGCTAACATTCCTTTGCTGACTTCTTCTTGCTTTAAGTTTTTATCTTTTCATTCAGTTTAAATTGTTCTGGACAAATATTGAAAATGGCTTTTTTTCCATTTACATACTGAAATTACTTTTCAGGTATTATTTCCTTTCTTGTATAAGTCTAACCCTTCTCCTTAGGGTGAGTATCTTCCTATAGAGTCTGTTGATCAAATATACTATGTATCTTATAAAGATTGTTTTTGGTGTTAGGTGGAAAAGCCAGCCTACTGGATGCAATCAGATGGAGGTAAATTGGTAAAGGAAAAAAGCTGCTCTTCCCCTGAAACCAGCCTTGAGGTGCAACCTACGCTGGCCTGCTGGATCACTCCTGATGGCCAAAGCGAATGCAAGCAGTGCAGTTTCTCCTGTGGGAAGCCCTCACCTCTCAGTCCATGGTTTCTGTTTGCTTTGGTCTCCCAAAGTGCCCTGAGACGGGGTGGGTAGTTACTCTTTGATGGGGGGCCCTGCACTGGCCTCCTCTCTGTTCCACATGTGTGCGGGTGGGTAGCAGCTCGTATTCCTCATGCCAATTGCTTCAGCATCTGAAGGAGGTCTCTGGACTCAAGTGTAACTTGAATTTTCCCTCACTTTTAAAAAATTGAGATAGTCCAAGTGTTTGTATTTTCATTTGGATAGGGGCTAGATAAGAAATTGGTTGCAGCTTTCTAGTGCAGGCTCTGACCAAAGGAAATGAAATGAGTAGACAGCTATGGCATGAACTGTAATGTCTAGAACGGAGCCACTGTGCTTGGATATAAGGCCTTAACACATCCTTATAGTGGATTGTATACAGCTCTGCAAAGCTGGCTTGGTAGCTGCCTGAAAATTGCGCACACTCTTTTTGTATGTGTCCTTTCAGCCGCCTGGAATATGGATACCTGTGTGGCCTTGCCTAACTCCTCATTTTTTTTGATACCGTCTGTTAGCTGCCTTTGTGAAAAAAACCTAAGCCTTAGCACCAGCCTGCTGTCAGCAAGCAATTCTTTAAAGCTCAATATTTCTTCTGATTCCCTGAATATTAGAGCAGCAATTTCCAACCTCTTAGTAACTACTTCAGTAACTACTTACTGCTTCTTGTGCCTTGTTCTCCAATACCCTCTGCTGCCTTTTGATGTCCATGTTGTGTTCCTTTCCTGGGCTTCCTCATGCCAGGCTGCTGCTGGGGATGGCAGTGCTGATGTCTGACCCGGGCGGGGGTGCAGGTTGTCATGTTGAGCTCTGTTGTGTCCTGGTTTTGATCAGCCTGGTGGACTGGTCTGTGTTTTCTTTGCCCGGGCTTTCAGTCAAACAGAACACCAGTGAGAGACTTAACTTGTTCCGCTAGTGTCTGCCCTGGTTGTTTGTGAGGAGGCATTTTGTAGATCTGTGCCAGGGAAGCAGTGTCCACATATTACTACTGTGCCAGGTTCTGATACACGACCTATAGGAATTGGATTGACTTACAAGCTGCTACTGTCTGTTTTTTTTTTTTTTTTTTATTGTGTATACACTGTTGGCTGACAGTTTTCCTAGAATTTGTGAATAGCGTTGTAACTTCTTACCCTAGTTAGCTTTTTATAAATACTTTGAGCCTTTGTAGATTCACCTAGCTTTCCTCCATTGGAATTTTAAATGAAAATATAGCCTCCATACTTTTATACTTTCAAAGAGTTTCTTGATAGGTTTTGAGCGAAAAAACGGTATTGCCTCAAATGTTACCTCCATTTAAGTTAATGTAATATGTATGAAATGTTTCTCTGGGCTGCAACGTAGCTATCTAATGTCTGTTACTGTGCACTGATGATGCATTCAGGCTGGATTTTTAGCCATGTTAAGTGAATGTAATTGAAGGACATTCTTTTATGAACTTCCCAGGTGAGATCATTTGAGTAAGACCTTGGTTTAAAAGAATTGAGAAAGTGCACAGTACTACGTACCCTGTTGAGTGATTTATTCTCTACTGGATATAGTTTCAGACATTGGATTCTGACTGATAGCTTTGCTTGCTGTATAAATCTGTATAAAGCTCATTCTGCCAGCATTTGGCACTTTTGATTTATTCATTTTGCAGATTTCTCTTACACTTAAATACTTCGCAGATCCTCAGGTATAAAGGAAATCTTGAAGCTTATATGGATAGGCCATTTGCTGAAAAGATGCCTTTTTACATCTTTGAGGACAAGAAATAATACTGTCATAGTATGTGAGGCTCTCAGATAATTATATTAGTTTGGATTCTCTCTTGTAATTAGCTTTGGCTACTCCAGTGTGATGTTTAAAATATATGACTTACTAGTAAAACACCTTTGTTATTTAACAATTACTTTAAAGACCTAGTATAATGTATCTATTAGAGCCCTAGAGGCTCCAGACCGAGGCCCTAGAGGCCACAGTCAATCAGAGTAAAGTTAGGTGTCATATATACATTTCGTAAAAGTTCCTGCTTCATAAGACTGTAGATTGATTTAAAAAAAAATAGTAGTTGAAAGATGCTCTTAGACTGCACATTATATGCTTTTATTTGAGATTTTGAGTGTATTGAAAGAATGTTATTTTATACTAAGTTCCTTAACACTAAGTAACCAAAATCAGCTGTCTTGAATTGCTGCTCATATGCAGCTTTGTTCTCAGGCTCATTCTCTTGGGTTGCCTGGAAGGTTTTAAATAGAATTCCTTAGTGTAGAGTTTCTTAGCTGGATAGCTAAGAGTCTGCGGATGCTTTCTTCTTCTTTACTGTAGTAAACAAGGTTCTTTCTCAATTCAGTCTGCTCAAATTACCTGATTTACAGAAGCGTCAATCAGTATATTATAAGTATAGAATATATACACTTCTGATTAACCATATGACATATATAGTATATATTTTTGTCTTCATCTTAAATCTGAGGTTTTAATTTTGTCTGCATCCTGCCTTTCTCCAGAGAAGAAGAGTTTGGTAAGAGGTTGAACAGGCAAAGTTCCTTTAGTACTTTGAACTTAATGTGACACTCAAAATGAGGCTGCAGTCTGGTCTCATACTTGGGATGTCAGCATCACCTCAGTCCCTGGGAAGATGAGGGAGGAGCACCTGATCCAGGGTACCACTTCCAGACGTATGAAGGATAGGAAAGTTGTTAGGAATGTGACAGTAACAATAGAATGTATTTTAAATACTCTTCAAAATAGAATGCTGCTTCCTTTATTAGCTCTACTGAGGAGTGCTTTTAAGAGCTGCATTTCTGGTCCTGCATTTCGGAAGTCAAAAAAAGCTTAATGGTTGAAGAGGTATCCAAATGCTCTGAAAGTATTTGTTTCTAAAGAGATGCATAAATAGTTGATCAAATCAGTCTGTCTCACCACAGCCATGTCTCTGTTGGATCTAGCCTCTCAGATGTTACTTCAAGATCTTAAAATTCGGTTCTTGGACCACGCGATGTGAAGGAGAACGGGGTTCCCATCTTTGCATATTTGACTATTGTGTTTTGTTTCCTGTTAGGGAGCAATGAACAAAGCAGAAATATTTCACAGAGCCCCAGCTGTTTGGTTACAATATGGCCCTTCCTGCTGATCATCCAGGTGTCAGAGCATTTTAATTCTTTACTGGATTGTGACCTCCGTTGAGTAGATAAGAAGCTTGTCTATCTCCAGCCTTTAGGTGTGGTAATTAATAATGGGTGTTCATTCATGTCCCAAGAGACTGCCTTAATTGAATCCTGGGGGCCCAACAGAAAATTATATCCAAGTCCCCTCCGGGATACTTGTTGTACTTGATGGATGTATGGGAAGTTTTGTGTTTGTAGCTTTCAGTTGTTCACGTTAAATGTTAAACATTAAAGTTGTTTATGTTTAAACAAGTCTCTTCTTTCAAGAAAAACAAGTGACTCTCTCAGTTAATAGGGTTTCATGCTTCCTTGAGTTCTCTGTAGTTTTATTCGTCATCTCTGCACAAGGAAAATAAATTGGATAAGATTTAAGATTTTAACCAGCAGGTAAAAAAGCTTGGGAAATTTTCCTTTTTTTACATGACAATTAAAAGTATATAAAGAACTAAACTGTGATATCTGTTCATCCTAACTTTTCATGCTTTTGTTTTGGTAAACAAATCTTAACACACTACTGGCAGCGTACTAGTCAACTGCTTTAACTGTTACGTTTCTGTTTTAATGTTTTTTGGGTTTTTTTGGTACTAACTTTCTTGGTAGTGAACCTTCAATGCAGAATGAATACTTGGTGATTGGTGTGTGCTGTGCTGTGTGGTTGTGTGTGTGTGTGCTTTCTTTTTTTTTTTTTCTCTTTCTCTGAAGCAAAATAGTCCTGAAAAACACAAGCAGTACTAGTATGATCCTGACCTTATCTTACTAAAAGGTGCCTTCAGAATCAGATGGTCCTGCATCACAATTC
This sequence comes from Crypturellus undulatus, assembly GCA_013389825.1. Taxonomy (NCBI): domain Eukaryota; kingdom Metazoa; phylum Chordata; class Aves; order Tinamiformes; family Tinamidae; genus Crypturellus; species Crypturellus undulatus. Next base: position 1,078,910 of record VWPW01007383.1, on the reverse strand, counting down.
TCTAACAAAATTACAACATCCTCATGGTGTGTACTCCCACTCAGATCTATTTTAAGAAATGACAGGAACACTTTCTTATAATTAATTGTGTTCATAAAATACTGAATTGAGTGAAGAAGCTCTACAGAAAAGATAAGGCTGTTTTGGAGATCAAAGAGAACTAATGGAAAAGTATAATAAAGAAGCTATCAGGAAAAGATGAAAATAGTGATTTTTTTTTTCCTGTCAGTGTTTGTCCATATAACAGATTTGTCACAAAAGAAATATATACAGTTATTTAAATATATAGATAAATATATATGACTTTTTCAAGGAAACATGTGTCTCATTTTGTTAGACAAAACTATTTTAGGTTTAATGCTGCAATGGCATTTTCAAATTGTAATATGTGTCTTAGGAGGCCTTATTATCAAATTCCTTGTATAGCACACTATCTGATGGATTTGTTAAACGTGATCTTGTAACTCTGCAGTTTGTCAAGAAAAAGTGGTTTATTCCAAGTATGGTTACTGTATGCTGCAGAGTAGCAATAATACAAGACAAAAATCCTACCAGTGAGCTAATATTTTTAAGCTGGGAGTCATTAAATATTCTGGATATTCTAGAATATTTTTACCTTTCTTTCTTCTACTGCTTTCCCAGAGGCTTTCTCTCCTCCAAAGAAAACTAATGTCAGTGCACCGTTATCATACCATTATTTTTTCCCGGAATGGCTTGTAGGAAGGCAACAGAACTTGGGAAATGGAGTGCAGGGAGATTACCTCACTTAAGTTGCTTATTTTACGTTAGGGAAGGGGAGGGAATTAGGAAGAGAAGGTTCATGGTTGCCAGAGAATAACGTGTCATCTGAACTCCAAATCATGTCATGCAATATTCCCCTTGAATTAGAAGTGAGATGGGCCTTTTAGAGGCATTTACAGTTTGTTTAGAAAAATGTTCTAGTTTGTTTTTGGATTTGGCATAGTTTAAAAATGCTAAATTTGCTTCACTGTGGTAGTTGTATATGCTCCTTTGCTGATATGACAGAACAAAAGTAAAAAATTAACATCTCATGAATTTTATGTATATATCATTAAATATAAAAGTACTCTAAGCTATCACTATAGCTATGCCAAGAGTTCTGTGTAATGTCTTGCTAAATTTCTAGCTTTCAAGAGCTGTGATGCCAGTCATGACAACGTAATTGTGTGAGCAGCATTTCAGGAGTCTGCCTGTTGTCTTGTGAAGTGTAAGACTTTGCTTCGAAATTAATGCCAGGTGATTTTATAATGTGTTGCAGATTTTATAATCTGCAACAAAGTAACAGATGAAGGAGAAGAGCTTTTTCAAAAAGATGATTGATTTAAAAAAATAAATAACCACAAACCCTATGTAAATGTAGGTGCATTTCATGGTGCATTTATGCTGCTTAGGATGGGTTTTCCTTCCCCTCCCAACTCCTCTCTGGACATAAAGTTAGAAGTAGTTCTGAAATTCTTTTTGTTATTTTTCCTCTGTTTCCTGCGTTTCAGATCCTGTTGAAATTCATTAAAAACAAACAAAAAACCCTTGTTCTTAGTAGGTGTTTTGAGACATTGAGGAGCAAATTGCAGGGTTGAGGCTTAGGATGTTCAGAGGATGCTCTTTTCAGGTCCATGCGCCTGGTCTGCTCATTGTCCTTTTGGCATTGCCCTGGGGTTGCCAAAGTCCAGTTGTAAGCATTCTGCGATCTTAAAGGTAAGCTCTTGCAGCACAGTTTTGTGAGATTAAGAACTTCAAAATTAAATTAGCAATATTTGTTCAGCTGTTTCTACTCCTTAATGGGCCTATATAAGGGGATCAGGGTTTCTTTTATTGCGGTCCTGCTGTGCTCAAATTACCTTTGTTCACATTAGATATTTTAAAGGCTAGTTGTTTGTTCTTACTGTATGAGGGTTTCCCAGGTACTAGTACATTCTTTTGCAATTTTTAATTTAAAAATGTAACTATGTTTAACAGTAGGAAAAATGTATTTTTTTCGTTATTTTTGTTTTTACCTTGGATATCTTTTGATTTTTTGGGACACATTTGAGTGGTTTGAAATGCAGATACTGTCTCATTTGGTTTTATGAAGAACATCAATCTCCTTTAGCATCATTTTTAGCTAGTATTATAAAATGGTGGTAAGTAAAAGCTGTTATATATTTACATTTTTTAACACAAACAAAAACACCAACTTCTTGTATGTGAGAATTAGTAAGCAAATCTGTGCAAGTAATAGAAGAATGGCTTCCATTTCTCAAGTTATATGTCACCTTATTTGGGGTAAGTAGAATATAGAATTAGAGGCACTCTGCAGAGTAGCAGTTCCTTTTAGAAAGATAGAAAGGAGCAGTCATGAAAAAAGAGGAAATAAGGAAGCTTTGCGTATTTTAAATGCTTGATGTTTAAAATATTAGGGGAAATGTCTATTGGCTTGTCTGTAGGAGAAGGACCACTATAGTAAAAATCAGATTGATTACATTTATTAATGGAAAAAAAATGGTGTGTTTTGTGTCACTGAAATGCTGTAGCAGAAAGTCTGCTCAGATAGGAACCTTACAGTAGGTAAGGCCACACTTAATGGCTGGAGGTGAGAGTCAGGGGTGGTGGAGTTGTATTTCTATTTGGTTTTGGGGTAATTTCTTTTTGGTATTGGGACAGATGTGCAAAAATGCTTCAGTCACAAAGCAAATGTTTAGAGGGAGATTTAAAAGATGTTTTTATGAGGGGACAATAGACACAGAGATTCATGCTGGTTAAATCAAATGTATTCATGTAAGACTAATTAAAGATTAAATGCATTTTTTAGCTCAAGATAAACAGACAATATTTTCATACTTCTAGCATAAATTCTGTTGAGACCTGTAATCTCTGGGTGCCATCTTTTTAATGACACTTTAAACATCATTCTGGGCTTATGACTTTATTAAAATGTTGATTTCTTCAATTGTTTAAATTGTATTCAATATAGCATTTGATTTTATTGTGCAAATCTTCAGATATCTTGCAGTGGCATCTCTTGTATTTATAGAAGAACAACTTCTGTATTTTCTTCATTCCACTTGGAAGGTATAGAATAACATGGTGCTGTTGTCTGAGGTTCTTTGCTGTGTGTTTGCAATATATTGAAGTGTTTCAAAGTCACACGTGGAAACCCAGCTGTGAGGGTGCGTGGCCAGCCGGTGTCCCCCCAGGGTGGTGCTCATACGTGGGGTAGGTGGCCATGGCATTAGCTGCTTCTGAGAACTCAGACGTCCTCTCCCCTTCTGTAAGGAAACCCAAAATGTGAAGGCTGGCATGTTGAAACTTGGGGAGAAAAGAAGTCAGTAGTAATAAAAAGACATCATGCAAAAGGGGAAGATAGATCAGAGATGCTGTCAAGCTAAATGTAAAACTAAAATAAGGCGGGCCTGAAAAAAGACTGTGGAGAATAAACTTGCTAAAGGCATAATGGCTAATAATAGCCAGAATTCATCTATGTCAGGAGTAGGAAGCCTGTCAGCATATTGGTAAGGTGGTAGATGAGCAAGAATAAGGAGCGCTTGAGGAAAATAAAGAGATCATGTAAAAGATAAGTAGTGTTGCAGCAGTGCTCGGGACAGAGGAGATGCAGGAGCTTTCTGTGCCCCTCTCCCCTTTTACTCTTCCAAGGCGTGAATCTCTAATTGAAGCATCAGAGGTTTTTTAGCAGAAGTCACCAAGTCTGAATGAGCAGACTTTGAAAGGAGATATTCACTCAAGAGGTCTGGCAGAACTGAAATCAGTAATTATAGCTAAATGTAGTTGGTAAGTGAAATGCAGAAATCAACTTTCAGATAATGGATGGAAGATGTAGAATCAGGGGTCTTTTTTGAGGGGGAGGGGGAAAGGGGGCATTGTCTTCTTTTTAAGAGAATCTTGACTGCATTGCAGCAGCCATAGGGATGAGTTTTTAATATATTTTAACATATTTTTAACATATCCACTAGTATTTTGGGGAAGAGTCAAAATAGCTCTGAAAGATTAATTCTTTTCAGTCTTCTGGAGTTTTTTTTTATGCCTCATGATGCTTTAGTAGGAGTTATTTGATATAATAAATCTGCATTTTCACTGTGCTTCAAAGGACTCTTAAAGAAATGAAGGCATCCTGCAATAAGGAGGAAGATTTTAACACTTTTTAATACCTGTCTGATAATGAGAGAAGTGTAGGAGTAAATTGTCAGACTACTCCGTAGAGGCATTTACCAACACAATCGTACAGGGATCTGCACTGGAAGCATCATGGCTTGCTTAAGTAGGACAACACAAACCAGCTTCTCTGCTACTCACCTTTACTCATACTGCATATAGATGGAGGCACAAATGAAATTATGAATTAGTAGTTTAATTATGCCTATCACTTCAGTGGCTTCAAAGTTAACCTGTTTTCAGATAAAATTTATGCTTTTAATCTCTGTAGGATCTCTACTTAGTAGTGATATTTTGTCTTTTAAAAAAAGTTTGCTTTCCTTTTTAAGAATGTGTGCTGTTTCTTTTCTCTCCATAATTTTTGTAAAAATTAACACACATCTAACACAAATTTAGAAGTGCGGGAGCTTTGTGAAGACTTAGTACTTGCACATACTTCTATTGTGAATTTTCCTATTAAACTCATTGATACTTCAGGTGTGAGTGAATATGTGAGTCTTCATAGGATTGTGCTTTAAGTGAGAGGGCAGCAGGTGAATGCAGTTAAAAGATCACAAGGTAACGGCATGTGTTCATTTGCGTGGCTGTCAGCAGGGACAGCATTTCAATTGTCTGGTCACAGTGCAAGTTAAACTGGAGTTCTAGGGCTAACAGCTTGTCTGTTTGCATCTTAAAACTCTAAGTTGGCTATTTTTAGTTTGGGATTGTAACAGATGTGCATTTTCTGAACTGAATCCAAATGCAGATACGTAATGCCAGCTGCACATCACTTTTGCTGTTTTTTTTTAAGATAGTAAGCATTATATATAAGCTGTGAAAATCTTTCAGACATAAACTGCCTTAAAACAAGCTACTTCAAAACTCTTCATTTACCTAATGTGGTCTCATTTTCCTGCTACATATGTCTGATTTACCTAATACCCAATATGAACTTAATTTCTCATGTGGTGTAGTTCTCGTGTGGCTTTATTAAACTATGCTCCTTATGTACTGGTAGCTTTTATATTCAAGATTGGTGTTCATAACTTTTATATTCAATAATCTTTAAAAGAACATCCAGCTTTTAGAATTAGAGTCTATATGAATAACTGGCTCAAAAATTGGGAGGAGCAAATGTTATGTCTGACTTCAGACTAGCTAGAGAAATAAAACCTGAGAAATGTGATCAGCAAGTAAAAGCTTGGATTGGAAATAAAACTGTTCAGTGGAGAGGAAAAGTAAGGTCAGTGTGAGAATGGGGTATGAGGATCTTAATGTAAAAAGTAGCATGTGCATCTCCACATTCTTGCCTTTTCTGGTAATGGCAAAGTCTGTGCCATATCTGGCCTAAACATGAGATGCAGGTAAATAAAACATTCAAGTTGGATGGACATGTCAAGAGTGTCATAGGCTGGGGTGCTCATGTGGTCTGAAATGACTGTAAATAAGTAATAACCTGGACTACAGTGTCTGTGTTAGCTGTGCATGTGAGAACTCTAGGCCAGTCTTGTCTAGTCAGTCTGGAGAATCATTTTTTCATAGTGTTGCATAGGAAAATCCGAGTCTTAACCACAGCAGGGTTTCACAGCATGTTGGCCATCTGTAAACACTGGCTCTTCGCCTTCTGCTACAAACTTTACCCTGTATTTGGCAAGGAAGTAGAAGGGTTCAGTTTTATTTTCATTGAGTAGTAGAAATTCTTGCCAGTTCAGTTATAGATAGAAGGGCTGGCACTATTCTTGAGACCTGTTCCCCTGCTCTCAAACTTGGGCTTGACGTTTTTGGCAATGTAAAATTCCCATACATATATAACCATCATTCTGCTGCACTTTGGTATGGTGGAAAAATCATAGAGTAGGTATCAATTGTTCAATAGGCAACAGGCTTCAGTAGTTTCAAAGAAATCCTTCATTTAAAAAGAAAAAAAAAAGGATAAAAGGATAACTTCTTACTTGAACATTATGCTCCACTGTACCATCAGTTCAGATAACTTGCCACTTTACGGTTTCCCTTCAAAGATAACAAAGTCAGTTTGGTTCTTATGCTATAAGAAATTTTGCAGGATGCTGTCATAAATTTGTCAAGTCTTGGTAGTTTTGTGAAAGGCAGCTGATAGGTTTTCGAGGAGAGAAGCAGGTCACAATTATGTGTAAGAGACAAAAGAATGCAATTACTTTGCATTATGCCGTTAACATAGAGTACTGCTGCCACCTGATCTTTAATGCACAGTTGCAGCATGGTCTAGAATATCCACAGGCAGTGAATCGCCTGCCCCCTCTTGACATAGAAATGTGAGAACGTTTCATGAAAAGGGAATGTGGACACTAAGCTGCTTGTGGTGCTTTTTATGAGACTTGTTTTAGGTTCTGTGCTCTACAGATAAGAGATTTTGGGTTAAAACACACAAGCCCAAACCCTGTATTCTGTTTATTCTGCTCTAATATTTCATAGTTAGCTGAAGAGAATCTTGGGAGATGTCCATGTGTGAAGTGTAAAACTTTTTTTTAGAGTGCTAAGCATGCTGTTGGCTCAAGTGGCGCATTTTTGAAATACTTGATAAATACGTAGACATTTTTCAAAGCCTTTGAATAAACTACTAAATATTACCAAGATGGTCTGAATGCTCCAAGACATAAAGGTATAATACGATTTTTAAGAAAGAATCAATGGCAGTTTCACATCTCTACTGTTACATTCTTTAACCTTCTTACAGTTCTTCAACGCAGAACCACATGCTGTTTTCATTAATTTTTCAAGTTTTTTAGGGAAATGAGTACCCTGATGATTCTTGATGTGTTGAATTCTTCTGTGTTGTAAATGAGTTTTTCTCTGCCAAAACATAGCTTTGTGCATTGGAAAAGACGTTTTAAGGTCAATAGTAAAAGTCAATGGAACTTTGTTAATGCTGTAACTCAGAATGTGCAACTGCAGCTTCTTACAGAGCTCAAAATGGCATGTCTAAAAGTGCTGTATAATGACTCCTAACAAGAGGAGAGTATCAGAAAAGCTTCTCGGATCTTAAAAATAAATAAATAAAAATAAATTCTAGTAGCTGATGGTGGTCCAAAGATTTTTTTCATAACTCAAGGGCAACATCAGTCATGTGGGCTGACTTTTTAAGCTCCTTTAAGTGAATCCCATCTGGTCTCATGTAACTGAGTACATCCAGGTTCCCTAGGTCTCCCTAAATTGCTGCTACATTAGTGTTAGTTTCCCCACTCTTTCCCAAACTATGCTGATACCTGCAGTCATCTAGCAGCAGAAGGGCATCTAATACTAAAGCTTTTTCTTTACCATCTTCTGCTAGGTTGCCTTCCCCTTTCCATCAGTGGAGTCTGAACTTCCTTTTGGACTAACAAGACCTTTAGTATCCTTTCTTGTGATCCTTTATATTCTTCACTTGGTTTAGCTCAAGCAGAGCTTTCACTTTTCTGATTGTTGTCACTGAGCATCTGGGCAATGTTTATACCCTCCTCCTTTCTTTTCTCCTCTTGTTCCTACTTGGATATTTCATTCTTGTATTTTCGTTCATTGAGGAGATAGCTCAAGTAGGTCTTCTGCCAGGATTTCTGGTCTTCCTGCAGGGTGAGATTAGTTATTTATGAGCTCTTTAAAAATCATCCAGCTTTCCTCAGAGCTCTTTTCCATTGTAACTACTTCCTATGAGATTCTGCATAGCACTTTCCTGAATAAGCCTAAGTCCGGAGTCTGAAGTGGAAGGTCGTAACTTGTACAATCATCTTCTAGATCTGGAGTCTTGTCTTGTAGTCATCTTAACCACATCTGCCATCTGTAAATAAATTTACCATGAATTCTTCCTTGCTTGTGAGCAGCAGATGAAGCAGCTATGTTACCTCCAGTTGGCCCCTCTAGTATTTGCATTGGATCAGCAACAGTCTAGAAACCATCTGGATCTCTTTGCACAGTGCTCTGTTGTCCTCCTAGTCCTGTTCCCTGGGTAGTTGAAATTCCCTATGAAGATGAGTCAGAAAGAGACTTCTGCTAGTTCTTTGCAGAAAGATTTACCCTTTTCCTCCTTCCTGTCAGACCCCTCACCACAGCATCCCCAGTATTACTTTATCCCTGGTTTGGCTTGGAGGCTGTCTAAAAGTGTTCCTCCAGTTTCATACTAGAGGTTTGTGAAGTCAAGTATCACTTTAACACACAACATGAAAATCTCTCCGTTCTTCCCTCCCTATTCTTCCTAAACAGCCTGTGTCTATGCACGGCAGTCTGACAGTTATGGGTGCTAGTAGCTCACTTGCCATTTACCTGCTTAAAGTCTGATACAGAAGGAAAAAGTTGTGTGTGAGGGAAGAGGGGGTCTGTGCCATATGGCAGCAAGCCAGAAGTAGTTTGGCTTAGGTGAAACTGTCCCTTCTCATTTCCCTGTTTCCCTAGAGGTGGTTAATCAAAGTATTGTTTAGACTGTCTGGAAGGATATGTGTTTTGGGACTCTGTTTAAGGAACCTAAGAGTTGTAAAGTGCTTCCAGACAATCTACAAGGGCTTTTTCATGTGTTTTATTGCTAAACCCTGAGCGCTGAGAAAGAATCTCCTTTAATGAACAGAAACTAGATATAGCAGATCTCTAGATTATTCTCAAAACGTCATGGTTATACTATTAGCACTGTTTTTCTGCAGCCTCCTAAGGAGCTGTCGCGTGCATATATCTCTGTCTGTTTTTATTGGCACATTCCAGAGGTTTTTACTAAAATGTAGTAGATTAAATCGTTGTTGTCTGGAAACATTTATTGAGGGGTCTCTTGGTCTGTAAGCTGTGTTCAGCTAGATAGACTATACCAGTAGAAAAAAATTCAGAAGCTAGGAGTTTAAAAGAGTAGGATGGGGACTATTTGGAATGATATGAAAAAGACAGAGGTGTTCAGCAATAAAAGGCTGAAGATCTCTGGTTAAGAGACAGCATCCTATCCCTAACTGTATGAAAAAAGGAAATATAAAATGGATATGAAAGGCGTCAGAGGGAGAGAATGTTTTCAGCATATGTGACATTACTGAAACTGGATGTTAATGATGGAGTTTTATCACAGTAGTGCTTACCAAGCTTAAAGTTGTTAATGGGTAAAATCAATATATGCATGCATTGATAAATGTTCTTGGTTTGACTGTTGGATATCATTTCAGAGAATCTTTAGAAATCAGTCTTTCTAAGAATGTTAAATGTGTGCTCTTGATTTCATCTTAAAAGCGTTAATGATCATGTCTGAGTGGAGATCAGCAATTCAATAGTAAGTATTCCAGTTTTTAAATGTGACAAGTAACTATCTACCGAATAACAGTAGGGAACTGTATCTTTGTTCTCCAAAGTGAACTTTGTGCCCCTCATATTATTATTGCCTGTTCCGGTCCTCTTGTCCTTTTCTGAAGCACCCACAGAAACTTTTGCTGTGAAAACACTGGAAAATTTCAATGGGCCAAACTGAAGCTTCTTTATTTTGTACTATTTGTCAACAAAGGGCAGGAAGGGCTCAGAGGTATTTATTTTCCCTGCATTTAAAAAACAAATCTGCCCTGAGTTGGACTGTATCTCAAAGAAACAGTATTTATGTGGCCAGAATATGTAGTTCATGAAAGAAAGCTGAAAATGCTATTGTTGTCAATCAGAAACAGTGGTAACAACGCAGTTGCTTGGATCACTTCTCCCTCAGAGGCGTGTGGTCATCCTTTTTCTTTAGTAAGCCTAAGCAGAATTTTACCTTCCCTGGAATTCACTGCTTAAATCCCATTTTGAGAAGTGAAGAAAAAAATGATTTTTTGGGGGAGTTAGTTTGCTTCAGTAGAGTTCCTAAATCTGCTCTAAACTAAACATGTTGTGCTGCTGTGCTAGCTGATGGTACTTGCTGCTTTGAAAAAAAAATGGAATGCCCAATAGTCAGGTCTGAGTTTCAGGAGGATTTGAGGTGTTAAGCTGCAGTTAGAGATGTGATTACATTCTCAATATGAATTGTGTTTTTTATGGAATAGATTTTTTTCCCCATCAAGTAATTTTTGACACATTTCTACTTTCTTTATTTTTGCTGTGTTCTGTCTCTGTCATTTGTGCTGTTCTTGATGTTAGAGCATTCAGCTTCCCAGATCTGCCTTCTGCAGCAAAATCCCCTATGTCAGTTTTCCCATTTCTAATGGGGAAAAAAGAACAGGGCGGGGGGGATAGGGTAAAGGGGAGGGAAGGGGGAAAGGTAACTGGTCCAGATACTTTGTCTTAACTTTTAAGTAATTGGTAGGCCAAAAATGGTGCCCTGGTCTGAGGGCTTTGGAACTTTTCTAAAGGCAAAACCAGAGGCAGTGTGACCACTGGCTGCTGAGCTCTGGCAGAGCCTGCGGCAGCCTTTGGTAGGTTCCCTGGCTTGCTCAAACTGGATTTTTTTTTGAGTACCTGCACTTTTTGCAGATGCTGCTTTTTATTATATAATATTCAAAGCAAGTAGAAGAGGGTTTGTTTATCCTGGAGACGTTACAATTAAAGCTTTCTATTCCAGGATCGTTTTCTAATGCCTAGTGTTACATCTTCACTAACATAAGCAAAGCTCTAATTACAGATAGCAAATTAGGCTGCACAACCTGCAAACTGCTCTGGAGGCATGACTAATTTGTTAATGGAAATGCTACTAGAAATTGCACAACAGGGACATGAACCAGGCTCACTGAACACCACATCAGTATTTCTGCTGTGAGTTTCCAAGTATGCATGGCACCTTATGCAGAATATCTCCTGGGTCACTGAGTCTTATTTTAATAATAAATCCTACTTCACACATCCCACAATAGGCTAAAATAAACCTTTGAACCCTATGTGGTTCTATTCTTTAATTACAAAGATTATGGACTATTACTTGTAGCTTGTACTACTTCTCTGAAGTGTTATTTTTTTCTTGCTGTGAAATTTGATAGAGTTGTCTCAGAAAATACATTGGTGTTGTCAGGAGAGACTGAAACTGCGAGCTACAAAATTTGTTTCCTTTAGCAGCAATTGCTCTTCTCCTTCCCCACTACTGGGTGTTTGCTCCCTTGCCAAGGCTCCCCACCTTGTCTGCATCCACACAGCAGTGTGTGGAGCTGCAGTGTAAATCGAGTTAGTTTCCTGTTTTTGTTGCGACTCTCTTTTTTTTTTTTTTTTCCCCTCCCCCTTTGCTACATGGCAGTGATCTGCTTATTGATTCAGTTTGCAACGTTGCTGCGGATACTTTTCTGTTGGCACAGCCAAAGGGACATTGAAGGTGGGAGCGAGAGGCTGGAATTTAAAACTCTTGAAGCTGACATTGCTGCTAAACTGCAAATACTCAGTGCACTCATGAGTTTGTTCTTTGGCTTCGAAAGATGTTACATTGAACTAACAAATAAAAGATCCTCTCCAGAAACCTGAATGTACGATAGTGCTTCTTTCCTACGACCACGTCAGGAGACTTTATTTCTGTATATATCAGGAGAAAATTATTTAAGTTATAAGGCTTGCATAGGCTTTGAAATTTTAAGTCTTTGTAGTATCCCTGAGCATCTTTAAATTTCTTAAAGAACTGAACCTTGCATGTTGGGAGACATTAAAAGCACATCAAGAAGATGATGCCCTTGTTTGAATCCTGGTTTTTCTTCCAGCCAGCACAATGGCCGTCTCGGCAAAGCTGTTGAAGCCACCCCTGTCCCTCAGATAATGACAGACAATCCTCATCAAGTTCCTCTTGTCTATGATGTCTTCTGGTTCATGCATTTCTCTGTATGTATTTGAGGAATATACCTGGGTTTACTGTCCTAGTGATGGCTGGATTCCCCAAGTGACTCCTTGTTGGACAAGTTTGTGCTTCCAGTGGTCCCTTGGGTTTCCTTGGGAAATGTGTGACCACAAGAGCGGTAGGCTTGTGGCAGGGCTGCGTGCAGCTGGAGCAAAGGACCCTGTGCACTTAAAAAGAGCAGCATGCTCAGAAGCTGAGCTAATGTGGTGAAGGTTTCTTATGTTCCCTTGGGGAATGTTTAACACTTTTATTCCTTAATTTCAAGTGTTAAGGCTCAAGAAAACAGTAAATAAAAGGATGGAATAATTAGCTAAATGTCAATGGAAATAGACTTCAAAGTTGGACTAGGGTTACGTTAAAGAAAATCATCTACATACTAAGAAGATTATTTTCAACATACAAGCTTGTTAAACCTAGTCTAATTACATGGTGCTTTTCCTCTCTTAGTTGTGCAATGAAGGCACATAAAATCTCTTAAGATGGTTTTAATTGAGAAGCCTCCTCTATAAAATAATGTCATCTACTTCCTTGGTGATCGTGATTTCTGGGAATCATTTTGACTTGCAAGAGTTTCATAGTTTGTGTCAGGTTTTATTTGTTACTGTTAAAGCAAAGCTCTCCCTTGTTTCTTCAGAGCATGTCCTAAATTGGCAGACAAGTGTATAAACTGGTGTCTTCTATTGGATACAGGTCTCTAGCTCTGCTTGTCTGAGCTCCATCCAATGACTGTTTTTTTGAAGATATGTATTACACGTAAGCATGCAGGATCTGAGGGCTTTTAAGTCAAAAGGAAATGAAGTCAATTTTGAATGAAACAAACTAAATATATTCCATAGTGATTTTTTTTTTTTTTTTGGACACAGTTATCATCACTACAAACATAGCTTCAACAAGGTTTGTAAAAAAACCTTTAAAATACTTATTTCAATGTTAATATTTAAGCAAGTCTGTCAACAAAAAAGCACAGCAGCCCACACCTTCTCACTGCTTGGAAACTTGTTTTGTTTTATTCGAGATATCTTCCTTCTGTTGTGCTCCAGATCCAGATATGACTTCTTAGGCTGATATTTGAGAAGTTTTTACATTTGCATTATTTCATTATGTTTCTTTCCAAAATATGTCTAGTTTTCATCATTGCTTTGTTTTCATAAGCCTTTCACATCGTTATAATTTAAAGGTTTTTTTGATTTAGCAGAGCTTGTTCTCTAAGGAGGAAAGAAATGAAGTCTTTATTCCTGAAGCCTATTAAAAGTACTGACTTGCTCTTTGGCATCACTTTCTCTTCATTCCCCTTAACAGGATTTCATCTGTTGCCACTTTTTGGCATGGATGGATGGTCTCAAGAGGAACTAGCATCATTGCCCTCTGTCTGGGTTTGAGGGAGGTTACAGGTTGTTTTTATTTTTCTTCTAGGTATTTATTTTCACAGTTCTTTCCAAGCCTCTTGATCATTCTTCTCTACCTGACAGTAATCCTTAGGGTTTTTTGTTCAAAAAATCTATCTGTTGGAGCACTTTATCTTGTTGATTTATTTGGTTATAGTACATATTCCCACTGCTGCCGTACATAACAGGGCAGATGTTCAGAAGGACCATGTTTTGTGCCAATCTGCCTGCAGGTCCGAAAGAGATTCAGGGCCAGGGGGCCTATAGGATTGCCCCCCAAAACATGAACAAGGTTTTGACAGCAGATAAGGCTACTTCATGTATTTTCTTTAATGTAATAGATGTTATGTTAGCAAGAACTTCTGAAATGCTCTCTTTCCAAAGAAAGAGGTGTCAGCATAGTTACTACAGTAAATCTGTGCATCTGCCTGAGACTTTGTCTTAATGTTTTTATTAAAACTTTGACTATATGTTAAGTATTATATGAGCTCTGGCTATATTTTAGTATTGCTGGTTGGTGGCCTGCGTGTATATTTAGAATGAGTTCTTAATTAGATTCTTTTTGTCTGGTTCATGAGATAAAATAGCCCAGGAAATTTTGGTCATCACAACTGCTTTTACGGAGATGAATTGTGATGACAATATTCATTGAATGAAATGTGAAATTCATGGTGAGTTGAGAAAGGTTTTTATTCATTCTCACATCTTTCTGATTGATATGATTATTGGGAAACTGAAATCATGACTTGAATGGTGACGTGTTTAAAAACATTTAAATGATTGTCTGAGCCACTTCTTTTAGATTTGTCTTTAAATGGCTCGATATTTGAGAGCAAAATTGTTGTTCTTCCTAAGAAGGCAAATGTGTAGCTCCAACCACCTCTCTCCTCATCCTTGCTGGTATGACTAAAACACAACCTGCGGTACCCTTGTAAATCAGTTGGAGTGCAAAACGGTTGGGTGTCTCACATGATGCTTGTCCTGGGCAGTGTTGGTAATACCTTTGGGGAGAGGGAGTGGAATCTAGGTAGGATTAGCAGGAGAATTTCAAGTTAGGTTTTGATGCACAGGAGAGGATGTGGTCATCCTCTTTTCCATCCCTGTTCTTAGCCCATTTTGGTATTTACACAGTTCACAAGGGCAGCCTGGTGTCTCCAGACTGTGTGCTGTGTGGGTCATGTCGCACTCGCTAGCAGCTAGAGGTCTAGGCTCTCCCACTGGGCTGGGAGAGCAGCCTGGGAAGGTTGGAAATGGTGCTGCCAGGTGGCTTTGGAGATGGAGAGGATAACTGATACACTACTGCTGTGGAATATAACTGCAGAGCAACAGTTTTTTTTCAGCTGTAGCTGTGGTACCTACACCTCAGAAAGAGACTAGCAATGAAGTCAATCCCTCTGGCTGGCATATTGCATGTGGGTTGTTTGTTGCTTATTAATTTTGGTGATCTCTATTGTAATGCTTTACACTTTTAGTAGTCACTGTAATAAGTTAGGCAATAATGATGTGCTTATTTGCGCACAGTCTCCTCTCATGCCCAGGTAAAATCCAGTAATCATGGGGAGCCACTGTGTCTGCAATGTTTCCTATTTACTTCTGGAAGAGCTTGTTTTCAAGCCTTTAAGCATTCCACCTGAATTGTAATGGAGTTGAAGTTGGTCTTGCTGTGCTAGATAGAAGGAAAAAAATCATCTCATAAATATGTAGTTTAGGATACAGCAATTGTATGGGGTGCATGCCCAGGGGCTTCTTGCAGGAGATCTGAGCATGCCAGCAGCATTTTCTTTGCCTTGTGGCGGTTGTCAGTCTTCACTTTTCACTGCACGTGCCTCTGAAAAAGAGCTCAAGTCACTGCTTGGCAAGTAAGAAGCCAAGAATTTCTGTGATTTCAGAGAACCTTCTGAGTCTTGTTCGAGGTCAGGAAATGGATGAAAGTTGCCAAGTGAAGGGAAGATCCCTTCCCCCTCAATCACAGGACATGGTTTTGCTTAAAACTCTTGGCTTTCAATGCCCCTCCTCCTGATAGGATTTGTATTTCAAAGCATCCTTATTTTAGTTTGTTCTACTAAAACTAAAAAATAAAGCTGTAGTTGTGCAGATCTGTGTGTGCATACTTCAAGGAGAAAATTCAGAAAAGCTTTGTATCTTGAGTTTAGTTAGATGGACTTCTAGCAGCTCTCAAACCTACCTCTTTTTAAAAATGCATGGATCCAGTCATGTTTGATGCTCTGTTCAGGGCTGGAACAAATTTTCAGTATCTATTTGTTGTACAACTTAGTTGCTGAAGAATCACAGCTCTGTCATAAGTACAGTGAAAAGTTATCACGCATCTATAGAACTATTTTTTATGAAAACACCTTATGATGAATCCTCTTCTATTCCTATCTCACAGAGGATTTGTTATTAATAATGGCAGGAGCCTCTGACCTTGTAGATCTTCATGTTAACTCTTTTGTTTCAGAAATAATACTTACACCTAATATAACACTTGCTCCACTCGTTCTGTGTATGTCTAGAAAAAGAAAGACTGCAACTTGAACACAGAGCTTCCATCACGAGAACATGAGCCCTTCAAACGCGTTTGCAGTCAGCGATCTTTCTAGCTTATTCACTCATTAATAAGTGAATTATTGAAGCAAGTTTGCACCTTTATTGTGTGTTGTTATATACCTAGGAGAGTAGTTGCTTACAAGTTTTTTGCCATGCCATAAAATCAGGCTGTAGGAAATAGGTACGTCATGTGCATTCTTGGGCCTGTGTAGAACTGGCTGGAGTTGGTTTGACAGCTAGCAGGCTTGGACTTAATTAAAAAAAAAAAAAATTTTTGTCAGGTTTATTCATGTATTTTCTGCTATGCAGAGAAGCACCATGACTTCAGAATAGAGCCTCCTTTAACTTTGTTCCTCCCAAAATTGAGCTAAAATTTCCCATAACAACCATCTGTCAGTAAGTGGCATATAATGAATTTTCTTGTATTAAAACTTTATAGCAGCAAGGAAATGATGTTCACAGATTGTGGACATCAAGCAAATTCTCAGAATACGTAATTGCAGGAGCATTCTGTTATTTTTTTTCTTTACTCTCCTCATATTGAGTGAGTTAATATTATATTATTTCTTTTTCAGCCTTTGTCAGAGTAGGGAATGCTCATCATGCTCTGTAGATTGGATCTGAAGTCCCTTTGTGATGTTCTAGTTATGGTGAAAGCACTAAGATTTTGGTGATGGATCATCTAAGGAAAATTCCCCCACTACTGATGCAATCTATAGTAACTAAACCATTTTGCCCATTTTCTTCTATAGAGTAAAATTGCCTGTGTAGGCATCAGTGCAATTTGCAGATATAAGCGCCTATAGACGCAGCACGTTTCCTTAGCAGAGCGTGTCAATTGCTAGGTGCACTTTCCTGGATTCCTTCACAGGGATCTGTTGGCAAAAGCATTTACTGTCAAACTGTTCTTTCTACCTAGTGTGTTGAAATGCAACAACCTTTTGTCTTTTAGAGGAAAAATAACTTAATTAGTACTGTTTGCTATGCAAGCGTAAAGTTGTATGTTCTCCTTTTCTCATCATTTCATATTTTCCCTTCCTTAGAGATTAAAGAGAGACATGCAATCCTAGGTTTACAGTTTACTTTGTACTTTTCCATACAATATCTTTGTAAAACCAGGAGAAAACAAATCCAAATATATTATTCCCCTCCATATGGAAGAAGAAAAGGAGAGCTGGAGCTTGCTTCATTTCAGTTGTTCATTACATAATCCAAAATCGAATACCCAGCAAAACTTCATGAGCAGTTGTTTAAGTATTCCAAGTTCTGAAAGGAATTCTGCAAAAGAACCACTCAAACTCTGGCCTCATTTCCCTTAAATTTCAAGATGTCAATATGATCAAAAAAAAGTCTAAGAAAACAATTTTCTACTCTATGAATTGCTGCCTGTCACTCTACTTTCGTGATTCTCTGCCACTTTCTTAGAATTTCTCCAGGGAATTTGTTGATTTTTTTTTTTTCTTTTACTCCCCTGATTTGTAATTCTTTCTTTCGTTTTTTTTTTCAAAAGTGTTGGTTTTGGACAAGTATTCTTTCCAAATACTTGTACCTACTATGCTTATGCTCCCAGTTTTAAAATATTTTATTCCTGATGAACTAACTCCATCTAAATTAATAATCCAGTCTCCCCAGTATCTCCTTGGTGCTGTCCAGTCATCACTTGAAGTAGATGCTTGTGGTTTTATGCAGCATAATAGCAACAAAAGCACTTGAGTACTACCCAGACTAAGTGGCACAATTCACAAGTTGAGCAGAACCCAAGAGCTCATGTTCTACATTTCTAGAATTGTAGCAAAACTTTTGTAGTTAATTGTTGTATTTTTTTTGTAATACTCAGTAAAGCATGGTAGTCAACAGGCATTATACAATATTACAGTGCAAAAAGCACAAAGTGTTTATGAAGCATATCTCTGTTTATAAACTAAGGCACCTCACTTGCATATTTTATGTTTCTTAATATATTTGGGGATCCTACCTTTTCAGTTGTAGCTTATTCTGATACAGTTGTTTGTGTTGTCTGTACCAACAGCATTAGTTTTTACTACTCTGCAGTGAGATTCTGAAACACCTTTACATGTGTGGGTTTTTTGGGTTTGGCTTTTTCCTTCTGCCAGTTATGCATAGGAGGAGAATCTAGTCACTGCCTTTACTTCTTTTCCAAACTCTTTACTCTTTTCCAACTTCCTTTCCAAAAAGTGATAATGGAATTTAATAATCATGTTGAGAGGTGTCAAGTACTTCCCCATGCTTTCTGCCTCATATTGCTGTTTGGTTTATTTTCCTCTCTCTATAGCCTAGCTTTATATCTTGTATATGAATGCCAGAAAAATAGCAATGCTTTTGAAATATTTCTTTCTGAGGCAGAAAAAGGCTTCCTATCCTTGGTTAGCAGAGTCAATGGGGAAAAGATGTTGAAGGAACAGGGTTGCCCTGGTGCTACGTGCTGCTTTGTCTTGGCTGTTCAGTGGGAATCTCAGCTGTGGTGTCTGCTCCTCTGCCTGTGTCCCCACTGCCACGAGCTTCTACTCTCTCATGTCATGGTCCTCAAGGCCCCAGTGCTCTAGTCTAGTTTCCTAAGACGACAGCTCAGGCTTCCATCTGACTTCAGATGTCTCAGGTGTCTATTTTTGCTGCATTTGGAAAGCATATTTGGCTCACTTATGTGAGAATTTCCATCCTAAATGTCATGGAACATGTAAGCTTTGTGTGTATGTGTTTTTTTTTTAATAAAATTATAAATGAAAATGTAGTTCTCTTGTGTTTAAGGCTGATTAATCATTCTTTCAGTGTGGTGTAAAAGTCCTGTCTGCTAGTCCTGTTTTTCTCCCTCCTTTGGACTATGACCACTTTATCATACTGTTTCCTGGTGTTTCCTTCTTGCTGCAGGAAAGTGGTCTAGCTGGTATTTCTTGTGGCAGAGCCCTGAATGTGAGAGCAGGCTCTGCAACCTCTTGTGCCCCTGCCTAGCTGCCTGTATGCAAGGTGCAGCTCTGTGACCAGAGGTCAGGCTGCAGTGAGGGAGCTGCCTCCAAGCTACCTCCAGCGCCTCCTGGCTGGGGAACTGTATTTCCATGGATTCCTACCTGTGGACTTGGCCCAGCCTTGTGCTGATGCTGTCCTTGTTTTGCTCAGTTGGCCTCCTGGCCTGACCTCAGACCTACACTGCTGCTCCGGACTTCTCTGGCCACTGCTGGCTTTCCTTCGCTGCTATCACCAGACCTGTTCTGCTCTTGCTTGACTGCTGTGTGTCTGTGTCCTTTGGGGAGGTTGCTGCCCAGACTGCCTTGCACAACCTCTCTCACCACAAGGACCATGCACCGTCAGGTAAAATGAGGATCCAGCATGCTCAAACCAAAGGAAATAATTCTGCATAGACAGAATAATTTAACTATGGGACTTCTTGCTGCAGGCTGCTGTGGATGCTAAGTGTTCTTAGTGCATCTTCAGTATCTTCTGTTTGCCACAGTAAGAAACAGGATCCTGTCAGGATTTGTCTGAGCCAGCAACAAGTGCTCTAATGTCCTTATATAAGGTTATTGACATACCTGGGGAAAAGTGATGGCATTGGTCATGTGGAGTGGTTGATCTGACATTAAAGAAGTCGTAGAAAAGCTCTTACTGTCATTATTACACTGTTCTGGTATAGTTTATTTAGCAACAGCAATAAGACTTTTTTCCTGCAACTAACAGGTAATGATCCTTCACTCCCTTCAGTTTCTACACCGTGACAGCAGACGAAGACATGACATGGAGCATTAGCTCGGGAGCTGCTTCACATTCATTGGAGTTTCCTTGCAGTGCTTTTCTTTACAAACTTTTCTACCCATGCAATATTAAGATCTTAGCACTTCTTATTTAAAAATAAAGCATTAGTTAATCAGTTCCTGACTACAATAAGAGGTACAGGACTGAGGATTCTCTTTCTTTTTTTCTGCTTCTACAAATCTATTTGATTTATATGGTCAAACATTTGAACAGCAAGAACAAGACATAATAAAGATAAATCTAGAAAGAGAAAATTCAGTCCTAGGTGAAGTGTGAAAGTCTTGAATCTTCTTGGAACACATTCCCAATAAGGTAGCCTTTCATTTGAAAGACATCTTTTCATTTTTCCTGCTTTTTCCTTAGAGCCTTGTCCAGGAGAAACACTTGTAGGCAGTTGATATGCTGTTTACATGTACTTAAAATTTAAAAGGAAATATATTAAATCCGTTTGGTAATTCAAGAGAGGACTTATCCTCTTAAACTAGTATTTTAAGATGGATAAATGTAATTTTGTATACAGCTATGGCTAGATTGTTTTAAAGAATTGTAACTATTTTGGTTTAAATAGCTAGAGTGTTTAGCTTACATGCAATACTTAAACAAAAACAAAAAAAAACACTAATAGAATCTTAGCTACTGATAAGATGTGTGAGTATGTGCAAGTCTCATACATACTCTTTTTTCTTGCCTGGGCACTTCAGTGAATTTAAGGGGAGAAAAAAATTCATTCTTGTAGGAAACTTTTCTGTCTTTCTGCATCTTTTCCTATCGAGTAAGATATAGATATACTCTACATTATGATTTACATGCCTGAGAGCAATAGGCTATTTTGAGAAATAAAGCTGATTTTCTTAGATATAGTTTTATAGTTTCTGAAGTAGATGCCTGCATGTTTTGACACCCCCTTCTTCAGCCCCCACTGCCCTTATTTCTGAAATGGGCTGTGTGACTGAGGCTGGTTTAATATCTTATTCCCATCTCAGAGATGGGCTCTGAGAAGAGTGGAAGCAACTTTAATCTGCCTGGCTTTTCCTGATTTTTGTTTGTTTTTGTTTTGCTTTAATGGAACTTTCTTCCCACCACTAAGCAAGCTATTAAAAAAAAAATTGTCTTTCAGCTTAGATGAATACCTATCAGTGATAACGCCATGAAATTAATTTTTTAAACTGTGGTCTCTAGTGGGAGATTTAAATATGATGGTTGGGAGTTTCATTTTGAAAAGATGGAAGCTTGGAGAATATGATGGTCGTGTGGGTGGAGAGGGAAGACTTTCTGCTAAAATAAACAGCAAAGTCTGTTGAACTGCAAAACTGTCCAACAGGGGAAAAATAAAGTATTGTCTAGAGAAACTAACTTTAACATAGATACTATTTTTAATAGTTTCTAAGACCTTAACACTAATAATTACTTATATGTTGTAATTGAACTGTGCAACTTAGCTAAATTATGGAATTATATATATGTTTCAAATTGAGGAGGTAGGGGTTTTGAATATTTTATCCTTTGTATTATACTATTTTTTATATATATATATTTAGTCTCTAGTAGCCTCTAATCTATTTTTGTTTAGGTAATGTATTTATGTATCAAGTTGAGTTTTCACACTTTTCACAGAGTAATAGCTATCTTCAAAAATTGTGGATTTTAGGATTCTTTGCAGCGCAGATCAGCATTTTTCAAGCACAAGTACTTGAGAAAGAACACATTTTGGTCATGCAGTTACAGAACAGAGCATCTTAAAGAACAACCTCTTGTTACTGATTTGGTTTAGCTTGACAGCCAGACTTCTGACATCTGGACAACGCCTGTCAGTCAGCTGTTGTTGGGAGTCTTATTCACATGCAAGCAACAACTAGAAGGTCATCCCTTTGCGTGGTGGTTATGATGTTCAAGAACAGGGAAGAACACTTAAACTTGATTCACTTACATAATAGGGCAGGACACTTTATTTGTCAACTCTAGTGGTGCCTGTCTTAGCTAGATAGCAGTGCTTTAATCACTTTTATTTGCTTTTTATTAATTAGTGTTTGCAGTTAATGAATGTAATCCTGAACCAAGGATCCAGAAATACAAAGCCAAGGGGAGGACTTTTCAGCTACATGTTTACATACTTTTCAGCTACATGTGAACTTAAGTATTTAAGTGGTAGCTGAGCACTGGAAGTGAATAAGCCAGAATTTTAGCATATGGTCAGCAGAAGATAAATTTGACCAGAATTTCAGTATGATCCATCTAACACAATGGCAAAGATGTATATTTCTGCCCTTTCAACAGGGGGTTTCCTACAGAGGAAGATTTCCTTCCTGTGAAAATGATGTTTTGATATTATTCTGAAAAAAGCCTCACTTAAACTGTAGAGGAAGTGTGATAATTCAAGACTTCTGTAGGTGCTGACTTAATTGTTTCTGGTTTTGGGGAAAAAAATGCCTGGTGCCTCAGAGAGGAAAGTTTTGCAACATCTATTGTGTTTTTGAATTTTTTTTTCAAGTGGAATACCTGTGAAATGTTCTTTTTAAATTATATTAATTTGAATATTAGGAATTTACTATAGAAGAATAACATTTTAATAGCATTTTGATATTACAGAGCAGATGTTAATTGAGAAGAGTGGTTGTTGTTTTATTTGAAGCAGATGCAAACTTGTGATTCACATCTGAGACATTTCTCTCTTCCATTTTTGGAAGACCCAACTTGTAACAGTTTCATATTTGAGGCAGTGTTCACAATTGCCAAACAGACTTTTAGTAAAAGGGGCCTTTTAGGTCTGCCTTCTGTAATTTTTTTTCAGTAGACTCTTTCAAATAAATGCCTGCAGAAAAAAAAAAAGGTATTTCTTGCTCTTTCTCTTATTTTCTTTCAAGTGTTGTGAATATTTATTATGGTATCCCTCAAAGTCAGTCAAATCAGACCTGTTTTGTCCTTATCCATCTAAAGGTTTGTATTACTGTTATAACTGGTGCTACTCCAAATCCAGTAATAAACTTCATATTTTAATCCCATGTGCAGGTTTGTATAAAGTATGGTTGTCAGAATATATGACATACCATGTTTTATATGAGGTTTTAGACAAGATTTTATGTATTTATACCATGTATGTTCATATATAAACATGAAATAGATGAAATCTAAGGAACTACACTGTGGAAAAACTATGCACTGAAATTTGAATATTGCAATTTTCCTTCACTATTAACCCACTAGTTGGTATCAAGGGACTTGTTGAAAGGCTCTGATAGATTTTAGGATGGAAGATGATTGCAGATGGTCTTTGAAAAGGTAGAAGTAATTTCTAAATGGCAGTGACTCATGAATCCAGAAGAGGAGTTTTGGGAGCAAGTTTCTAAAAACCAAACAATAAAACTCTATTAATGGCCAATAATTTGGGTGAAAAGAGTATGAAGGTTTGAGTTGAAATGTAAGCATATGTTTATCGCCACTTCCAAAATCCTCTCCTAACCTGAAGAGTAGGTCTTGCATAAGACTGGGTCCCTGCTTCCCTGGGTGGTGAGCAGCTTCATCTGACTGCCTGCAGAGCAGTTGTTGTCTGGAGTTGTTGTCTGGAGATGCAGTCCTGAGATCAATCCTCCTATCACATATGTAAGCACCTTTGGCCTAGTGCTGATCTATCTTTGTCACCCTTGGAATGGTGATGTTTTTATTTGGAATTTTGCAAATAAATGGTTTGCTCCCACTTGTATTAAGGGTGTACTCAGGAGGAATTGAGTGCTTGCTTTGTGAGACATCTTGATGTGGCAGTTCTGAAAGCAGAACTGTTGAACTGTTCTTGAAATATTTGCCCTTGTTGTTCAGTTCTCCAGGGTATGCACAAGATGAGAACAAAAACTGCAAAAATTTGCTAGTTGCAGTGGAGGAGCTGAGAAATAGAGGTCTCTCTGGAACAAAATCTTCTGCTGATGACTGTTAAAAGTGGAGGTATTCAGTAAGATAATGGCAGGAATGTTTATGCCCTGAAGGCATGTGTAGCAAAGGCTTTTAATTGGTGCTTTTATGATACAACTGTCTCTTTCAGGGTAGGCATAGGAATTTGGTGATAGATAGGAGGTGTTTAGGAACCACATTACTTTTTTCTTTGCTATTCTTGCCTTGAACTCATACCTCTGCTCACACCTCTGTCTGCTGTGAGTTATGAAGGGGATTTTTTTAGTATGTCCTATGTCAAATTAGTGGATTTCCAAAGCAGAATTCAGCACAGATAAAGTGAAAATGAATATTCACATTTTCTTTAGGAAAACAATGAAGTAACTGTATTTACAGAATATATTGAACATATTTAGAACAAAGAGCTCTTCACACTATAAAATGCACTTGATTCACCTTTAGGAGGTCAACATTTTAGATAGAAAAAATAAGGTGATAATAGAAGAGATATTTAAAATTCAATGTGAGTCTAGTCTGTAGTTTAAGCATATGAAACTTACTCTGATCAAAAGTAGACTCCTGGGGTAACTTTTTTTTTTTTTTCCCCCCTCAATTGTACAGTCTTGTAAGCTAGGGAGCAGGGATATTTATTGGTCTGATCGATTCATTTTTAACAGAAAAATAGAAGCTTAATATCTATCTTTAGGAAAAAGTGGAATTACTAGGCATTTTAGTGTAACTGAAGGGCAGAAGTCTTCAAGTATTAATGAAAAATAATTCAAAACATATGGGCAAAACAGCATGAAATTCAGCATTGATTTCCCTTAAGTAGATTATACTGAGGATAATTTTTCTTTTGTAAGTAGACTGTATCTCTTTGGTTTTGGGGTATGTAGGTGGTGTTCTGTTGTTTTGTTTTTGTTTGTTTTGTTTTCTTTTCCTGCAGAATGAATGTAAATTTAATGTGGAAGATCTTCATCCAAAAAGATATTACTGTTGAAACTTAGTTAAATTGCTCAGGTTTAAACTACTACCATATAGCCTACAGAACTCCTTAGTTACTATATCTTGGTTAATATAACATGATTAAATACACATCTGAAAGTTAGTATTATAACTGAACATGTTGGTAAGATTTTACTTGTACTCTAGAAAACCATTAAGCATAGAAGAGAATGGACACTAGAAAATTGGAAGAATATTATCTTGTATAGTATTGACACCTGGGCAGTAGTAGCTAGAAACCATGACTGAGGCAGAGGTCAGTGGATTATGCCAAAAAGAGTGGATGCTCTTGCAGTGACATAGTAGAACTAGGTTAAGGTATTACAGTGTGCAGCGTGAGCTTATTGCAATACTTTTCTAGATATCCGATGCATAATTTTTTTTCATCAGCTGAAATTAGCAAAGTGAAAATCTGCTAACTGTGAGGTAACTACAACTGCTGGTGAGACCTGGCTATGAACAATCAACATGTAAAATTAAATTATTTTAAACAACAAAAATAAGGGTAATTCAGGTAATTGTACAGGATTTTGGTGGAAAACTAAGCAAGATCTCTTTAGGAGATCTTAGGTTCTGAAATATATTTCCAACATGAAAGTGATGAGCAAGGGAATTTGACTTGTTGATGGGACATGTGTCCTGGGTACTTAAGATGATGGGAGAGTGACAGGAGGCTCCTTGTGTCCCAGTGATTCTGTAATTGCTAATTAACTTTTTTTTTCTTTCCCCCCCTTCCTTGCATCTTTAAGCCTTGAGAGGCTTAAAAAGCTTCCAAGGTTGCAGCCATTTGCATTGCCCCAGTGTCTCCGAAGGGTAAAAGCCCAAATCCGAACCCAAAAATAAACAGTTGACATTTATGCTGAGCATGGTAATGGAAATCCTACTGGATTAGTATTTCCAAATTTCTTTCCAGGATTCCTTCTGTGTAGATATGCTATGGAGCAGGAATCTGCTTAACCAAATGCTGAATAAATTTCTGTGAGCAATGAGATGCAGAGGGCTGACTTAGTGTAGTTGGTATTGGAATAACCTGTGAGGACAGGACAGAGACCCTTTAGGGAAAAGTGCAGGTAATTGCATCAAGAGTGGTAGTTCTTTAGCAGCTGTAGTAGCTGGGTTGAAGGGAGGGGAAGTTTGCATTTGCTCAGGCAACACTCATCATTGTTGAGACAACTGTTTTCCATCTGTTCTGGAAAGAAAGCTGTGGGACAGACTGTGCAGCCTGGTCATTTGATCTGTGCTGACAGCTGATGAGAGTTACTGGGTGAGATTCTTTGGAATGGATCATTAAATGGTCAAACTAGATGATACAAAATGATACAGAATCAGAAATGACAGTGACTCCAAGTCATCTTCTGTGGAATCCTTTCTTTCAGAAGCAGCAAAGATAGACACTGTTCTTCAGGTGTTGCCAAAACCCAGAATGTTTTTCGCAGCATTTGAGTAATGGGCAGCTGACTTGGTGTTCTGATGGTCATCCTAATTCCCGTTCCTTATGAGGACAATATGGGCACAGGAGAGCATCTTGGAATACAAGATCAAGATCGGGTTTTAAGGCAAAGCCCATTAGTGCTTTCCCTTTCCTTCAGGACTGATTGAGTTTTTTGGCAGCATCTGTGAAATCTCTTTTGAATTGGAAATCCATTTTGTCTGTGGTGTTGGGAGAAACATTTTTTAACTATATTTTTAGTCAGAAAACTGTCTCTTCCTGGACTCTCAGGAATTTGATCAAAATTGGATTAGAAAATGGGTAACACTGGTGACTGACAGCTAAGGTATGGTGGCCTTTCTGTGTACGGTTTTATATGCTTCCAGATAACAGGTTAAAACATCAGAAATATTTGTGTTCAAGGTGGCAGCTCTTCATCTTGTTTCCATATTTTCTTTCTAAGAATGGGTGGTAATGTGACTCACTCTATTAAATGGAAATTGGTATTTTCTCATGTTCAGATTTTCTGGCAGTACAAGAGCATCCCTCTGGAAAGTGTCAGAAACGCACATCGTGAAACTGAAGGAGTCAGCTTAAATCCAGCAATTTGTCTCTAAAAATCCATTAAGCTCAAGTTCAAATTGGAGTATAACTCCTCTGGAAAAAAAAATAGTAGAAACGGAGAACTAATGATCTAGATTGCTTCTGTATGATAACTGGGCTAGAACTATTTGGGTACCTGGTGTTATCAAAGGTACCATCAAATTGCCTCTTGGAGAGGTGTAGAGTAGTAGCAACAGCCCAAAGACAGTCTACCTGATTTGACCTTAACAAGACCAAATAGAGCTCCTCTACCTCTTCTGAGTAACTGGTAGTCCTCCTAAATGCCCTGATTTAGGGGAAGACCAGAGAATTAAAAGTTCTGAGACTTGAGATCCAAAGAGGGTCTTGGCTGACAGGTTACCGAAGACAAGCAAGTACGGCACATGTGCTGTGGTGGAAACTTGAAATATGGTCATGGGCTTTGACACGTTTCTGGTCAGGATCTCCTTAGCTGAAGAGGATGCAGGGGTAGATACTGGTCTATGCTGGATTTTTATGAGTATTTTTTGAATTGCCACTCAGTGAGTAAAACCCCAAGGAAAGCCCAAGGAAAATGATAATTACTCCCCAGACTGGGAACTGTTCATTTTCTGTTTCAGCATTACAAATAGATGGCACTATTAAGAAGGTCTTCATGGCAACGTTTCAAAGGCAAACATGTCACCCACAGCATTAGATCCTAGATAAATTTATGGGGCAGTTCATGGTGTAAATATTTGTTATCTGTGTTGTAGCAACACCTAGTGGTTCAAATAGAGATCAGGAGCGAACCTGGCACAAGATCTGTGCTGAAAAAGCTTGCATTGAAAACAAGCAAAAGAGGAAAGGTTGAGTGGAGCCAAGGCAGAGAGCAGGGAAATGGCCCATCCACAGCAGAGGAGAGGTGGGCCAAGAGGAGAGACTTGAGTCTCCTGAGGGTGTCTAACCTCCTCCT
Source organism: Crypturellus undulatus (assembly GCA_013389825.1). Lineage (NCBI taxonomy): Eukaryota > Metazoa > Chordata > Aves > Tinamiformes > Tinamidae > Crypturellus > Crypturellus undulatus. The sequence goes on along the minus strand of VWPW01007383.1, from coordinate 1,051,470 downwards.
GTTGCAGAACAGGCTGGTCTGCAAACAGCCGTCCTTGATAACTTACTGCCTTTGGAAAATGGACTTCTTCGATATAAGTATACACATTTGCTTTTAGCCATGGTCTGTGATTCTTGTAGTTTGGCTAGCTTTGGACAAACATCTGAGCCCTGTTGCCATTTGCTGCTCTGTGAAATTGAGTGGGGCACTGAGAGTGCTGATGTGCGATGCCCCTTGCTCTTGGTGCCCTGAAGGCAGAACTCCACGGGTCTCTGCTGTACATTAGAGAGCATCCAGGCTGCATTATCTTCCTGAAAGGGAATCTGTAAAGATGGTTTAGGTGAAGTAGTATGATCTTCTTGAGCTGGGCTCTATTTTTATGAACTTATTCAAATAGGCAGTTCATAAGACAATGTTTTTATTTCCATGGAAATTTGGAATAGCTATTAGAGATCTTGGCCCATAGGCTTGGCATTTTATTGCTGTCTTGACAATGTTTTGTTTTCTAAAAGAAAGAAAGAAAGAAGAAAGACAAGTGTGAGCAGAGTTTAATTATGATTCACCAGCCTTCTTGTTCAAACATTTATATCTCATGCTACACTCAAGGTATATTAAAAAAAAAAAGTGGTGAAAAATAAGATGTAAATTCAACTTGCATTTTCTTTCTTCCTAACAAGAAGTCCAGCACCTTCATCTAAGGATATCCTCAGTGAAAAAAATGGAATGGTGTTTTCTATTGAAATAACTTTTGGTGTGGTTAATGCCTAAGAAAAATCACCTTTTTAGAAGGCTGACAGAACACCAATGACTTTTTTTTTAATAAGACATTAGTCGTATAAAAAAAAAATCTGAGAAATTACAGAAGTTCAATTACATCATGGAAGAAAACACATAACTTTTTCTTTTTGCTTATGTTTCTCTTGTCAAGCTTCCTGCTCGCTTGTTTGTCAGTTTTTTTCACACTCACCGTTTGCTTTCTGCTGGGCAGCAGCAGCAGTGCATGGAACAAATTGACAAGGATTCATCTGCTCGCTCTCCTCTAGACCTCACCTTCTGTCTTACCATGTTTACCTCTTTCTAACAGGTCAGCTTTTGCCATGCTGTCTATCGTGACTTTAATTGTTTTGTTGGACTCTTATTTTCTTCTCCCTAACCTCTGTCTACCTGCCTGTCTGTCTTTAGAGTGTGAGCTCCTTGGGGCATGGACCATCTCTTCTTGAATGTCTGGAAAACGCTAGCACATTGTGCCTGCTACCATTAACAAAAAATAATCTCTGGCAAGCAAAGAGTAAGAGGAAGACTGAGATGAATAACTGTCTGGAAGATGAGAACTTCGTTGGTGGAAATGCAGATATATCAGGTCAACATTTAAACTGTAGGAACATTTTGTGGTTTAAGGACAGGAAGAAGAGCTCATTTTTGCTGAATTAGCTTTAATAACTATATGTTTTCTTCTGGGATGATTACCGAACATGGAATACATATCTGATCTCATTTTCTCCTCTTGTTACTACTTGCTGAATCATTGCCATATATAATGAAGCGGACTTTATGATAAGGAGAGTAATATATGTAGTGACATATTTAGATATCTTGGTTTTGAAAAAAAAAAATCACATGCTGCTTATTTTTTCTTTTAAGATCAAAATTCAGTCTTTGTACACCCCCAGTGTAAATCCAAAAGACATTTTTATTTAGCTTGAAAAAAGTGTTAATTTCATTGCAATCAAACTTGTGTGTTTTACTACAAACACTATTTCACTGACTCTTCAAAATTCACCATGATTTGTATAAACTTGTAATACACCTGCAGCTATTGCAACTACTGCCATTCAACAAACTTTTTGCACTTTTATTGCACTTCCTTTCCCCATAATTCATATTTATATTGCATAAGATGGGCATGTATGTAATGTTATGCATTATTTCAGGAAGGGGATTGAAAGTGTTGTAAGATAAAGTTAATATTTTTGTTCAATGATCTATGTTAAATTCCCATTCTTATATAATCTCTTGCTACGTATTAAAATTAAGTTATGTATGCAGGTGTCTTTTTTACATTATTTCTTTTTTACTTTAAACTTGAATTTAAAATACAAAAAAATAAGATGGCCTAAATTTGGATGAGTATGTGAAGAATAGACAAATTTCTTAATACACTCTTATCTTTGTATTTGAATTCTGTAAATTCTATAAAGTCTGTTTCTTGCTTTCTCTGTCCTATGAAGAACTAATATTTGCCAGTCCTTATAAAAAAAAACACTTTAGGAACAGCATCCATTTTTAATAATAAAGTTACATTACACATATTGGTTTTGCAAACATTATTTCCAAATGGGTGTATTAAAAGTGTGCTGTACTTGTTTGTATTTACAATAAATCTAAATAAAAAAGGGAAGAACTTTACTTGAGTAGTAACCAATTTGTTATTAGTTTCTTTGTTACCCAAAGAGCTTGTTAGATAATTCAGGAGGCTGCTCTGATTAATCTGTTAATGTGGGCTAGGACCATTACCCTTACCGTTTAGCGAATTGGTGTTGCTATACCAAAGTTTTTTTGATTTAAATCAAAGGTGGTTATTTTTGCTGGCTTTTCAAAGACAAAGTTGAGGTAGTTGGGTCTGTGTGAGCACATGCGTGTATGAACTCATGGCCAAAAAAGAGAATATTTTCAAGTACTGAAAAGTATCATGCAGCTAGAACCATCAGACTCTCTCCTTTCTTTGTGTTTTCTTGGTGGCAGAGACATTGATTTTAGCTTTATTTCGGTGATGATGCTGTGGGAGCCAAAATATGGATATGATAAATTGCTTCTATGGTTGATTAATTGTTGAAACTTGTTTGAAAATCTTGAAAACAGTATAACAGATGCCAAATCATTTTAAATGCACATTTTAAGTGTATTTAACCAAGTTCTGGTTTGATTTATTAGTTTTTATGGTCAAGCTCCTACACAGAGATGGACATTAGATGATATGCTCCGTGCAATAAGCTACTGAAATATTTAGGTTTCCTTCTTAACCTGCCTAGGCCTGGATTTACAGTGTTATATTGGATTTTTTAAAAGTGGTGCATTTCTAGCTGTTGGTGTTGTGAAGTAAAAGATTAACATATAATACTTCAAAGGTTCAAACTCAACAAGTATGAATATTCTGTAAGTAAGTTTAAAAGGAAAAAAAAAAGGGAAGGGTTGAATTACAAAGTGTTTGAGGACTTCATTGTGAGTTTAATGTCGGCTAGGATTCAATTCTATGGCTAGCATGAGCAGCCTGGTCTGTCTTGAGGGAGCAAGCTGGACAACTTGGGCCAAGATTTTGCTCTAAAGCAGACTGTTTTTTTTCTTTCTTTCTTTTTCTGAGAACAATTAGAAAGGTCTTACTTTGTGTACAGTAGTTCTTGCAGTTTTTCCTTAGGGTTGCTGCATGAGAATAGCTAACTTTGTCTCCCTGCAAGTTGTTCCAGGACAATTATCACTGGAGTCAGTACTTTATTCTAAATGATATATCCAATATATTACTCTGCATTTAGCATGAAAGGAATCAGTTTTCACCTCTGAACCAACCCTCAGCATAAAAGCTTCATGCTTTTACTTCACTTGGGATTTGCCCGAGTGCTCTTGAGGTTTTTGTGACATTCAGGATTTTTAAGATGATGGTAATATCCACCACCTGTTTGTGGGATGGAACAAACCAAGTGGCCCTGAAGTGGTGGTGCTATAGGGATGCAATGAAGTAATGACCAACAGATAAGTTGGAAACTGCTCCTCCTGCTTTTTAATACAAAATTCTTAAAAATATTGTACCACTAGAAGTGTGTTACCAAGGTGTAACACTTGTTTTCCGAAACATTCATTAAGACAAGTATTTGAATCCTTAGTGTATTCTTAAGTAATTTTAAGTATAAATCTATAAAATTGCTTTGTGTGATTCATCATAGAACTGAATAGAGAAGTTATGTTGACTTCAGTGGGATAGTTCATGCAACTGAAGATTGTAAGTGTTGTCATTCATATAGGGTATGAGTTAGAAAAAACAACTCAGATCTTATTTTAACATAAGTAGGTATAGAAGGGAGAGGTTTTTGTGCAAAAATAGCTCCTAGTGTTGATTTACCCATCTATCCATTTATGATTGCCTTTCTTATGCCTTTGCTCAATCTCTTCTTCCAGGAGTATATTTTTAGGAACTAATGTAATTTTAGTGCTGCTGTCTGTCCCCTTTATTTTTTAATTCTGTATCTCTTCAAACCAATTATTAGGCACTTCTGGAGAGTCACAAATGGCTTCAGTGCATAGAATTTAAGAGCCAAGCCGCTGAAGCCAGTATAGTCTGTTTGGGACAGTTGAGTTATCTTTCTTTTAAATATAGATACATCCATATATGTTTAGCTAAGCTGAAAATTAGTTGTCAAAGTAGGAGTATATGAGCTGCAATTTGTTTGCTGATATAAATGATGAAAAATATGGCCAATGAGTCCTTTTACAAGTAAAAACTCAAATGTTTGTGTGGAACTTTAGGTCCAAATTGTGCAGAGATTCTCGTGACTGTGGTGAGCCCCACTGAAGAGAAAGGTCAGAACCAAGGGCTTTCCTGCATGGCTGAAAGGTAAAGCTGGAACACAGTTGGTCTCTGAAAGGTTCAGAAACGAATATGGGAGTAAATTTAAGTTTTAACTCTGATTTCTAAGATGTTTGTTACCACTGCAGTTCTTTGTGTTGGTATAATATCTTCTTTCCTGAGGAATACGCACGAGAACCCCTTTTCACTTTTCAGGAAAGAAATGTTACAAGTGATCCGTGAAATGTTGTCTAGTTCTGCATTTGATCATCCTAACGGAATAAAAATGAGTGAAAGTTGAAAACAATTTCAAGAGATTGCTTGGCTTGCAGTTGTACTCCACAACATAGTGCAGGAATGAAACAAACTGAATGTATCAGAGTAGAATTGGCTCCAAGGTTTGTAGTTTTTAAAGAAACAAAAATACACTTAGGGTGATTTGCTTAAAAGTCATCTGCATGTCGAGTGATTATATTTGAGATTTAAGAATAGCAAACTTATAACTACTTTAGCCACCTTTGAATCTGTTATGGAAGGGAAAAAAGTCATAGCTCTCCATATGTTGTTGTTCTCTAGACTTTGACTTAACATTAGGGTTTATAGAATTCATATTTGATTGTTAGTTTGGTTGATTTTTCTGTCTTAGTATGAGAGCATTTGTGTGGGCACATTCATTGTGCAAAGTCTGGCGGCTTTTAGAGGCAAAAACACCCCAGTGTTCCTGGTCTTTTCTTTAGCTTGATACCTTGAGATAATTTTGCGTTTGTCTTGTATTTTATTTTTGAGGTATCATTGAACCTAGACTCCTTAAACTTTTAAATTAATATAGTTCATAATCTTCTAGAACATTATGGGAATGTAAAGTGAGATGAAGAAACCTGGCTTGTAAAACTGTATGTGCGCCTATATAGGGGGTGGTGGTGTTTGTATGCTCACACCTGTCTGGACCAGGTTATTTTTAAGCTCTTGGTCAATTCAGATCTTACCTAAAAGGCAATAACTCTGTAGGCTATTTTTCTAATCACATAATTTCCAACTATGGTATTGCATAAGTAACAGGAAAAGGAAAGTGTTCTTTGAAAGATGGTATGTTCTCTCTTTTAGTGGTTCATGTCTGTTATTTGCTTTGGTTTGTCCCTTTTGCAGCTTTATTTGCAAATGGAGTATTTTGTTCCATAATATCTGAGTGCTTATTACTATTCCTGTGTTAATTAAAAAAGGGAGGGATGGTAAAACAAAGCATTAGAAAACCACTAGATTTTTAGCTCACTTTACTAGTTCTCAGGTATACTGATAAAGCTGTATTCATATTTGAAGGTTAGAATGTATATAAATATGTATATTATTGTAATATATAGAAGTCTTAACCATCTTAAAAGTATTTTAAAGTTGTTTCCAATAAAACATTTGCTAGGACACTGAAAGGACAGATAGCATCAAAATAGTGATGACATTTAGCAAATTGTATTTTATCTTTTAAAATAACATAGATCTATAAGTATTGGATAATTTCCTGGAAATGTTATTTTACTGCCTTTTGTGACTCAGGTTGTAATAATACTTCTGTTTGCAGATTTCACTTTCGCCAGGAGTGAATCTCAAATGTTAGCTGTACCAGTTTGGTTCTTGAGAGCCTGTAAATTCTGAAGCTCTAGATGGAGGCGTGACCTCTACTTTCAGAATCAACTGCTCTCAATTTTCTGTCTGATGTACTTTTGATCCAAGTTTCTGTTATAATTAACAAAAGCATTGATTTCTCTCTTCCCACCTGTATTTTAGGTTTTTGCCATACTGCTAAGTGTTTCTGTCCCTCTGAAGAGCATTTTTATGCTGGAAACACTAACTGTGTAGAATCACTGATTGTCTCCAAGCAGTCACCAAGACCTGAATAAATAACTTGAGTTGAAGATTTAACATAACTTCCATAACATACCTACTCTAAAAATTCTGTTTAAGTCTGATAATGAGAGTAGCTGTTCACAACATGCAGCAGAAGGAGCAACTTCTCTGACTGTAAAGCACAACCATGATATCTGGATTTACCTAGAGTCTCTATGATATCAATGATATAGAAATCTGTCTTTCTGCCTTGTTGGGTTAAGTGATAACTTCAGATTTCCATTTTAACAGCAAAGAATTCGATAGTTTGAGTTGTCTTTTGACAAAACACACTTCTTACCGTAACTTTTTATAGTTTATGGTTGTAATAATGTCTTTTAAAAATAGGTTGTTCAGGGTAATCACGGTAAGTTCTCCTTCCTGCTTTACTGATTTGTTGGATTTAAACACTGCTGTGGTACAGGAAGATCTAACCAATCAATATATATCAATTAATATAGCTATATGTAAGATGTATATAAAGCGAGTTATATGGCTTAAATCAAGACTTTCTTATATGTACATAATTTATAAAGAGAATACATATGGGGGAAGATGTAGGGACTGCTTGTTGAGTGCAAACCAGCCAAATTTCATGCGTTTCAGATTTTAATTTTGCAATGGATGGGTAATGTATTTATTGGGGAATTTAAAAGTCTCCCTACATTTTATTTCACCCTTTGATTCTTAGGGTCATTGGTAGACATCTAGTTCAAGCAGTTGTGACTATTCATCACACTTGCATTCATCTAGACAAGCTGTGACTGAAATAGGTATTTCCCATCTTCCCTTTTCTAGACTGTTTACCACAGTTGACAATTTGGAAAGATCTAGTGGATGTCCAACGCTGTTGAAATGCTGTTGCTTCTGCTGCTCAGATACTACAGGGACAATATTTCAGTCCGTGCAAATTATCTTATACATACTTTTGAAAAGGAAAAATCAAATCTGAGCCCCTGCTATTTCAGCAGTGTGTTTTATTGTTTCTCTTCTTTCTTTACCTTACATTTTCTGAAAATGCCAAGTTCATTCATCCTCCTTGCAGGTCCTCCCTGAGCCTGTTACCGCAGGTTAGTAGCCTATTAGCTAGAGTTGCTCTTGCAAGTGCAAACTCTTATTAGATCGAGGCAAATGTACGGCTAAGGTGAGATTACAGCAGACCAGCAGCTGCTTAAAACAGAACACAGGAAAAATGGAGATACACAAGTTGGCTATGATAAACACTTTTAGGGAGCCTACAGCTGGAACAGAGATGTCCTTGTTTGTAGTACATATACAGAACTGGTTAGATATTAGAATTCACAGAATCACAGAATGGTTGAGGTTGGAAGGGACCTCTAGAGATCACCTAGTCCAACCCCCCTGCACACGCAGGGTCACCTAGAGCACATGGCACAGGGTGGCATCCAGGCGGGTCTGGAAGACCTCCCGAGAAGGCGACTCCACAACCTCTCTGGGCAGCCTGTGCCAGGGCTCTGGCACCCTCACAGGAAAGTCCTTCCTCACATGAAGGTGGAACATCCTGTGGTTCAATATGTGCCCATTAGCCCTTGTCCTGTCTGTTCCCTATACTATTACCTACCTTTGGTGGTTTCTGGTATTTCCCATTTGTAAGATGACTGTTCAGTCCTTGTAGCTTTTGTAGAATTACCTACCTTTTGGCTGGATAACAGGATTGCATTAATTAGAGAGCAGTTGGGCAAAAGCCCTTGCAGGCTGCTTTACAACATTTTAATAATGCAGGTAAGGCTGTGAGGAGCCCTCACCCTTCCGTTTCATATGCTCCTTACGAATATCCCCTTCCACCCTCCCATCAAACTGAGGATCTTAGTCCTTTTAGCACCTTGAAGACCTTGAGCTCAGCAGCTGTAGCCCATCGCTTGCACTTTGGAGATGATATGTGTAGTCCGGAGCTGATCCTCTGACCCCAGGGCTTGTCAGCAAAGGCAATGTTTGTGTGAAGGGGCAGGCTGGTCGCTGGTGCTGGTCCAGAGCTGCAAAGCAGAATGCTAAATGAGGGGAGCAAACACGGACACCACATTGTGTTCCGACTGGGAAGGATTTTTCTTTCTTCTATAAGGAAGTAGAGGCCAAAGAACAGTGCAGGTCAAAAAATACTTAAAACTTCATACATCTGCAGTAGGGGAAAAATAGAAACCTGGTTTCAGAGGGGAAGAATCTGAAGCAGCTCAGTTACTTTTGGAAGGTGACTAGATGTTATAGGAATTGAGATTTTTTTCTTTTTGGTTTCAGCTTAAGAGTTAGTACTTGCTGTTTCCGTCTAGAGGAGTTGTTTAATGATTTCAGGTTCTCCGGGTGTCTTTTCACAGCACGCTGCCATCACCTTGCTTTTGGCCCTCAAGGCTGAGGAGCCTTCCAAAAATAATTGGGAAAGCCAGAAGCTGTCTCCTCAGCTCAGTGTTTCCCGCTAGCTGTGCTTAGCGGCGCAGTGTTGTTGTGTTTGCTGTGCGAATGGTGCTGGCCCTGCGTGAGCCTCCTCTAGCAGGCGCGATTTGCTGGCTCCTGAAACCTGCAGCTCCCTGAAAATGCATGGGCTGGAGAATAAGTAGAAATGCTTTCCTTTCTTCCAAGAACTGATGCCCCACGGGAGTCACAGGGGTAGGATAAGCATGTTTGTTTCTGCAAGGCAAAGCGGGAATGCTCTGCTGCAGTGGGGGGGAAAAAGTCCTCCATGGTGGAACAATATGAGTTTATTTTGAGGGCTATGAAACAGATATCCAGTTGGTTGAATCTTGAATTTTCTTGCTGGGTATATTTAGGTTTTTATTTGTCGACACACCTAAGCCATCTTGCCTGTGTCAGCCTCCCTAGCTCACAGGAGGCCGGGGCACCGCTCCGCAGTGCAGCCTTGCGGCTCTGCTCAGGGGCTTCCCGGCACTGCCGCGGCTTCCCGGGGAGAGCGACCGCCCAGCCTGGCGTCTGCGGGAAGCCTAGGCCTTCCTGCAGGTTTGCTGGTCTTTTCTGCTTTTAGTTTTGTGTTATTGGTAGGAAGCTTTTCTAATATACTAACTTAGAGCTGCAGAGCACAGCAATGCAAAAATATAACTACGTGGGGGGGAGCTCTTTCTTTAAAAAATGGTAAAACTTTCATAATCCTAAGGAAAACCCTCTTCTCTCTCAGTAGAATATTTAATCTCAGTAGATTGCTAACATTTCAGAAGACATCTGTAGAAAGCTTTCAGAAAGTGTGCAGGGCTCATAACAGATTCTGCTTCAAACACCTCATTGGAATTTGCCTCTCTTTGGGATTACAGGATAATTTTTGACCGAGTGCGAAGCACCAAAGAGGACTGATGGGTCTAGACCTGTGTGCCAGAGGCATTTTGTATTTATCCACATGGAAATGTTTCTTTGAATAAATTTCTCAGTCTCTTCCATTCTGTACTGAAGTGATTATACCAACACTTTGAAAGCAGACATTTTCTTTTGCTTGTTTCTGTTTCTTCATAAGAGAAAAATGGCTTGCCTCTGCCTGTGGTTGTACTGCTAACTGAGAGACTCTTCCACCTACCCCAGGGAAGAGCTGATGAAACCACTGTGCTCTTTGCTTATGAATACTATATTAAAAGCTCAGTAATTTAAGATAATCTTCATTATTTTGTGTAATTTATTAGTAATATTTTTTGTACCTTAAAGTAGATGCAAAAAGTGTTTCAAGAGATTGATTTCATAGGTTAAATAGTTTGCTAAACCAAAGTCTTTAGTCTTGTGAATCTGAGTGGCTCTAAAGAACAAGCTGCGGTGGTATTACAGCTTCCTGGGGGAAGCCCTGCAGGACAATAAGAAATTTTTAAAAAAGCCAAAGATGCTACAGGAAAGCATGAACTTCAGGAACGTTAAAGTTTATAACCATTATAATTATTGAAGTGTGATTTTTGAATTGCTGTAGTAAGCGCTTATTGGAAAGGTGGAACAGAAACAACTTAGCCACTGTTTATTGAAGATAAGTTTGTTACTGCAGTAATAACTGCCTCTTTCTGTTATCAGAGAGATATGGTTTATGATGCACTGTGCAAATAACTTGTGCATCTAATCTACACTTAAAAAAAAAAAAAGGGAAAAAAGGGAAGTTTTTAAACATTTTTTACTTACAACGAGGATAGTCTGCTAGGTAGACCTGTACTTTGAGCTTGGTGAATCCAGTGAGGTGATCTCTGTAGGCAGAATGCTTTTGCAGACTTCTATAATGCTTTTGGGAAAGACCTGCTAGGACATGTCCGGTACAGCTATTAACATACTGTATCAATTTTATAAGTGTGAGCAAAGACATTACTGTTAAGCTTATACTAGTAAGCAACACACAACAACAAAAATCATTCCATTTCTTAGGCAAAAGTAAATTTGAATTACTGAGATTTTATACGAAATCAATTGCCTCCTGCATGAGGAGAGATGGATTCCCTAGCTGCATCTGCTTATTTTGAGAATAAGAGAAGAACTGCCTTTTGTCCTTGCAAATAAGAGATAAGATTGTTGAGTGTTTTGGGGATTTTTGTTTGTTTCATTGATATATTTTGTTTGTTTGTTTTTGCATTGATTTTCGATTCTTGTGAATTTTTAAGGTCCCTAATTACAGAGATCATAGCGAGCCAAAAATCTAGTCCTTTAAAAAGTTCATATGTGGTATTTGCGTTAGGACTGTAACTTTAAAGTTTTCCTGTTGCTTCTGGTACAATAGGTACAGTAGTGAGATTGTGTAACGTCTGTGTAAGAATCTAGAGAGACAGAGGAGAGAAGAAGTGAAAGCCAAAACCTTCAGCAAGTCATTGATATAAATGGAAGTGCAATCCAGGTTTTTTCTATTTTAGATTCCTAGTGTCTTGAGCTTATCAGAAAACTTACGCAATGAAATAGGAAAACAGAGTTCTCAAGTTCTACTTCGTTACAGCACTCTGCTCTGACTCCCTCTTTTGTTCTCAATTTCTGGGTCAGCTTTTCTGTAGCCATCTGTTCACTTCCCAAAATAGCTCTGCTTGTCTGTCAGTTTAGAATTTTCCTTGTTATCTGTAATGCATTTTAACTTCCCTCTGAATGAAACTTATTTTAATACTGCTTTCTTTTTCAAAACATATTACTGTATCTTCATATAATTCATCATTTAACACCAACATTGAAGTTTGTAATTATGCCCCTATGTTTTGGGATATTGAACATTTTAAGGAATTTTTGTTTTTCTGCGTTTTCTGTTCACTTTTTTTTTGTATTGTTCTAAGTATTTTGCCTTACTTTTTTGAAATTAATGAAATACTAAATCATAATTACTCTAATCAACTGAAAAGCTGTTCCACACACAGTCAAGTGGTAGCTAAGTGCAGACCTGTGTGGAGTTCACCATGATCCAAAGCTGCCCCTTTTTGCTTGCAGCCTTCAGCACTTCAAACCTCAAATGTTAAATAACTTGTCATCATTCCTAAATTCTGTAAAACTTGCTTAAAATTGATCATGAGGTCCAGAAAATATTTGGAAGGAAACCTGAGGTAAGGAGAAAGGGAGAAGGACACACAGAATGGAGGGATGAAAGGGTGGTGGTCAAGTTCTATTGGCTTAGGCAGATGTGCACTTCCTTGCTGAAGAGTTGAAATACTGTTGGGGGTAGTGTGTATGTCTGGCAATGACGATATTTCTGTCATAGCAATGCTTAAAGCTTTGTGTACTGTTTTAGTTTGTGAATGTTGATACTTTGAAAACTGAAACTGCTTATATTCTTACTCTTTAAAAAAATGTGTAGATGGCCTTTCTCAATGAACTGGCTAAGATGCCAATGTGACCATTAGTCATTTAATAGTGATGGCGTTAATGTTTTCTAACAAACTTGCAAACACTTTCTGCACAGGTAGGAAGGTGCTTGCCTCCATGGGACACCTGGCCATATTACAGCAATTAGGTTTCTCAGGACACATATTTGTAGCTGGGTTTTGTTCTCCAAATATTGATTGTCGAGAGTAGAAGAAACAGCTCAAATGTACTCCAGTGGCAAGACAAAATGAATGGTATTCTACATTACTGCCATTCAGATCCTCTGGTGTGGACTTTTTATTTGTTTTATTTTCCTCTCTGCTATAAAGTCAAATTGATTTTTGTCTAATTTGGTCAAATGGGCTGCGGCAGTCTGCCTGTGCCGGAGCAGTTAAAACCAAATTTGGGGCAAAAATATGAAATGTTTCAGAATTCAATCCTTTCAAAACAAAATGACAAAGGAAGATGAAATTAGTTGCTCTTAAATGTGGTTTCATACATCATTTCTGCACAACAGTTTTCTGATGCCCATGAATCCCTTCTGCATGTTGGCATTGAGACCCAGTGAGCAGCTACTTGTGGATAAGTGTGTTGAAAGCAGGAGGAATCGACCAGAATAAATGGTGGGAGACCCATCTTTCTGCAGCATCAGGAATGTCCTCTCTGCTCATCTGCCATCCCTGAACAGGAACATGAGATAATCGTGCCTGAGAGGCCTGGAGGGTAGTGGGGCTGTCTCTCTGCACAGATAGCATGGAATTTAGTAAGATTTAAAGAAAGCTTGAAATGTTGAAATCTTAAAATGTTATAGCTGTTTCTAAAAATATTGGGAAAATTAAAAATGCTTCAGATATTAGGATATTACTTAAGTGGTACGACTGAAATGCAGTTTTCACCCAGGGCAGATTATTTTAAATCCATGCCCTATGGGGTGTATTGCACCTTTTTCTCAACAGTCTTGTACGGTCTGCTGCTAGAAATAGGCGCTGCCTGCCTTCATCACCAGGATGAGCCACCATCATAGTATTTTTAGCAATCTGCAGACCTGAGAATTGGTTCAGGTGCCTGTGTCCTCTGGCACTGCTGAAGCAATTAAAGGTTTTACTGGGGTGGTGGTATGGGCCGGGTAGAGCTCGGCTGCTGTGGTTGGAGCCATTGTGCTGTGAATACTCTTCTGTCTTGTGCCTCCTTGTACAGGCTATCAGCTGATTTCCATGTTCATCTGCTACCTGGCTTACTATCATCTAATGCAGAAGTTTGGAGTTTCACATAGCTTGGGTATTAGGCTTTTCCCTGCTTACAACACTGGGCTGTGGCCCTGTTCTCTACGTGATGCAACAGTGCAGTCTCCTTCCTACGTGGTTGTTTTATATGACACAGGAAGAGGATAGGAAATGTGGCTGGGTTTTTTCCAGCTTCTTACTTCTTTGGGGGCTGCCCCATCTCTTGGTTAGACTGAATTCTAGTTCTAAGCAACACATGCGTAAAAAGAACAGTGTTTGGTTGTGAAAATCTATTTACCCGTAAGTGAATGAGCAGTTGGAAATGGTTCTGCTGAAATGGTGTCTATAGTCTTTTTCACGTTGAAATATGCAGCTAGTAAAGAAACTTTATTCAGCGATCTATGACTGACTTTGTGTACTCTATTACAAAACCACAATGAAGTATTTTTTTAAGCTATTTTAAAATATTATATCCTTTCTATGCCCTTTCCCTGGAAACAGGAAGTTTATTTACCACATAAGATAAATACAGCATACAGTTAACATATGGTAAGATGTGTTTGATTTTAAATTAAAATAGAGTTGTGTCATTGATTAAGCCAAACTATATTGCCTTGTTGATACTCAAACTTGTGGTACATGGGAGATTAAAACCAGGTGAAGACATTAAATGAACAAAATTACTTTCCAGTAATATAGACAATAAAATGGCCACTCTATAGCTTACAGTAAGTAAAGCCTCAAAATATAATCCAGAATTTTTAAGGCAATGAACAAATAATGTCTTATTTGGACATTGGATATGTAGTTAGTCTTTTTCCCGTTTTTCCTTTTTTTATTTAGGAAAAAAAAAAGGCACAAAATTTATGTAGTCTCAAAAAGAGATATGAATCGGATATAGGCAACCCAGTCCTTTTCCGGATTCTTTCCTATTGCTGAATTGATATATATTTTTTCTCTTAATTCTTTCACATTTTTTATGTCATTCCAACAAAAACTGAACCAATGCATTAATCAACAAAATGGAAAGAACTTGAATGTTAACTCAGTAGAAATTATTTTTAATATACTGGAGATAACTTCTAACTACTAGGCTGAGGGTTTATTTGTTTAAGAGAAAATAAATGAATTCTGAGGCGATGACTCTCAGATGTACCCCAAACTATACTGTATGTTTCTTCATTCATAAAACCTGATTAGTGTTTCATTGTCACAAGCCTGAATTCTCCGTACGCTCCATCCTTTTCCTGGGCTGCACACTGCAGGCAGGAGCTGTTAGCAGATGCTGTTATTAAGGCTGCCTAATACTTCCATTCTATAAAAGAATCTTCTCCTTTTTTTTTTTTTTTTTTTTTTCCTGTTTAGGTTGATGTTTTCCTTCTCTTTGATTCCCTCAGGCCAGATTATTTTTGGAAGTCTGTGCATGTGTGTGTCTACATGCGTGTATATATATATACACATGAATAGGATACATATATGTATAAACACACACATATATATATATAGGATGAGGAAGAACTAACAATCTGGTGTAGTATTGAGTTGCAAGGGTCCCTGGGGAGGTCTGGTGTGGGCCGTGGTTCTGTGGTGGTGTTGCTGGATGGCCTGGAAGACTTGCCTGAGCTGCAGGTATCTTTGAGGCATGGTTGTAATGCTGCTGTAGAGAACTTTATGCAAATATTTACATCAAGGAAGGTTTTTTCTTTTGTTTTGTGTTTGTGTGTTCTTCAGGAATTTATTTGGATGAACACATATCACTTATCAATATATTTTACTGACTGTTTTCTCATACCTTTCTCTCTGTCTTTTTTCCTTTTAACTATACCCTGCTTCAAAGAGACCAGGACTAGTCAATATTCTAGACTTCTTTTTTCTACAGGATGGACCATTCCTAGATCCTATAAAGAATATTAGTGACCATCGATTTCTTCAACAGGTTCATGGCTATATTTAAAAAATATTATTATAAAGTCTTAGTTGCATCTACACTATTGTTGGTAGGATGACTTTATGTTTGGCAGTACAAAATTTCCCATCTTTCTGAATTCTTGATCTCAACGTGAGCACTATCTGTGATGTTATATCAAAGATAATTTGATCAGGAAAAGCTGGTAAAACATGCCTTGTTTTCACTGTAGGTCCTCTTTGAATACAGACTGTGAAAGGAGATACTCCGCCATTAAATCTTCCAGGGAATATATGTGAGGTTTCAGTAGGATTTAGGCTATGGGCAAATGCCAGCTTCTCTGTTTCACCAGCCAGGAAATGCCATTTGCCCTGCAGCTTGAGCTACTGGTAAAAGATGTACCCAGATACATGCACAGACAGCATTTGAGCCCAGCTAGCTACAGTGCACTAGGGTAGATAACAGAGGCACTTGTGTAATGTTTGGTTTGTTTGTGTTTGACACTTTTCTTGGAATAAAAGACTATAGTAGCAGTGTGCTGTGCTCTGATTTGGNGTTTTTTTCTTTTTTTTTTTTTTTTTTTTTTTTTCGACAGTGGCTTTAGCTATCAGTTAGCATCAGTGAGATGTTATATAAGAGCCAATATCTAAAATGTACTTTTTTAAGACAGACTTATTCTTGCAAATCATATTTAGTGAGTTGGAAGAAAATCTTGTTATTTGTCCTTGGAATGCTGTTTTAAAACATGGTTCAGTGATGAATCTCTTCTTCCTATTCTTCCTCCTCCCACTTCAGAGTGTTGCAGATAAGCTTCATCAGAAAATCCGCATCAAAATACGGATGATAATGCAATCTGATGCACATCTTTGTTGCTCACGTTGTTATTTTTGTAGTGCGAAAGTGCTCACTGTGGCATGGTTCACAGCAGATTATGATGTGTTGATAATTCTATTTAAGGCAGCTTTGTTCTTTTGCATTCAAATCTCTTTTGCAATGTGAAGAGCAGGAGTATTGTCTTTTCACCTGGTGAGATGTTAGAAAATTAAATTAATTTAATACCTTTGTAAGCTGTTATAACAGTAGAATTTTAAAATATTTTTAAAATATTTTCCTGACTTTATCTATGTATCTCTTCAGAACTGACTGTTTTATAGCCATAATCATCAGAACAGGTTTCCAGAAGTTTTGTATTGAAGTGAAAGGGACAGCCCTGGGAGCCTGGCAAAAACATGGTCTGTCTTTGTACACTCATTACACTGATGTCAAATTTATGCTAAATTTTTATTACAAAGATGCAAGATTGAGTTCTTTGTTTTGTTAGGGCTAATCCTAAACTCTACTACTAGATTTCATTGACATTGCCATGCACCTGTGGGGATTTTTTCTGTTCTTTTCTTAGAAGGTAGCATGCAAAAATGAATAGGTGGGATGAATGGAGAATCCCTGAGCCATTCCTTACACGAATAAGAATGTCTTAAATTCTTACATGCCAGATTCAGTGTTCTCTGTAGTTGTCTGAGATGCATTATCCCCCTCACATTTTATATATTAGGTTAGTGAAAGGATTAAAAAGGGAAATGCATAGCAAACAAAGAGTAGCTGAGAGAGCAGTCACCAAGTTTACTGTATTCCCCCATAGCCTTTCAGTGGGTTTGACCAGGGTTTCTGAAGATATTTTTTTTCTTTTTTTTGGTGGATTTTTTTTTTTGGTGGATTACATTACACAAGGAAAAAACTGAGGTAAATATTTCTGTTACAGGACAGTGCATCCTTTTTGAATCCATAAAAGGAACCATTGCAATTTGGCTCTCAAGAAAGCAGTGGGAAAATAAGCCAAGAGTGGCAAGGAAAAGAAATCCATAAAAGGAACTATTTTATTTGATGCCTTTCAACTCTGGTCTACTCTTGGGAAAACAGGTTGCAATCCGTCCTCATTTGGGAGCAGGGAAGTGTTGGCTTGGCCGCATGCGTATGGCAGAAGCTAGGGATATGATCACTCTTGAGCTGCTCCTGGGCTGCTATGTGTTACAGGGGTGGGACTCGTGGGTTTCCTCTGAGGAATGGAGGGTTTGGGAACGGAGAATGCAGTGAGGAGAGGAACAAGTGTTTATAGAGGGTATAGCCCAAGTGTCTTGCTTTGGTCCTGACAGCTGATTGATTTATTTGATTCATTGCCCATAGAAACAAACTTATTAGACATGACAGACTGTATAGGTTGTAAAGACTTCTCCCATTTCTTTGCTTGCTGTAGGCTAAGAGTTAAATATTGCTGAAGACTTGAAATCAGCCAAGAGAGGGAACTAATGGCTAAGAATAGGCAGTCAAGTATCAGCATGACAAGATTATTTCCAGAGGATATAATTTTCTGTTTAGGGGGAAAAAGATGTTGTTATACAAAATAGGGACAGCAGTGAGATGACAACATTTGTACACTGCAAAAACGTGTTTAAGAGTAGCACAAGCTATGAGTCACTGAAGGGAGACAAAGCAAGTTAGGTAAATACGTAATATGATTATGAGAAAAATCACATTTAGGTAGCTAAAACAAATGGGAAGAATAATCTAGGTTGCTTATCACATTAGCAATTCTAAATTGATTGCAAGTAATAAGTAATAAAAATTTGATCATGGCTAAAATCCTGATAGTTCAAAAAGAATAAAGTAAAAATAGGAGAAAGCTACTTTCCCAGAATACTTTAACACATGGAGGAAGGGTTGTAGGAAGAAAACATCACACTGGAGTTCTCATGACTGCAGTTGAATGAAGGTTGTACTGAACTAGAAGGCACTCCCATCTACTGCTTCCCTAATAAGTTGACAAGGTACAATTAAAGTAAGCAAACTTTAGACTGATACAGTAGTTTTTCTTACAGAATTCAAAATCTGTCTTTGAGATCATTGCTGTAAAATACCTGGTGGTGAGACCACAGCAAGGTCCCAGAGCACCAATGGGTCATCCCTTGCGTTTTGCCCTGCAGCCAGAACTTGTGTTCCCTAGAGAGTGCTGAGTGCTGCAGTGCTGAAAGTCACCTGTGAACACAATGATACTGAATTGTAAAGCTTATTCCTCTTGCTTTCATACTGTGTTCTTTATGTCCTGTATTTTTGCATTCTGACTGTTAGGTTTCATAAAGTACTGTATTTTAAATGGCATGCAAAACATGATTTTTAGAACCTAGAATGAATTGAGATTATAGTTTCAATATGTTTGTTGAATGAGTCTACTTAGGTGATGGACAGTAAAACTGCTAACACTTAGCTTTTTGATTCATTATTAGGTTTTTCTCTCCACGATAGAATAAACAAAACACAGGGAGAAAGTTAAAACCTCATTTTCTTTGAGTTAGGTTCAGAGGGGAGGGAGTAGAGTTTTTGTTTCATAAAACACAATGTTTTGAGTCACCCCTCTGTGCAGGAGAGGGTTGTCTGGCTCAAGTTGCCTGTTTCCTAACCGGCTACTTGCTTCCTCTCTGGACGAGAGAAGCAAAGAAAGGCTGATGCTCTTTTCCTTATCCAATTAGGAAAAGTCCCCATGGAAGCTTGATATAACCACTCCAGCTATGCTGGCAGTTGAGTTAGAAGTGATTAGATTAGGTTAAACTCTTGTCAACATCTCAGGATTAGGTATTTGCAGTCTGTTCTATGATTGTGTCCTCTCCTCCTGTTGCACCTTAGTAGAACTTGATTCCAGGAAAGAACCGGTACCAGTAAAATTGTCACCAGTGACATCAGGAGAGACAGCAGTGAATGAACTAGAAACTCTCTTGAAAATCCTGTATTTTAGAACTTGTGCTTCTGTTTATAGGATCTGATGCCAGCACTTGTTCAGAGATAGAGGTAGCTGAGTCTCTTATCTACTCCAGAGTAGCAGCTCATATGTTCTGAGAAGCTCTGTGCTACATTGGTAGAGCATTGTAAAGAAACAGATTCCCACAGCTTGTGATATTTTAAGCATATTGGCACATTAAACCTGTTAATAGTGCCCAACTTCTCCGATAATTTCACTTCAGGAGAAATGTAGGAATTCTGTTTCAATTATGATTTGATTGCATTGCAGAGCCCTAGGAAGGGAGCAAGATCCTGTTAGGATTTTCTGGGACAGTGTCCTGTGGATGTGACTGTAGTTCTTCCAAGACCTGGAGGGTACTTCAGATGCCTTCACACTGCTGCAAATCTGAGCTAAAAAAAAATGCTGTGGTTAAGATAGCACCATGTAAAGTGGATTTACACCTATCTGTCTGGTATCTCCTGACTTAAGATTGTGTCCTGGTGCTTGGTGAAACTTCATGAAGACTTGCATGGGACTCAGTGCTACTCCTGCCATACCCAAACTGGCAGTGGTGGTGGTCTTAGGGTCTGGCTTCAGGAGGGCTCCTCAACTCAAACTAGGGCTCCCAAGCACAGTAAAGCAGCCTGTGCTGCATCCAGGCAAGGAGGAGCTACTGGAAACAGTGCATGAGAGCCTGTCTCAAAACACATCAGCCCAGACTGAGTCCATCCAGTTTGGTGTGTTACCTTGTATGGTTGGTAATAAATAGTGTCAGCAATTTGACATGGCAGGTATTCAAGCTTGGAGTTGCCTTCTGCTTTACAAGAGGGTTTTGAGTGTTCAGGGTGTATCCCAGCCTAAACAGTGTTCTTGGCTCAAAACATTAGGATCTTTTTTAATGGGAGGCAAACAGTTTTAAGTCCTGATGTTTTTTCTCCAAGGATTTAAATGCCTTTCATGGCTTGGTGTTTTCCTTTTGAAGTGACTGAGCCAAAACCCAAGCTTTTTAGACATGAAATGGATAGATGGAAGTTTAGTAGAGATTTTCTAGCTCAAGGCCACCCAAATACTGTAAATTTGAATGGTAAGTTATTAAAAGGCATCACACACACTAATGTAGTGAATACACAGAATAAATGACTCATTTAACTTGGGTTAAAAATGTGAGAAGTTGCCGAGTGGGGAGGTTGTTAGAGGTTCACAGCCTTCAGAAAGGCTCCAACATAAATTTTGCAGCTTTAGCATCCAAAATGGAGACTTTCTTTGAGTCATCAAGAACAATTCCTCTGTCATTTAATCTATTGTGGAAGCTGAGGACCACCTTCTGCAGTTTCCTCGTTATTCTTGCAGAAAGATTATTTATGAGGCAGTTTTATTTATTTATTTTTAATAGCAACATTTATCCCTTCCTGTGCAATGTGCTCAAGGAATAGAGGCCCTGATGTGCCCTGATGTGGCAGGGAAACACGATCTCTTTTGCTGGGTGGGTGAGGAAAGAGGCTACTTTTTAGGCGTGGGGGGAATTGAAATAAAACTGTTTGCTGTTTACTTGTGCGATGTGGGTGCCACACTGCTCAGAGCAGTGTTGGAACTGTGTCCCCTGGCCGGTGTTAACCCGGATACTGCATAGCCTGCCTCGTTGTTAGTACGTGCTGTGAGATACTTGCTTGTTAACCCAGCAAGTGTTGCCACTTCGTAATTTTACTTGTGTCTCTTTTTAAGTAGAAGGAAGTGTAAGAAGGGAATGAAGAGAGGAGACTTGAAGGATTGATGACAAGCTAATAGGAAAGGAACAGTAGTGTAGCAATGCAAGATTGTTTGAAGATACTGTTGTTGTATACAAGTTAACTGAAAATTAGCAATCAGGCAAAAGGAAGGAGATTCAGGTCTTAGACTTAGTATTGCAGCTGAGGAAAAGGCGTTTTCGTAATGGTGCTTTTATGTGGATGGCTTTGGATTAGCATTCATGCTCTTGCTTGGATGTCAAATGGAATCTGGATTTATTATGGTGAGCACGAATAGTATTGGGGGAACAAAGCACACATTCCTAGGAAACCAGCTGGCATTAGCCCTGGCACTCATGGACAACCTATTTTCTTTGCTGGCAAAAGCATTTGGAAGTGGCAGGCAGCCGAGTCCTCCTAACGTGCAGATCTACCGTGGGAAGGCCCGTGTGGGGACACACAGGAAGGCGCGTGCTGCCCTTGGAGCTGCTGGGCTGAGCTGGGAAGGTGCTGTGGGAAGCACCAGGGTGCCTGGAGCTGTGCAGGGGCCCTCATGGTGCCAGGTGCCCCGAGTAGTTTCTGTTAAAGCTGAAGACCTGTGGTAATTGCCTCAAAGCAGGGACTGTGGTGCATCAAGTCTGCGTTTCAGCACTTACTCGGGGCAAGCAACAGTTGCTGTGAACAGAGGCAGGCATGAGAAGTTTAAGGTAAATCTAGGGTGGAAGTGCAAAGCAGATAAAAAGCAAGAAGTAGGGACACTTGCTTTTGCAGAGGATTTTCCCTGCATTCCCTTTCCTCTGGTGTGAGTGGGACCATGCCTTGTTTTGGGCACAGAGCAGGACACCTTCCCTCCTGAGCCTGCCCTTGGCTGGCCGAGGATGCTGCCAACACTGTGAATTGCTCTTTACATTGACTCTGCCTTGTCACCGCCTCGGTGTCCTTCACCAGTTATGATGTACTCGGAAATAACTGCAGTTCCTTGGCACTTGCACTAATGTTTTAAAGCGTTTGTGCCAGTATTTCTTTCCTCTCTGAGTATAGCAGTGTGTAAGAGAAATGAGCCCACACGTGTGATTGGAATTCATGTGCTAAGAGTATTAGTAGAGAGAAAGAACTTGGCCTTTCAGCTGCAAATCATGGTGTGTCTCTGTTTTTATGTGAAGAAAATGAAAGCATGTTAATACTCTTAAACTTCTGTAAAATTACTTGTATAACAGTTTTTCAATTCTTATAGTAAATCTAGGTTTTTTATATGGATTTCATAAATCAATTATGTTTGAAAAACTTGATTCTCCAAATTGCTTGCTTTGGCTATTGCTTATATTAAACATCTATTCTAACCCATGAACAATCGTAAGCTTAAGTGTTAAACGTATGCAACACTCACTATTTCTGAGTTTCTGTTTTTACTGATATCTCCATATGCATTAGCATCCAGTATTGAGTTTGAGATTTTCTGTAGCCACAGAAGGTTTAGAAATATTAAGGACAGTAGCTGAAAGAGATTATTCTCATGTTATCTTTGATAAATTTTTATTCCTTTCTGCTGAATTAATTTAATCTGCAAATCTGCTAAAACCTCATTCAAAAATTAGGATATTTATATGAATGATCTTATTACAGCTGACACCAAATAAATGTTATTACTTAACTGCATTCTGTTCCTAAATTTCCACTTCTTCTGTTTCTCTGTTTTTGTTTTGTTTTAATTTTATTTTTTTTTTTTAGTGAGTGACAGTTGCTTCAGGAACCTTGCCGAGGATCGTAGTGGGATTAACCTTAAAGATCTGGTCCAGGACCCTTCTTTGTGAGTATCTGGCTCTTTTTGCTAAGTAAAGAAAAACTTTGTGATATCCTTGGGAACAGCTTTGTAATTGCATAAAGATTTAGTATGATGAAGTGCACTTAGTGCTTTAGTGGCGATATGCTTGCCAGTACACTATATTGCTTGCTAATACAGACAGATATGATTAAAACCACATTGTGTTCTGCCTACTTCTGTTCACGAACTGACACCCAGTGCGTACATACAGTAAAAGGTGACTTAGTACAAGAGCAGTCATTAGAGGTAATGGATTCTGCATGCTACTGTTTCAATGGAGGAACTGCATGCAAAATGTCACTCTTCCTGGTTTAAGGTGCACTGCACATACATTAGGAGATTAAATTTAGTTAATTTAGTTATCCTAATTTAACATGACCTGTGGAGTCTTTTTGCTCAAGAGCGTTTTTTATACTGCTGATATTTTTAAACATTTATTTCTATCAGTAGTTCATGTGTTAATTCAAGTACAGAGCAGAGCTAATTTTTACATCATGGCAAGTCTGGTGATCTTTCATTTCAGATTTAGTTTTGTGCAGAAGCTCAGTATTTTTTTAAAAAAGTCTTCTGAGCTCTGAGACAATTTTGAAATTGTGTCTAACTTGCGTTGCTGTTTTTTTGATTTGGAGTGTTTTTTCCACTTGTGTTCTTCAGTTAACTCCATTACTGGTAGAAATTTTTTTTGCTTGCATGGAGAAGCAAGCAAATATAGTATGTGTTATGGTGGAAAGAGAAGGGCAAGGGGGAGAAAAAAGTGCTTCTATAACAAGAATGGTTGCGCACCCCACAGCGAGTCTCAGTGTGATGAGCCTTTCTGATAACAGGGCACACGTTTCAGTAATTGTTGGGAGTAGCAGAAAGTATGATGTGCAAGTAGGTATAATCAACGCTTGAGATTCACAGAATGAATGCGATACAAAGTCATTACTGAAATGTTTGCTAGTTATAAGTGTACAAATTGAGACTATTTAAACAAACTTAATTTTCAGCCAAAACTTGCCTTTTTGGTGGCTTTTCCTTCTGAGAATTATTTATGTTGTTTTCAGCTGATAGTATGTTCCCAAGCATACAGTAAATACTGATGATAAATCAGAAATGGTGTATTTATCATTTCTGGAGATTACTTCCAAAAAGAATGAATTACATTTGCGGTAGAATGATGATCTTCCTTGCCGTTTACACAAAGTAGAGTAGTGAAAACTTCTAGTTTCTTCTCTTATCTCATAATTTATGTGAAGAAGATTATAATCCGTTAATGTAATCTACAGAAGAAGTTAAATGTATTTCTGTTGCTTGTAGTGTAAGCAACTGCAGAGGAGTTCCTCTTCTATCATTTTGAAAGATTGAATAAAATCTCCAAACATCTGTTACTTCTCAAGGACTTCTCATGACGTGTCTGTTATGACAGATTATAATGCAAGAAAAGTCTGGTTCTTTTGGCCTTGTGATAGGAAAGTATATACTTTGTTTTGTCTTCCTAAATTGATATGCTTGGAAATTTGGACCTGAGTGCTTATTAGGAGTTCTTTTTAAAAATAAAAAATAAAAATAATAAAAAAGTGCAACTGTGTGGGGGAGCCTTGAATAAGCCATGATCCAACATGTATAGCTCTATTGTTCAGCTCAGCTTTTTGTTCCTGCCTGCCTAAGTGTTGTGTTTTCCAAATCCCTTACAATGCAAGACAAATGCAACAGGACAAAATGGGGCTAAAAGCTGACAGTGTTGGTCAAGGAGATGTTTTAATCATTTAGCGGGTAGAGAAAAAAAAAAAAAAAAAAAAAGTAAAGTTTGATTTTTATTTTTTCAAGGTATTCAGCTCTAATGTTACCTGAAAGAGTAGAATAACATTTGGCCTGTCCCCTTTCCAGTTTAATATTTATAGTTTAAGATCTTTTTGGTGCTCATTTACTCTCTAAACAACCTTTTTCTCTTTGGGGGAAGTCTAGTATTGATATCAATGTCATTTTACATAAAAACTTTTGGTGCATTCTCTGTAAATGGCTCTGTCACTCTAAAGATATTCAACACATTCTAATATATGATACTAATAAAATAACAAAGATGGTTTTAGGCTAATTAGCATGTAAATATATAGTCAGTGTATACTTTTGAGTTCACATTTTCAGAAATTGATAGTTTAAAAGGTAGACAATAATGGACAAAAGGGTAGCATCAAAAAAGTTCAAGTGTTTTTTATAATAGAACAATATGGTATATTCTATGAAAGGCATTTTGAATATTGTCCATCTCTTGCAAAGCTCAGCTTGTTGGATAAAGTTGCTGAGTTCCTTTGGAGTCTGTGTTTATCTCCATTGCGGATAGAACTTCTTGCAGATCTTTATGATGCTTGTTTTGCAAGGTTAAAATCAGCACTGGGGTATCAGCATCAGGGTATTCGGATTAGTGTCTCTTTACTATAAGGTGTGCTTAGTTATCAGGAGATTGAAACTGTGAAAAAGTTCTCTTGCACAAGCTGAATAAAATGAAATTTGAATTCCATTTTTCTCTGAGAACTCTGATAGAAGAAGTCTTCTTGTCACTGCCTTATTATATTATACAACCTGAGGTCAAGAAGGTAGATGCTTTTTCTGGGAAGTAGTTAGAAGATTTTTTACAAGCTGTCGCTTAAGGACTGAAAATCAGTCTGCAGTCTGCTGAAGGTGATGGAAGAAATTCTGAGAAGGTTCTTTTTTTTTTTTTTTTCCCTTCCTGAAGACAAAAGCTGTAGATTTGAAGACCTCATAGATAC
Source organism: Crypturellus undulatus (assembly GCA_013389825.1). Lineage (NCBI taxonomy): Eukaryota > Metazoa > Chordata > Aves > Tinamiformes > Tinamidae > Crypturellus > Crypturellus undulatus. Next base: position 1,026,107 of record VWPW01007383.1, on the reverse strand, counting down.
TAATGTGGATGTAAAAGTCTTCATTCTCTGCCTACATGTGAAGGAAGCTAGTGAAGTCTAGCACTGAAATTATCATAGAGGATCCATTTTGGGTTTTGCTCATCATTTGGAAGTCTCTAGTACATTCTTCCTTGGTAAACATTATAAAACCTATGTATGTAATTGTAGTAATAGGTAAATAAGAAAGTCAAGCCCTAGTATCTCATTAGAGGTCATTGCTTAAGCCTTCATAAGCTGCATAACTTTTGTGCAGCTTTCCTAGTTTTCTAGTGTCTGTTATAATATGTAAGATGTCATGGGCATGTGTATATATAATTATATATATAATTTCCCCTCACTGCTGGTTTCAATAAGTCAGNTGGAAGTCACTAGTACATTCTTCCTTGGTAAACATTATAAAACCTATGTATGTAATTGTAGTAATAGGTAAATAAGAAAGTCAAGCCCTAGTATCTCATTAGAGGTCATTGCTTAAGCCTTTTGTGCCTTTTGTGCAGCTTTCCTAGTTTTCGAGTGTCTGTTATAATATGTAAGATGTCATGGGCATGTGTATATATAATTATATGTATAATTTCCCCTCACTGCTGGTTTCAATAAGTCAGAGTTGAAAGGAAATGTTTCTAATTCTGCCCACTTATGTCTTGTTTTGTTGCACCATTCTAGTGGGAGTTTATGCTCATTTTTTCCTCATTATTTGGCTGGATTAGCACGTGCTTTCTGGAATGGGCATGTCTTAAAAAGCTATTTCCCTTGCTTCCTGCTTATGATGCAGTCATTTTTGGGAGGACTTATAGTATTATAGTAGTACAAAGTATGTTTCTGTGCAAAGGCAATAGTCATGATGAACAGAAGTGCAGTCTATTTTTAGTGCAGCATCTAATGGAAAAGTTGTACATGGCAAACTTCCAGAGATCTGGCACCTTCCTAAAGTAATTGATAATGATGAGCCAGTTCTATTAAACACTTCTTAAAGTTGTTATAAATACACTGTGCCCCTTGCCATCTAGATGGATTTGTGATTTGTAGAATGAGTGAGACAAACCATTATCTACTTTGACTGCAGGCAGAGTTTGCAACTGCTTGCCAAAATTGTCATATACCCAACAAGATAATCTTTTTGCTCAAAAGACTGAGTCTACCCCATTTCTTAGTAAACTATTCCGTTTATTGGAGTTATTATTTAATTATTTAATTTGTATATGTTAATCCCAATCTGGATTTATCTAACCGCTGAAGACCTGTTTGTGCTGCTCTGTTAAACCTGGGATATACTCGCATACTGTGTTAAATAACTTCTAAAAAGGGCCTAAATATGGATCATAAGATTAAGCAGAGACTTGAAATAAATTCCACTCAAGGAGAAATTAAACAGACTAGAACTTTTCAGTGTAACAAGAAAACCCTTGTGGTGGAGGCACACAAAATGAGTGGGTGGGAAAAAAAGGCAAAAATACAATTACACATTTTTTCACAGTTCAGAAACTGTGATAGGAAAAAAAATCAGACATCAGGCTTAAAATGACTAAAGGTACATACTTATTCAACTGTAGCAAAAATGAATATTGCATAATTGATATAAGATCCTGTGGAATTGTCAAGTATAAGTAATTGGTAGAAGAAAGGGTTGAGATTGATGGACCAATCAGCCGTGAAACTATGGCTCTTCTGCGAGATGACCTCCTTGCAGCTTCTAGCTCAATAAGCTCTTAAACTGAAGGTACTGAGGCAGGTGGTGTGACCAAAGGACAGCCCGTGTTCTGTCATGAATTTACTCACTGGCATTTGTTGCTTCCCAACATGAGAACCAATGTATTGAGCTGTAGGGACCTTAGGGCTGAGCTGGTGTGGCAGCTTCTATATTCGTTTTGCAGGAATAGTGATTTCATGAATAATGGAGCACAAGTTCACTTGGAACATTTCTCCACAGGGTCAGCAAAGATTTGTCCTTGAAAGTAGAGCAGGCTTCCCTGACACGACTGGATTTAAATTTGGTAGCCCTAGTAATGGAGCACAAAAGCCTCTCAGCAAAGGAGTAGTAATAATTTATTACACAGGAGAAACTTTCCTCTAATCTCACTCTTAAAAATGACTAAATGCTCTTCTGAAGCCTTCTTCCAGAAATCAATCCTGAACTGACCTCCAGACATGAGACTTCTTGTAGGAGACAGGATAAATTTTGTCAAAGCTATAAATAATTGAAAGAGTCTCTTAATTAGGGAAGGCTTCTATGTAATTTGCCTATGTATTCGCAGTGTAGATTAAGTTGTCAGAGAAAATGGATGTTCTAGTACAGCAGAACTGTAACAGAGAACCTAGCTGCAATGTGCACCTTCCTGAGTTGCACAGCTGAAGGGGCCTAGGCAGCTTGGCAATAGTCCTGGCACTGAGATACAGGAGATTGCTGCCTGGAGACGTGTTTGAGGCTTTACGCAGCACTACACGCTCTATTTAAATTCCAAGTCACTTTTTTAATTAGAAAGAATTGTGCTGCATTTATTTGGGGGAGGATCTTCACAATATCTTTAGGGTTGTTCATCCTGTAGAAGATAGATATATGCAGACACTGATTTAAAAAGGAAGTATAATGACCCCATGATAATGCTTGTATTGCTTTCAGGTTACTTTTTCTCACTTTCCCTGCCTGTAACTTGAATTTTGCCGTGTATTCTTCTTCACTTGTACTTTTTCCATGCTAACAAGAACACATAAGAGCGTAACCACAACATAAGTATATTTTTTGTGGATGACAACCTTAAAGTTAAAAACTTGACACATCAAGGATTCAAAAATTACCTGAAGTCATTTTCTGCAGACAGACATTTCAAAGAACCACAGTTATACTGCAGCATTAAATGTTTCCCTTTAAACTCTTAATAATTCTATTTTAAACCTTTGCTCTTTCATTAGTTACCACACATCTCTTCATACCTCCAATTTCATCCCCTTTATTTCTGGATTGAATATGTATGAAATCAGAAGCTGAATTTTCTTTGGATACGAGAACACTTTCTAATAAATGGTCGTTTGAGTTTGAATCAAACTGTTTCCATGAAATTTAATTTTGGTGAGATTTTCAGAGGTAAATACCATAGAGAATACAGGATACTCTAGAGTGTCATTTAACTGACGTGATTGAGTTTTATATATTTAAAGAATACGTACACTGAGATGTCTTTTCCTGCCACAATACCTTTTCATTTACTATTTTTTTGCTTGTCATTAAGATGCTGTACAATAAACATTCTGTAAATACGTGAAGTTGTTCAGTAGGAGAAGTGTTAAGCAAAAGAATAAATGATGACGAACAAGACAATGCATAACAAAACCTAGAATATTTCTTTTTTGTATTTTAACAGTTCTAAATAACAAATCCTTTTTTTTAATAGATACAATAGCTATTGTGCTTTTTCTTTTTTTTTTTTTTTTTCTTTTTCCTTGCCTCCTTTTATTATCAACATTCATTTTTTTCCAAGGGATGCACGGAAAAGTACAAACCTACTTCAAAATTAAGGATGTCTGTCGTGGAGCTTTTTCTCTGCTCACATAAACTTTTCTGACAGAGCCTAGAGAGACACTCACTATGCACATAATAATCCTGGAAGAACATTAATACACAATTGTATTTTCATATGCAGATAAAGAGAATAAAGGGTAATGTAATTTAAAGATTTTTACCCATGTTGCTTTGAGATGGAAATGACTGTGGTAACTAAAACAGCTAACTTGCGCATTTTATGCTCAGAGCCCTAGTTGTGAGTGTGTTGTACCCACATGCTGCATGAAATTGCACTATGCATGCTCCTACCATACTTGCAGTGCTCTTAAAGTTGAGAGAACAACATTTTTTTTTCTCATTCTCCCAAACAACAATACTTCGCCAGATTAGAAGTTTACTTTCATCCAAACCTGGATGAATTTCAGGGCGAAATGAAAGACCTCAAAAGCGTCATCCTATCATATATCTAATTTCTGTTCCAGAGTACAAACCCTTAAAATTTCAAGAAAAATCTGTTTTTACTTTTTCATCATAAATATTAACTTAATATTTATGCTTATGTTTAATATTTAAACATAATATTGTTTAATTAAAAAAAAAAAGGCATGGCAGGGAAGTCAAATTAAAACTGTAAGATAAAGCAATTCTTGCAAAATAAGCAACTCACCCTCAGAAAATGTTCATCCCCATGGTGGCAACCATCCAACCCCACCTACTCATGCATTCAGAGATGGTTCATCTTGTTTTTTATGTGTATCAGCAATTGCAAATTTTCCTTTCCAGGCAAAAAGTAGTCCCACCCAAAATTATATAAAATGGAATCTGAAATTACTTTCTTTTAGATATACCCTGTCTTGTAATATCAATTTTAGATTTTATAAGAAAATTAATTGTATGCTATTCAGTACTCTGTGGATATAATTATCTTTAAAATGCATTCTGTCTAGATCATTCAGCACTGAATCTCTGCTGAAAATCAAGAATTCCCCAGCAAGATACCAAGAAGAACAGTTGGTACATTTTTGTTGTTCATCCTCCTGGCACAGGAATGACTGTGTCTGTCTGCCATGAGCCTTGGGCCAGCAGCTTTCAAGGGCAGCCCTGTGTGGGGATGGGTAAAGCAGCAACACTTTTGGCAAACTGATTCTTATTGTTAATTGTAGGCCGTGTATCCTTTTTTCAGAGATTTACAACAGTAAAAGTGCATCCTCAAGGAACAAATTTGTGACCGAAAGATACTTTTGATGAAAGTCATATTCATGTTCATGCAAATGTACCCATGTGTGTATACTACACTTTGTTTTTTTCATATATAGGCATTAATAGTATATGAAGTGTTCAAGATTAGAAGTTGTTTCACATTACTTTATATTTTAAAAACTAATATTAAAACACTTGCACAGATTGTTCAATTCTGCATTGTGAAAAAAAATTGTGAAATATGTTTTCAAAAATCAGTCCTGCGAAACCTTCTCTTTTCCTTCTGTCTAGTTTGTCGGTAACAGTGAGAAATATTTTTTCTTCTTTGCCTTCGTGACAGGGCAGAATATTTTGAAGATATTTGTGAGGCAAATGAAGACCCTCTGAGGTTTTTCTAACCCTGGTAGAAGATGGCACTGTGAGCACGGAAATCCCAGGGTTAGCTTAGTGAACGGTGGGCCGATCGCTTTTTCCTCTTGGCCTCCCTTCAGGCTCCCACTGCAGCCGTTCTCAGACCCTTCGATGTGTCCAGCCAGAGCATTGCGTGAGCTGCCCAAAGGGGCCCGATCAGGCTTTCTGCAGAGCCTCTGGGTACATAGCTGTCTCAAGAACTCTGATACCACATAATACTGCCCTTGCATCTAAAGCTTTTCAGTCACCAGCTTTATTACCTTTGATATAATGCTCTTGTTCCTTTGCTTACACAATCAAAATAACCCTTTTGTGAACTGTGCAGTGACTGCTGCACATCTAGATATGCCCAAGCTATTTTTAAAGTGGTGATAGTAGCTGTGTGAATACAGCAGCAGAGCTCAGTGCAGTCTGAATGAGCAGCCGGCTTCTTGGGAAGGTTTTGTTCTGCTTTCAGTGTCCAAGGTTTTCACTAGCTTGCCAGCTTGGCTCAGGCCTGGCCCAGTTGGCAAGCTAATGTAAAGGCCTGTTGAGTAACAGGACAGACCACTGACACTTTGGTGGTCAGGAGAACCTTTGCATGCTGTTCCAGAAGGGGTGCCCTTTCCTTCAGGCATCCCTTGATCGTCCTTTCCTGTGTGGAGAAATGCAACTGCTGTGTGGCTTGCAAAGAGCAAGCTAAATACGATGCTTTGGAAAAATGAATATAAAGTTTGTTTATGAAACTGTAATATTGCAGATCAATTTCAGGGTTATTAGGTTTGAAAATATGCTTACTCAGCACTTTATTAGAATTCAGATCTGTGAATGTTACAGGTAGAGTATAGACTTCTGAATCATCAAGTCAGAATTTAGAAATCATAAATTATGTATTTTTCCTTTGGCCTTAAATTCTGTGTGGAAAAAATACTATGTAGATGATTTCTGTGTTTTCAGCCCTGCTGGTGATTAAGGGAGAAAAACTAAATTGATAGCTTAAATGTTAAATTTAATACATCAGTGGCAGCAAACAAGGCTGAATATACCAAACAAAACCCAGCAGGCCCTGAGCCCATGTGGAGAAGGTAAGATGAACTATAAGCCCCAAGAATAAAACTAAACAAAAAATTAAGCTGGACATAAAAAAGATAAAAGCCAAAATCTGATTGCACTAGTGTTCTTGAAAATAGAGGAACTTTTAAAATATTTAAGATGCACAATTTTTTTAGTTTTAATTGAACTGCATGTTTTGGTGGGCAAACTTAGAGTGCCTTGTTAATCACTTTTTCTTTGCCAAGTGAACACGAGCAAGGACAGAGGAGCTCTGAGCTGGCTGATGGTGGCTGCGCTCACCCGGCGCTGCTTTCCCTCTGCGCAGGTTTGTGGGTTGTGGCTCAGGCCAGAACTCGCTGTTGTCTCATGTGCTCTGCTGGTGAAGCCCTCCCTGGAGGTAGACAGACCCCAAAACTTTTATTCTTTTATCTCAATGGCATTTAGTAGCTTACTTGTTAATGAAACCTTTGAGAATCTTACAAAAATAGGTAATAAATTAAAAAAAAAAAGTAGCAAGCTTGCAATGTAATGAATTGTTTAAGTGTTAGCCTTTAATTGTTGTTCAGGACACTGCTAATGTTTTTACTTTCAGGAATTTTAGTGGAAAATTGTGGCATAGACTGAACTGCTCTTTTCAAGAGAATTCTCCAATGCTATGCAAGCTTCCCGCAGTGTGTCTGCACCAGAGCTTTGTGGCTTGGTTTAAAAAGGGAACAGACTGGAAAAAAATGAGTGGGCTAGAAATATTTTATTCTGTGTTCGTGCTTATGCATGTTTCACTTCAGTTAGAACTGCACTGGGTGAAACTAAAATGGGCTGACTGGAACAGTGGGAGGAGAAAAAAAAAAAAAAAAGATATGTCCAGCCTTAGAAGATGAGGGCGTGAAAAGCTTGTTAGTACTGAGCAGGAGAAAAATTTGAAGCTCTCAGTTTGAAATGGGTTTTGGGCCACAGTGGGTGGAACCAAGATCACAATGATGGGAATCATCTGATGTTTCCCTTGTATTTCTCCCTTCATCTCTTTCCCTCAGCAAAGCATGCCTGTGTTGCATGTTCCTTCCCCATTTAGTAGATCTCCTTGCAGTTCCCTATGAGCCATTGACAACTAAAGAGTCATCTCTCCTACAGTGTCTTTGGCCTAATTTGGTTTTCATGACCCATCTTTGGCTGGGTATCCTGTTAAGACTGTTAGCAAAAATCACCAGTTAACTCTTAACTAAGATCAAGTATGTAGGTGGAAGAAGTCATTTGCACAAGTTCTAATGATCTTGAAGCAAACAATGTACCTCTACTCACAGATTAGTAACTAGCTGAAAGATCACAATCTTATATTGCCTACAGTATTTTTTTGTTATTCCTGCTGAATCATTCAGTTTATCTTTTTATTCTCGTACATAGTTCATTTTACAAGGCAGTATTTACTTTCATCTACTTCCTATGCTATCAATGTGAACTCAACTTTAAATTTTAAAATCCACCTGCAGAGTTTCTGTCTTAATGATTCATATGGCCACATTGGATGCATTGTGTTCCCTTTTAAAGAATTGGCTCCTGTGGAAAGAAAAAAAAAAAACAGCTCAAATGCGAATTAAACCAAAAGATGTGACATAGATAACCACAGAGGACATGTTCTTTAGCTGTGATGTAATTAACTTTGACTTTTTCTTGCTTATAAACTCTGCAGGCTTCTAACACAAATACATGATACTTATTCATTATAACTAGTTTTGAATTTGTTAGAGATGGATTTTGGACAAATTATTTTATAAGACAGGCTTACAGAGAGGAAAAGAATTGTGAGAGGGATGATTATTCCACTAAATATTTACTTTTCCATGATTAAGATAAAGGAATCTTAGATTTCATATATTTTAACATGAACAGAATCTAAGATTCGTTGCGTGAGAAGCCTTTAAGACATGTACTATAATTATTGTCTGGTTTATGCAGACCACTAGGTCTGTGCTGCTAATCACTTGTGTCAGCTCCGAGGAGCCCTGCTGCGTTGAAGAAGTGTGCGTTCTGCGCAGCTTACGGTAGGGAGGTACTGCAGCTAGGAAACGCGTCTTGACATTTATCCAGGGCAGCCTTGTGCATCGATGAGCATTTCGAGTCAGGTGACAGGGCTGGAGGAAATAGGAGCTAAAGCCTCAACTGCTGTTGCGGAAGGGTAGCACTGCTGTTTGTCCTGACTGAAATATTTTAAATGAAAATACAGCTGACAATACAGTTTATGTTAAAATAGCATGGTAAAATATACCCATGGTATTTTTTTCTTCACAAAAAGAAGAAAAAAAAAAACCAACAAAATCTTAAAATTTCTGTTTGTGAATGGTCTTTGATCCACTTCCATTCTACATCCATATTTAACATTTTAGATGGAAGATACTTTCTGATTAGTATAGTTTTGTTTGATATGATGGATATACACTGTACCTTCAGTTTGGTTTCTTGACTTGGTACTACTCACTTACCTGTAAGTTTTTGTTTAGAATTAAATCCAAAATAAAACCAAATATTTCAACAAGAATATAGGACATAAAAAAAAAATCATACCTCTTTACATCAAAAGTTCAAAAAAAGTGTCATGAGTTGGTACCAGACTTCTTGCTCCCAATGGAGTGCTGCAACCACTGGCAGTTTTTTCTCGCTGCTCTCTTTTCCTTTCTATCCATGACTTGATTGCTTCAGCTTATGCTCCCTATTACTGTGTTGTGTTTTCCAGTTCAGCTTCTCATCTCGTACTTTCCTGTTTATTGTGCTGAAACCACTTCTAAGTTTTATGTAAAGTGAAAATAATCTTATTTAATTTTATTTTCAAAATATTTTTGGTGTTTTTTTATTTATTTATTTTTTTCCTAAATGACCTGTGTGCTTAAGACTTGACTTTCTTCTGATTTCTGCCAGGTCTTATAATGGGCCTTCTAACTTTATGCTTATAATAAACTGCCGATCTTCTAACTCTAAAGATAATGAAGGAGCTTACATATGAAAGGCTTATTCAATTTGCAAACTTAAATCCAAGTTTTTGGGGACAGGACAACTAAAAATCATGAACAGCACCCAGAAATAATCTGATCCATGCAGAGACTAGGACCGGTGGGGTCTGCAGAAGATATGGAGTCACAGTTGCAAAGCACAGAAATAAGGGCAGGCTCCTATTAGTCTGGAACATAGACTTTGAGGGCCCTGGATGTATGGGGATGTACCATAATGAACTGAATTTGCTGGCAGGAAGACTGGATCCTGGTGATGCTAAGAAGGTACGTGTGCATATGCAACCTTCCACTCTAACGCCTTTCCTGCAAAAGTCACCAAGCAAAGTGACCTCGCTGCTGTACATTGATTTGGAATGATAGCAGGGGAAGTAATTCTCTTTCTTCTCATACCTCTATGAGGATTCGTGAGTGTAAATGAGGAGAGGATATAACCTGCAGCACCTTAACGGTGCTGATGAAATGATGAAACCTGAAAAGGAAACAGGTCGGTTTGACTTTCAAATCCCCGAGGGAGTTTGGAGAGCAAGAGAACAAACTTCTGTGTGTAGTTATAGTCTGAACAATTTTTAGCTTGGACTCACCAAGAAACAAACATTAAATCTAGAGTTTTGTGGATACATACATACATAGATGGATTTTTTTTGAATAGTCTATTTGTACAGATAATTAAGAAGCTCGCTATTTTTGGAGCTATGGGCTTCAGAGGATGGGTCTGCCTGCAGAAGTGATCAGTGACATTGGCAGAAGTGCTTCTGACTGAAGTAGAAGTTTAGCAGTAAGTTTATGCTCTGGTTTCTTCAATGTGACCTTTTTTTCTCTCTTGGTATTATATACATATGCATCTTATGTATCTAACCTGTGCTCTGCAGCTCCCACTTGCCATTCGCTGTCTTGTTTGTACCTTATACTGGCCATTAGTTAGGATGTGTTTGTGAGTGTCCGCGTGACTGTCTTGTACAGGTCGGTCACTGCGGGAGTGCACCCGGCCTCTGGGAACTGGCTTTCTGCAGGGCTTCCTAAGCGGTAGCTCCACAATGAAAACAGCCATTGATGCCAAAGCAGATGACTACGTTCACAGGAACCATTTTAAAAAAATGCATAGAAAATAATAATTTTATCATCCTTCCTAGCAAGTAAATGAAAACAGAGCGAGGATGTTATCTTAAAAACTATGATGTAGTCGAATCTGTATGAACTTGTCTGCTAGTGACTGCTCAGTGCAGACATCATTACCTGTTTACAACTAAAATTGTCTTTAATTCTAATTTGAGTAAAGGCTTGAACCTCGACATGCAAAACTGCATCAAAACGTCTTCAACTTCCTTCCTCCTATGCCTCATATTATTCAGGGCTAGCTGCTGCTGTTGTCAATTTTCATGAACCTACTATCCAGCAGCTCTGTAGAGTTAAAGGATACAATTTAGATGATTAAGTATCAACCAAAGTAGTTTTCTTGCTTTGAAGAGGTATTTGTGAGTGATGAGTTAAAGTTGATCACATTGTTGGCCTGCATAGTTAGATGGTGATCAATGTTACTTCCTTTCTTTAAGTGTTTCATTTCTGTCCTAATATTTGTTTTTCAAATTCTTGAAATCTATAAGTATCCGCAGGGCAAAGACAGTAGGAGTTTTTTCATTACCTGGTGTCTTCAGCAGCAGGCTCGCTCTTCGTAGGGAATGTGAGGAGCATTATTTTCTGCCCTGCATCCTGATTCACACTTTGACCCCTCAACAGTTGTAATGGTTATATTTGCACAGATGTGGGGAGAGTCAAGTGCTCTTCTTGGATAGCAACTTCAGTTCAATTAACTGCCAGAAATGGTATTTTATGGATTTCTCTCCACCCACAGCCTAGTGCCTAATGAAAATTCCTACAAACCTAGTAAAGGGTCTTTGAGAAGCCACTTTTAGGCAATTTTTTGCCAAGTGGAGCTTGTCTTGTTGTAAAGTGGTATCATCTCTGCTTATGTCTGCCGAAGCAAACTGCACGGCAGCGTTTTCAGTTTGGTATGATCTGCGAGTGCCCCAGGGTTGAGGTCCTGCAGTGTATTCTGCTGACATTATCTGCAGCGGTTCCTCTATCAGTTCTCTAAATGTCATCTGTTTTCTTCCCGCTCTAAATGTAAATGCTGCAGTGTAGCTCAGTACCTAAATCTAGATACTGCTGCAACTCCTGATATTCATTTGGATTATTTCTGGTCTCTTCTGGGCTCATCTGACTAACTTTTAGTAGTTATTAGCATTATTTGCTAAAAGGTGGAGCTGTTTACTGCTATACTAGTGCAGTAGGGAAAGACAGTTTACGTAATAATTGCCTTTTCGGAATAAGACCATATTGTCCCTCCTCTATCACTTTTTTTTTGTCCTTGCTTTTTGCAGGAAAAAGATGAGGGAATATGGAACTAGGATTCTAAAAATAAATTTGGAAGGTACATTAAGGTATATATATACCAGCATAAAAACAGTTGCATTGATTACAGACAGATAGATCCCTGTCTGTTCCAAGTACACAGTCAGAATATAAAGAATTTATATTGCTTCCTATGTTGTAGCAGAACTTTACCACTTCAGATATAACTTCTTACTTAAAAAGAGTTTGTTCTCAAAGATCAAATCTTTCCATATTTTAAGAGCCAAATCTTTTAGAAAAAAAGGCTTCAAGGAATCGTAAGATACATTTTCTCAGATTCTTCGAAATTGTGGTCTGTGTAAGGAGTCTTTGAAAATATAAACTGTACACATATGGGCTGTACACATAAGATAGGATGAATCTGTGTGGTTTTCAAAATGTGTCATAGTTGCTAATGGAACATGCCAGCTGGAACTATGCCATTCTTTTATGCATCAAACACATGCTCTCTATATTTGTACATTTTTGGCAGATATTCCTTCAGAAAATATAATTAGAGTGTGGAATAGTAAGGAAAGTTTGCTTTTTCCTCACATTATGAGAGATAGTATCCTCAGACATCTGAATGCAAGCAAATACCTTGTATTTTTTTTCTTTAAATGTCAAATCACGAATTTTTTTACAGTCAAAGAAATAGGTTTTATGAAATATTTTTGTCTAAATATACTAAATATACTTAAGGTTGAATCTTTTTATTTCAGTGGAGCCCGGGTGTCTCTGCATGCAGCTTCTTGTGTATTTGGGGCCATCGGTGCCTGCTGAGGCTGTGCCCTTCACTGCAACTCTGGGGCTGCAGGCACGTGGCGTTGCAGCCCGGGGTCGGCTTTGCTCCTCCTTGTGTCCTTAGTGTCACAGCTCTGGAGGTCCCGGCTGGATGATCAGCAGTGCTAGTGTCACTGGGGCTTGTCACCTGCCTCTTGGTACTTGCCAGACAGGTATTCAGCTGTGTAACATGTGGCTGTTCTAGGAGTAAAGCGGAAGCTGACTCAGAAGGGCTTAATCTTCCCCAGTGTGAATCTGTGATGATAGTTAATATTAGTTATTTCAGATGCTTGGAAATATGTCCAAGCTCTTTGTGCTTTTTGCCAGTAGGACTACAGGTTGAGTTTTTTCATGCTTGTTCTCCAGTTTTTATGAATATAAATTTTTAGCTAGAAAATCGAGTGCAGTGTGGCCGTGCTGGCGATAGGGTGATCTCTTCTGTTTTCAAATATTTTTGCAAATCTGGAGTTGTCATTTCTAAAGAGGCTGTTTTGTGACAGAGACTTACAGGCGAAATTTCTACTTTGGAAGAGATTTTCACCTGTCACTTGTATTATTTTCATCTAGGCAAATTGACTGTGGCTCACCAGTTTGGAATATATCTATGACAGCACTTGCACAGTTCTTTACTTGTTATTTATTTTACAGAAACCTAAATTCCATAATTTACTCTTATCGATTACCACTCTCCCCTATACTGGAGCAGGAATGGAGGAAGATATTGCAAAGATAGCAGGCAGCACGTTGGGGTTAGCCATGATCTTACAGTCACCTAAAGGAGTCTGATAGTATATGCTGCATATACATATTCATGCAGTAATTTCATGCAGTCTTATTTAAAAACACAAACAAAGGAAAACAGACTTCAGTTATTCTGAGATAAGTTTCTTTTAAAAAATAGATATATTCTTCATAGTTGTACAGAGGATAGTAATAAAGGGGGATTTGAGTAAAATGAAAATGGAAGACATTCTATCTAGCTTTTATTTTTACATTTAAAAGAACATTAGATAAGACTTATACATATAGGAAGTTCCCTATGTATCACGAGGGATGGATTTTACACAGTGCTGTTTTATTAATGTTCCATTCTGAGTCATTTAATTGATCTGTGATTCTGTGATTTGATTAGTTAAATTAGCTGAACAGATTTTTTTCCATGCTACAAAACCAATAGCAAACACTAAAAAAGCAGCTGAGTCTGGTCACTAAGTCTAAGCAAAATTTCTTTCTCCCATTTAGGCCGTACAGAGCCATATGTGCAAATATGCTGATGTATTAAAAAAAAATGCTATCTGGAGAAACACAAATGCAAGGTCTTTTTCATATATGAGATTATATGCACTCTGGAGTCTGAGAGAGAGCAAGTGAGGTTGTGAGACCTTTGAGGAAGGTGAAGTATTGTGAAGAATATTTTTGAGACATATTCAAGAACAAGAATATATATAAGAAAAATAAGAGATACTGTAATTTTTGGGACATGAATTTATCCCATCCTTTTACAAACAAATGCTGTAGGAAAGGGAAATGAATATATGTTTTCAAAAAATTGTTTAGAATCCAAAACGCAAAAAGGAGAAAGCTTCATGGGAGTGCTGGTATTGTGGTTTCATTTTGGGATTATTTTTAAAAAATTAAGTCTTTTAAAACATTCTTGTTAGTCTCTAGTCTCTCTTGAGCTCTGTGGTGTACTTAATTGGAAAGTAACAATCTCATGATTATGGTCAAATTATTTCTGTATGTTCTCCACAGTTCAGTTTTTCTCACTTTAACTTATCCCACTCATCTTTGATCATTACTGATGTTTTTTTGGAATAAATAAGTGCTTTGGATGCTTACTAGTCTGATCATGGAATGGACAGTGATTGTGCTTATGTTCTACAATTTACTCCATCTTATTCCCAAGTATCAGCATTCCTTGTATTTCCATTACTTATTAGCTGTGTTTCTTATTAGCTGTGAAATAACTTAATCTCCTAGAAGGAATTTTCTTTTCCTTAAGATTCAGATAGGCTCTCATTACATGTGGGCATATAGAGACCTACTGAAATGACACAAGGGTCAGCAAAAATAGCTTTATTCCTCTATATAGGTTTCTCAAAAGTGTTAAGGTAATTTTCTAGTAGAAGCTTTCCTTTCCAGGCAGATCATTGAAATCCTTTATCATATAGCCTGAATCCTTTAATGTGCAGCACCTTCCATGACTGACAAAAGGTCATTCTCAGGCACCCAAAAAAATTGCTTTCACTTGAGGTTCAAGAGGGTTTTGTGCCAAGCAATTGCCAGCAGGGAATGTGCAAACCCTCTGTATCTCTCCTTGGTCTGCGCTTGCTAGAAAAAATGCAAATGGCCCTCATTATAAATACTACAGGGTTCTCAAGTCCTCAGTCTGTCAGCTAAATCCCAACATGGATATTAAAATATCTTTATTTGTCTAAATGGTGAGAATTTGACTATTTTTATGCGAATCATTTTTGTCTGCCTCTGCATATTTTTTCTCTCAGGAAATTTAAGATCTTGCTCATGTTGTTTAATGAGCTGGCTGGTCAAGCATCTGATGCCCCGGTGGGAACTTTCAAAGTCACTGAGCACATTTTTCCTTAAATCTAGCTGACATTTCTGTCTGTTTGATTTAATGTATGATTTCCATAGTTAGATTACCAGTCTGATGGAGCATACTAAAATCATTCCTCTGTTCTGTAAATAAACATGCATTCAGCACAGAAGTGTTTTGTTGCTGCTGCTCTACATGGCAAGGCAGTTTGCAGATTTTAGTGGCATTTGGGAATGATTTAAAATGCTGTTTTATTTAGAAATTAAATTTGATACTTAATGAGAATTTAGAGTGCAGAATTAGTCTTTGTGGTATTGTATTTTCTGTGAAGTTCAGAGGCTGGGCCTCTCCCTTGTGTTGTAATCTGTTGGAAGTACACTATTGTAAATCACAAAAAAAGCAGTATTTCCTCTGAGGAAAGATGTATTTTAATAGTTAATTATTTATAGTTTTACTCTAGAGCGTACATTTTTTGATGCTTCATGCACAAGTACTTAGTGTTCTGGATGCTAGATTGTCTGACAGTTAAATGCTGAAGTCTTAAAATAAATTTTTGAAGTTATAAATATCCACTTTTTTTATACTTCAGTATTTTCTATACAACGATCTGAAAATGGTTGCAGTCTGCGTGTCTCAGACCTATGAAGTCTGGAGGTATTAATGGTAAGGCTTTTGAACAATTATTAATAAACCTGCTTAATGAAACTTAAGACTTAGAGCTTTTGCTTCTCATGGATGTAAGTTCAACATTCGTCCTCCTTTTTCCCACAAAGCACCTCTCTTCAAGCTGGGAGTGCAAGCTAATAGCTCTGCACTACTGAAAGGTCCATGGATTTTAAGAGTCCTCTTGATCCCTTTTCTTTTGGGGTGCAATGCCCGGCAAGCTTAGGTTTCTTCAGATTGCTGCCTTCCTCCTGCCCCCCTCTATGGGCAGTAAGGAAAATGCTAAATATTTTCCAGAGAAGATGGTCATTTTAGCCATCTTTTAGACAACAGCAATAGCCCTAGATAACTAGAATATTCCTGAACCACTGTCACATTTAGGTTTGTCCCATGCACACCTATATCAAAAATACTCTCTAGAAAACTATAGTCAGCCTTGGACTACAGTGGGTTTTGNAATGCCCGGCAAGCTTAGGTTTCTTCAGATTGCTGCCTTCCTCCTGCCCCTCCTATGGGCAGTAAGGAAAATGCTAAACATTTTCCAGAGAAAATGGTCATTTTAGCCATCTTTTAGACAACAGCAATAGCCCTAGATAACTAGAATATTCTTGAACCACTGGGTTTTGATAACTATACAGGGATTTCTTCTGTAGTGGTACACTTTGTCATTATTGTTCAATTTTCTCAAAAAAAAAAAAAAAACCCATTCTGCTAAGGGAGAGTGGCTCCTGGTCCTGTGATTGCTGAACGATGTCCATACAGCCACTTCCCTGGGCTTTGAAATGTGCTGAGAATGAAGGTGTTTATTGCCTTCTTTCTCACTAACATGTGACGATTGAGCTGACAGTATTTTCCTACTGAGGTTGCCTGAAAAGTTGGCCTATTCTAAATTATTTTTTTTTCCTATAGAAAAGTGGTAAAAAAAAAAAAAAGTTTTAAAGGACAAAAGAGAAAAATCACCATTTTTGCTCCCTTAAGAGTATAGTATTTTTAATACAGTTTTTCTTTTCAATTTAGGAAGCACTCTGAAGGCAGTGAAAAATATGTTCTTATACTTCTGCTCCTTTTAAAAGGAATGATAAAGCAGGGAATAAAACTTTACAAGATTGGGTTGGTTTTATTTTTCTTCCATTTCCTCCTTTTTCCCCACCCCTCCATGTCCTGAAAAATTCTTGCACAAAAAAAAAAAAGTGTCCTGCATCTCTGACATCTTGATCCCAGAGAGCTATTGATCTCAAGAGAAGAGATTTGGGAGAACATATATCTGCAGTGATTTTATTGCTTTAAAGGCTTTGAGTGCTGGAGGTAGAAATTAGCCTGAGCTTAGGAGAAAATATTAAATTTATTAAAATTATTTATGAAATTAAAAATAATTCTTTGAGCCCTTTTGGGGAAAAAAAAAGGCCTGGTCCTTGGCTGTGCAAGCCCTGCCATGCACCCCGTGCCGAGTGGCGGGTGTCCCCGGCACGGGTCGACAGCCCGGGAGCGCTCCCACCATCTCGCTGCAGCCTGCTCTGGCAAGCTCTTAAAGGTCAGTAGAAACTGGTATCAGTTAAAGCAGTTTTGTGTCTACTCTTATGTGCCTCGCTGGCTGGCAGGGAACAAAGTTACTTTGAAATGAAATTCTTGCTGCATTTTTCCCTGGAAAATTGTGTGAAGTTTTAGCTGCCTGCAAGGAGCCAGGGCCTGATGATCTGCAAATGTCTTGGGGGTTGAAGTAAAGCTTGCCCCGGTGGGTTGACTGCAGACACAGTCCCTTGCCTCAACAGGGGCTGAATCAGTCAAAAAGCATAATACCATTTCGATAGATAACAAATATATTGGGGAGCGATCACAGGAAAAAGGTCAGCAAGGTTTTTTGGGCGCGGGTTCCTTTCCTCCAAAGAGAAGCTTAATGACAACTCAGTATCATCTGAGCAGTGTGATCTCTCTGAAGAAAGCTGAGCGTTAATTAAAGTGGCATTGGAGAGCGCGGGCAAGTGATAGCAGCCAGCCTGGGTGAGCAGCTATTTTTAGGCTGTTGACTCCGTTGTGTTCAGCGTGACTCACTTATTAAGCTTAACAGATGAATCAATAGCCCAGCTCTTCATGGCAGAACTGTGTATAAAGACAGACTGTGTTCATGTCTTTGGTCAGAATTAAAATCACAGAAGCTGAACAGTATTGATTCAGCGCTCCAAGTGTCTTACATATGCACATGATATAATTTTACCATAATAATAATATAGCGAATCTGTCTATCTGCGCACACACACATTTAGTAAACGGATTTCTGAAGAGAAAGCTGGGAGCTGATAAGGGCAGAGAAATACAGTCAGAATTCCAGTTTACAAATATCCAAAAAACAATCCGATTAAAATGTTAACCCTGTACTCCAGATATCTCTTTTAGAAATCAGAAATTTAATTTCTATTTTAGATATACTATTGAAACATGAAACAAACAAGTCATAAAAGGATGACATTAAAATAAAGGATTGTTGCTGCTTGTTAACATCTTTTTAAAATGGTTTAGTGCAGTAGTTACTGTTTACTTGGAGTTGTTTGTTTTTCACGGTTTCTCTTCTACTTCATGAAGAGCATAAGTTTGAGCAATAGCTGATTAATTTCTAACTCTTTGAGCATTTTTCCTCCTGGTTTTTAACTTTCCTTAACTTGAAAGAAATACAAGTTTTCTCTCTTCAGTGATATTCTACTTCTTAGTCGCTGAATAGTAAACCTTCCATCTGTTCCAATACAACTGTGTTGGCCTGGCTTCAGATTATTTCCTATATTTTGCTAATTTCTTAGGTTGCTATAGGAACATTCTTTTTCAGCATTCTCCAAAGTCCTTTTTTGAACTTCCTCTGAACCAAATCTGTGTATTTTAAGTCACTCAGAGATGCACTTTTATCCAATGTATTTTCCCTGCCAAAAGACACAGTTTGTATCCTTCCACAAACTCTTCTGCAACTAGTTAGAAAAGATTTATTATTTCCTATTTTATGGAATATCCTTCCTACTTTTTCTGATCCTCACCTCAAAGAACTTTACAACTTTAGTCCAGGACAGTGTGTGGTTCTTTGATTTATTGTGTCACTTCTGCTTTCTACATGTAGGAAGAATTTCGCTTATCTTCTAGAAAGGGACTAGGGAATTAGGAGAGTCTGTATCAGCTGCAGAGTGATGCATATTTTCCCCAGGTGGGACTGATGTCTGCAGAAGTCTGAATATAGCACATGAGATCTTTCAGAAATATTTTTATACTTGTGTAAAAAATAAAAGCTAGCTAGTATTAATTTAAACTGATTTCACTATTAAATTGTTTGCTTTGCTATAATGGAAGAATATTGCAGTTTAGAGAAGAAACAATGTTAAGTTTCTACTGATGAAGTTTGTGATCATATTTTCAGCTTACTCTAAGTAGCTGGCTATATATTTGACTTTGCTCTTCCTTGGTTGTATGTTTTTGCAAAAGAAGATGCCATTTATGTCCTAGGATACTGGATGTTACATTGTTCAAATGGAGAAAAAATTAATAAAATCAAAACATGGGAAAGATAAAGAGATCCTGCCCAAGAATTGGGGCCTAGCTGAACTGATTTCTGCCCTTTTAGCATGCTCTTTGCTGTATTATATTCAAGTGTACAAAACCTGCAGTAGTGCTCATACTATCTGATCCTCTGCCTCTCTGATTGCAGTGAAATCACTTCTTTGAAATACTGTGATGAAAAGCTCAAAAAGTTAATAGAAAATCTTGGGGTAGTCTGTGAACAAAATCAACCTGCAAAAAGAGATTGCTCCCAAGAAAATGAAAACAGTGTGTGCCAAGTGCAAGTGCTCTGCCGCTCCGGTGTGTACCCTTCTGCAGGTACCTTCTGTAATTAAAAGCTGCTGTGTACCATGGTGTGATCGCTCTTGTTTGAATTGTCAGCGTTCAGACCTAAGGTTGGCAAAATAAAAAGTGTTTCAGAAGTACTAAGATTTCCTTAGATGAGGCATACTGATTAATGCATTGAATTTTTGGCTTGGTTTCTTTTTTGCTGCCCTTCAGATGTACTCTTTTCTTACCATTCATCACAGTGTTCTAGCTTTCCTCAGTATCTGTTGCGTGTGTGAGTGATACTGTGTAGGCCTTTCTGATTTGTGGGAGATTTGTACTAACAATAGGGTGACACCAAATGGAACCTTTTCTTTTGAGAACTTCTTATCATGAGGGTGGAGTAGACTGGGTTGTATGATTTTTGAGTATACAGCATGATCACAACTACCTCTGCCACTAGCAAAGTTAGTTTGACAAGTGAATTATACAGTGTAAACATTTTGTGCATGAAAGTGTAATTAATAGAGGTATCCTTCCAGAAAAAAATACTGTTTGGTTTTATGTGTATGTTATTGTTACACTGCTCATGGTTACTAAACAGGCAGCTTAAGTCTTTTGTTCTCATAGATGTATTAGTATGTAATAAAAATGTCACTCCTCACATATTCTGTAATTATGACTGTCAGAGGAGTTCGTGCTGTGTTATCTGGATTTTCTTACCATATAAACTTCTGTGGAACTTGCAGCTAAATGTTAAACACACGGTCAAGCCTGTTTATTATGTCCTATGTAGTATTGTATTTAAGTGGTAATCTGCTATGGTGGCTTGCCCTTTCCGGTAGCAAGTACATGATATGAGGTGTAATATGCTGGAATGAAGCAAGTGTAGACTCATTGAAAACCTTTTCTTCAGTTCTGAGGCATAGATGGAAATGGATATTTATGTATCTTTGATTCGCTTTCAGTGTCGCATTTGTTACTGTTTAGATAATCTGGGCTTTCAATCTAAAGATGTCAGTGTAGGATTGAACACACTTAGAGGCAGATATGATGATGTGAAGCCATAGGTGAGAAATTGCTTTATTAAATGGTGAGGGACCTTTCAAAATATCTTTCACTTTGAAAAATAAGAAAATGTGACAACTGACATTTTTAATGATGTTGCATATGCTATTTTGTCACGGGGAAAGATCCAGGAATGTACAACCGCTTTAAAAAATACCGCTCTGGACTGCAGCACTGCTTGACAGCTTTAAACTCGCAAAACATGTATTTGGAGAAAACCTTACCAATTAACGAAGCAGGAAACAGGAGCTTCCAGTTCTGCTTTTGTTATCTAATTGTTTGTGATTTGAATCATGTAATGCCTGGACCCTGCCGGTACCTCGGGTCTCCAAGCAGCGGCAACTCCAGTTGCTGGGACTCCAAGCAGCGGTGCGCTGCAGAATGGACTTTCCCTGTGCAGAGACTTAATCTTCTGCCTAAATCCTTCAAACGGTTCATTTTGACAGTGACTGACTGGCAGAGTCAGCCATAAAAAACATAACCCTTTTACGTTAGTCTTTCCTTTTGAGGTTGAGTAAGCAGTATCTGTAATAACTTCAAGATTGAGTAGAAGGAAATAAAACTGTGGAAGAAATGCTGACGATTGAAAGGGCAATAATGCAAATAATAGGGAGATGATGCAAATACACATTTGATAGCTGTCCACTGTTTTACAGTAAATAGTTTTCTATGTGATTTCCATTTCTATAGGACCTAGGAAATGACTAGTGTTGCTGTGCAGAGCCAGCAGGGAGGTCATTAATGCAGTTATATTTTTAGGTAGGAATTGTCACTATCAATGAACCTACCTCATGAAACAAAAGAAACCATGTTTGCATATTTCTGGGAAAAATTTGTTATTTGCCACCAAATACTTTACCATACTTTACTACCACATATCATAGATGCTACTTGTTTGTCCAATACAAACTATTCTTTACCATAAACTTTTTTTCAGGATGCAGATGAAATTGAAAAATAATTTTCATGTAGAATGAAAAAGTTATTTTTTAACGTGAATGCCAACCATTGCAAATCATTCAGTTCCCACCTCTTTTTTTTTAAACCAATGATGAACCCTAGAGACTTCTCAAAAATGTAAGCTGTAGTTTGTTTGGTGGGTAGGGTGTGTACATACATGTGTAATTATAATTTTTGAAGTTCTAGAATTGTATTCAGATACATTTAAGACTGTGTAGCAGTTGAGTGAAATCCTGAACACAAAACACATCAGTCTTTAAATATTTAAGTTCATCTACAGTAGTTAGAAAACAATAACAAAGAAGTAGAGTATCATGATTGATGGTGTTGACGTAATGAATGAAGTGATGGTAGTTCTACATGATTGACCTAATTCTTACTTTTCAGACTAGTTAAGAACACCTTATTTCTAATAATTATTCAAAATCACACACGGATTATTTTTGTTTGGATAAAGGCGTTTGTTTTTTCTTTTCCTATTATTTCAGGGTTTTTTTGTGTGTTACCCCTAAAACGGTAGGAGGCATTTTTCTGTTTAACGAGTTGTGATAGCATCACCATGCTGTGCTTTTTGTTGATTTTGATAATATTTTCTTCTCTTGATTTCAGGTTGGGTGGTACTATATCTGCATACAAGATAGTGCCAGACGAAATAGAAGAAATCAAGGTACAGTATTACTGCCTTTCAACACTAAATTTGTTCTCTGGGAGAATTGCCAAAATGTTTCATGAAAGAAGCTGTCTTATTTCTTGCTTTGAATTGCACAGAGTGCCTTTCCTTACTATCTTATTTGATGAATTCAGAAAATAGAAACTAAGAGTGATTATAAGAGTGAATATCTGAGTTCATCAGTAAAATGGAACAATATCTAAATATCTAAAATGAAGAACTACTGTAAGGATAAAAATAAACTTTGTCCTTTCCATACGTTTTAAGATCCTCTTTTATTTGATGAAACACAATTTATGTATGTATTCATCTAGACATTTTCAAAGTCCTAATTATTTAAAACTCTTTTAATAGTTCAATATTAAGTCCAAAGCATTTAAAACTGTATGTTTTAAAAATAAATCTAAAACTAAATCAATTGTTTAAAAAATAGCAGTGGCTCCTTCAGATTTAGTAATTGATAAATATACTTAATCTGTTGGAAAATTTTATTACCTACTGAATTCTAATTTTTTCATGGGATAAAATGGTCCCTAAATAAAACTTCTAGATCCCTATTTAGACTTTTTATAAGTAGTTTGCCTTCAGACTAACATGTCTGAATCCAAGTAGGATTTTTGGATGCCAAAATCTTATTCGATACAAGGCATCTGTGATTAGATACCAGAAAATAGATACAGGACTACGGTAAACAGAGTTACATTTTAGTTAAATATATATATATATAATCCAGTACTCTTTTGTTTCTGAAATCAAAAGTGCATCCAACTTTTTCAGTATTATCTCTCTCTCTAAAACTGATAAGTGGAAATTGTTGCTACTTAAAGCTATTAAAAGCTTTTTGATTTTATAGAGTGACTGCAATAAATACTGAACTTTTATCTTTAATGACACGTGCATTATAGCAAAATTGACTTGAATGGAGTCCACTCCTGCAAAGTACTTTAGCAGTTTGTATCAGTTTTGTTCCTCAGTGAAGCAGAAGATTGGTGCTAGCTACAAGTTTGGTCTACATTTGTTAGCGCGTTCTGTATAACAGATGCTATATGTATGTGTTTGTATTTGCAGTCAGTCTAACCTGTTGTTGCTTTGCTCTTTATAACTGCTTGATCCAATGTTCAGTTTCACATATACACTTCTGGCTGTGCAAAGAGAACCAAGAATAGTGTAAAAATCAAGTAAATGGAAGTGGTTATATAATTGTGTGACCTAGACATGACTTAAAGCATGTGAAGTTGTGAACATTTGTTTCTCTTCAATTAACATCCAGCACATTGTAAGCTAGTCTTGCGGCTGCTTCTAACTGCATCAGAATCAAAACTATCACTGCCATCACTAAAACCAATATTTATTTCCACCTTCTGAAATCCAAGGACTCCTCTTTCTTGAATTGTAAGAGGAGCATGATCTATTAGGGTGGATACAATATTTTATCTTTGAAATCCAAAGGACAGAAAGATGGTTTCAAAAACTTATTACTATTGAGTAATATTTTCATGATATTTCATGATTTCAGATTACAGTAGCAAAACTGTAAGAAAAAGAACCATGAAAAACTTTAAATTATAATATTAACAGAGAAAATGAAGCCATTTCTGTCTTCATTGTGAAAAGTGAATTCAATGAACAGAGGAAAATGGAACTCTAGGACATTAGAAGTAAATGCATTTTTAGGAACTTAACTAATTTTGGCATGATTGCTAATTATGAGAATATGTTTTTCTGCTAGCCTGCCGAGGAAGGCTTTTCAGTTCTTTCTTATTCAGTGTGGCGATTAAATACTTGAGATTCAGGGAATTAGTGAAGGGGTTAAGAACAGCCTTCGTCCATCTCAGTGTTGCCAGCATGCTAGTGTAGATTGAAGATTCTGCTGTTCTAAGAGTTACTTCAAGTGTTTGGAAAAAAATCACCTGCTAAATTTCTACTAGTTGTCTTATGTTGGGAAATGTGCTTTTTTAGGTTGTTATTGAAATCAACCCATGAAAAGATGCACCTTAAAAGATGTGTCTTCTCAAACTTGTCTCTTCTTTTTCCAAAGCAGAGAGAATGAGAATTTTATGACTGAGGTTATGTAATACAACAAATGTTCACTTGAAATAGGGCACCCACTGGAAGATGCTAAGACACAATAGCAGTGAGTACAATAGACAAATCTGTAGTAAATGTGGAAAAGTATTCTTCTGTGTCTGAGTTAATGAGGAAACACAACTTGAAGGAAGTTGTTTTGAACAGCAGCTGCCAAGTAGGGAGGCTGAGTATCCTTGCAGTAGAAGAGGGGGAGTCTTAAATTCTGAAAAGCTTCTGCAATTAGAGTGGAAAAAAGGAGAGAAGGACATGAAAGGGAGAACAAATGGGACTATTGGAATGTTACCTTTAGAGAAAGCAGAAGACGGTCTTCTTCCAGGCCTAGTAGTTCAGAGATATTTTGCCTCACAACTATCCCTTCACTCAGAAGGGATTCAGAATTTTAAGGTTTTTAATTTGTTGGAAATGCAAGGGAAACCATCTCCATTTCTAATATATGATTTAGCTTGACAGATTGCTTAATTGAGTCCACAGGAGTTAGAATAATCATAATGCTTTCTGATAGTCCAAACAAAGTATGCTTGCTTAAATGGCAAAGGAAGATAATTTTTCAGAGGAAGAACGGTGATTGTTATGACAAATAAATAAGTCTCTGATGGCATTTCCATATATTCTAGAAACAGAGCTAGAATAGCCTCTTTTATAGCTCAAAATAGTTCATGGGAAAACAAGTTCACAAGCTAATTCACAATGTTTGCATGTTAGGTAGAATACTATTGTAAGCAGAGACTATTTGTGAATTTGTGAGAGATAAAAAAGGCAATACCCCTTACTGTACCTACCAGTTGCATGATATCATTAGATGATTAATGAAATGTGTGTTTCTAAGCGTATTAATCATTTCAAAAAAATCCTGTGTAATGTATACATGTGAGAATTTATTTGCCCGTATTGCATAAACAGCTATTTTAAGTGTTTATAGTGTTTCTGTTCCAGTCCAGAGTATTTAGAATATAGTTGAACTTGTATCTGAATACATGTACATGATTTTACTCTGCGTGGACATATGCAAGCACATAAGTGGTTTGTGTGTCTACATTATTGCCCGTGAATATGTATGCCTATTTCTATGCAAGAGAGTGTTTGCGTGTTGGCTAATCAAAGCTGCCCATCCCACTGATTGACTGGGATGTTCATAGGTATTTGAATTAGGAGAATTTTTGACAAATGAAAACGTGCGTCCTAACTGCCCTGAGGCACCTTATCAAGTTTATCAAATAAAGATTGCACTATTGCACTATCAAATAAAGATTGCACTGTTATGGTTTTCCAGCATCTGCATCAGTCTGAAATCAAGGGAAAAACAGCAGAAATACATTTATTTAGTTGTAATTGAAGACATTCAAGATAAAATACAATTTTATTTAAAATTTGTTGTTTGTCTTAAGCATAAAGCACAATTTATGACTTATCAGTGAGGGAAAGTTTGTATGATGTACATGTAGATCTTATTAGATGTAAACATGATATCTTATGATTCATGATAGTGTATTGCTCTTTTTGATTGGATTGTAACATTCTGTCATTGCAAAGGAAACACATGATATAGTAAGGGATAGCTTTTCTGGAAACTACTCGTTAAAAGACTTCTGAAAATATTTGATTTGTTTGGATTTACAGAGATGAATCTAATTGCTCTTTTTTCAAGTGTTTCTCCATATGCTTTTGAGCACTTCAGGGTTTTAAGACCAGAAATGAATTTGGCAGTGTCTGTTCAGTAGATAATAGCAATGTGCACAACAAATACATTACCACTGTATTTTGTTCTTGTAATACTTTTGATCTGAGAAAGATGTTCCAGTGTAGAGAATCAATTAAATTGTTATCTCATCTACTAATGTAGTCAATTTTAGGGAATGTTTTGTCAAAAGTTGGCCTTGGTTGTAGTTTTGGTTGTAGTTTACATCTTAAGTAGTTCCAAAAGATGACATTTTAGTCCTGTTATCTGCCATTTCACACAAAAATATGCTTTATATACCTGAAAGAACACCCCTAATTCTTTGGTACTTGGTCTTTATATGAAACGACCTGTAGGTAAAGTATTAAAGGCCGCATTTAAGACTATAGACCTCCTTCTATGAATAATGATAAGGATAGTGTTCTTTATTCTTTGGAAATACGTTTTCTCATAATAATGTGGTATATGAAAATCCTTCTCATGAAGAGCTAGGTCTTCCAAGACCTGGGGATATTTCTCTCAAAATGTTTTCATTTTGAGAAAGGAAGTCAGGCACAAGACTCCTATGCTATAAAAATCCAAGAGGTAAAAATTATAAGAAAGTTGAGGTGAAAGAGGGAAGTAGCCAGAGGGCAAAAGGGACAGTTTATCATCTTAGATGTTAATTTCTCTAGATGACTTAGGAATTCAGGAGATTTAAGCTCTTCAACGCATGTGTATTTATGAACATGTTTGTGAGCAAAGTTTATTTCAATATTGATTACTGACTGCATTGATACTGGACTCTGACATAGGAAAATATACTTCTTTGAAATGACTTTCCCTGAGATTTTCAGCTTTATAGATCATATATGTCAAATGCCTACGCGATACTGTATGTCAGAATATTTCCTATATGTCCGTAAGAATGGCAGATGCAAATTATGCTAGTGCAGGGGCAAAGCTGAGCATCTTTCCTTTTGGTACTTAAAGAGGCTTATCTACTTTTTTGATTTGGAAGTAACACTACCAGATATGTGTGAATCACCCAAATTTCTTTACCTCTGTTTGTGATCAGCCCCTAATCACTGTTATGACTGCTCAGGTATCTCGAGCGCTTTGCTGCTGCTTTTCTAGCAAGGGCTCCAAATGCTTAAATGCTCCAGATAGCAAAGTGTACTCACTGACTTTTTGCTTGTTCTCCTACATCTTCTATGTCGACATCTTCTTTTAGAGGCTCTGTGGTCTTGGAGAGTGTTTGGTCACAGAGGACACCACCTCTAGAAGGGAAGAGTCCTTTCCTCTTGAGGTTGTGGGGCTGCTGAGGCCCTGTTAGTAATTGTTGTTCTAATGCGAGAAGCATTTCTTATTTGCAAGGAAACACCATCTGAGACAGTCTGTAGTTGAAGAGAGCAAAGTGTTTCCTGTAACGTAAATTAATGGCACTTCATGATGCCTTTATCTCATGGATCATGGATAGGGATGGATAAGAGCATGCCTTTTATGGACATTACCATGACTAAAATATGACTGTATCACCTTATATCTGCAAACCCATGACGTGTGCATGTGGTGAAGATGAGGTATTAGGAGGCACTGGTAAATAATGCTAATTAACTAATGGAAGGTAGTACAACCTTTTAAAAATGCTCTTTTAAAAAACTGTTATGTATTCTGAATGCTTGCAGTAGCCTTAATTGATTTAAAGGTTAAATGATAAAATATTTTAGAGTAACTAAACAGAATACTTTAGGTTTTGATATTTCAGCATCCTCATCTGTAGCAGAGAAGTGGTGTCTTGAACTCAAGACTTGAAAGATACTTTGAAGTAATGTGTTTTTATTTACTGTGAACTTAGATCTTGGATCCAAAAGTAGTTGACCTTGTACTTTGCATATCCTGGAAGATGATAGCATGGAGAAGGGAAGGGCATGGAAACTATGAGTTCCTTAAGGTGAATTGTCATACCACTGCTATATGAACATTTTAGTGGTGTTATTGTTATTGTCCCAAAGCGAATAGTTCTGTTGCTCTCCAAAAAGGGAGTTCCCTCTAAAGTGGAAAAGGAGTAAAAGATGAAGGTTAATTTGCAAGACATACCGGGACGTTGCTGGGGTCTCAGGCTTTCCTGGTTAACCAGGATGTCTGTGCTGTTGTCTGTCCTTCAGCAGGGGAGGTTCATGTGTCTCCTTAGTGCAATCCCATTTGCCTTTGAGTCTTTCTCCACTAAATACATTAGAATTGGACAAATTCTCCTTTTTCCAGCAAACTGTACGGCACCAAAAACCACTCTCCCTGCTCTGTGCCCAGGGTAACCATTTTGTCCTGACATTCTGCTGGCTTGCTTTCACTTTCTGTCTCTGGTAAATGCATCTCCGCCAGGCAGGCCTAGGGGCAACTTCTTATTTTCTCGGAGGTGCTCTCAAGTTCTTGTGTCCCGCCACGGGGCGATGCTCTCTGTGGCGCATGTGCTCCCTAAGCGAGCCAGCTCCGAAGGGGCTCTCGCACAGCGGCCATGAGAGGAGGGACGGCTCTCAGCAGCCTCACTGAGCAGCAAATAGCTTTTAGCACAGCAACATATAAGGAAATCAAGTTTATAGTAAAGCTTATATAAAATGTTTATATAAAGCTTATATAAGAATGCTAAAAAAATTTTTCCAACTGACCTATTTATAGTAAGTTTTGTTTGTTTGTTTGCCCTATAAGAGGGTATTCTGATGACTCTTTTTTGATATCTGTTGAAGAAATGTGATGTTGTTCTGTCATAGCTTTATTTTTCTTTTTATGATTGGCAAGAGAGATGAGTATTAACAGGGTACACACTGGAAAAAACGTCAAACGTTTAAAAAAAATACAAAAGATATCCATAGATATTTACATATAATCTCACAGTGAATTATAAACATTATTATATGTAGAGAAATGAAATATAATGGAGAATTAAAAAATGTCCAAAAGCAGAAATACGTACTAACAGATAGCATTAACTTAGAACTGCTGAAGCTGAAACCTTCTGTAGCTGGTAGAATACAGATAATTTTGGTAGAATGGTGTGGCTTGTTTGCTTTCATGTTATTTTTTATATCTAGGTGCTTTTAAAATAAATAAATGAATAAATGGCTTGATTGGAAAAGCACAGTAGAGAGTTACCAGAAATGACACATGCCTCCCTGCAATATGCAAGCATGTAAAATTTGTATTAATGCAGTGATGCTCAGTACTTCAGTACATGATTACACCTAATTAAACTTCTCTGATTACAATTTTTTGTGATGCCCTAATCCTGTTAGTTAGCCAATCATGCATAAAATCCACTGCCTAAAAGAGAATAGAAAACATTATGTTTTTTAACAGAAGGCCAACAGAGAAATTCTTTTGAGGAAATTTCAAAAGGAAATGGTGTAAAACAGTCTTTATAACAAACAGATGGGATGAACCATGTGGCTAGCGGCATTTTGTTTGTCCAGATGCTTTTTTTTTATTAGATGCACAAGATTTATCTAAATGAGATATTATGATGATGAGCTGTCTCTGAGAACAAATATAAAATGGAAAGCTTCCAGTGACTTTTTAATTTTTTGAGTGTGTTGGACAAGTTGTTCATCTCATCTCTGACAAGCAAAAGTTGTGGCAATGAAGTTAAAAATGCCCTCCTTAGCCTCAGTTCTACCATACCCTCATGTCAAGAACTGAGCATTTATCTTGGACGTTATTTGTGTTATTAGTTAATGCAAACCAATGTGTGTGTATAGTGAAACAGTTGATATTAGGAACCCAACACCCATGTTATATTCCCAGTGGTATGTTTTATTTCTAATTACCACTAGTAAGATTTTTTTGAGCTCTATGTCCCTTAACTGGAGTTAATGTCCATGGGGTGTAGCACATGCACAGCTGAAGTTGATCTTACAAATGAGTTTTCTGTGAAAGTATACCGGCTTTTATGCTTTAAAACTACTTTGCAGTATGAATCGAAGTCCAGTAAATGAGGACCATCAGAGATGCACTGCTGTTCTGAACTAACATGCTAATGGAGGGACATCGTCAGCCTCCAGGACATTTACTCTTAGCACAGTCTGTTAGGGTTACAAATAATGTGGGATTTACAGTGTCATACCACAACTACCGGAGCAATACTCTGTCATCAGAGCTAAGAAATTGTAGAGTGCACAGCCATGGTGGAAGACGATTTCAGAAGAATGATAGCCTAGCTGTTGAAATGATGTAGTGGTCCAGGGAGCATCACAACAGTAAGTCATGAAACACACCGTCGTATTCTTTAACTGCTTTCTGGATTGATCCATGCTAATTGCCCCGTAGATAATAGAGCTCTTACAAGGTGTTTTGAATTCTCTCATGCCTATCATAGGCAACTGAAAGTGCATTGTATCGAGCAGGATTCAGTGTTTCATCTGAGGTATCTGTAAAATTGTGACACAGTAACCTCAGAAATGTTAGCTGAATGGATTAAGGTCTATGTTATTCGTAATAATCTGGAATACAGGTTATTAAAGAGGTTCAGGAAGAATTTGCGATGGGAAGCCGTTCTCACATTAAAGAAATACAATATAGCCAGAGTTTTAAGTAAGGAAGCTGAGGCAGGTATCTTAACAAGCTGAAACGAACTGGTCTTCTCAAAATTGTTGCTGTAACACAAGCCCACAGGAGAAAAATGATTTCCCAAGAACTTCTCCCATGATTTCTGGATTTAAAAAAAGCCTTATAGTGTTAATTAACACAGATAACTACCATATTTTTTCTGATTGTCTAGTTTGTATTAGCCACAGTTTGTGGAATTACTTCTCTTCATGGCTTTTAGTTGAGGGAACTAGTATATGATGCCTCAGGGTGAGTGGGAGTGCAGCTGTTGCCGAAATGAAATGGGTCCCATCATGTGCTTAAGGAAAGTAGGGTCAATATGGACAAAAAGTCTCAGAGAACTATACTTGTAACAAAAGCTAATTATTTCTGGATACCAATAGCATTATATAATTTGCAGTAAAATAAGTACAATAACCAGAACATTTTGATAACAGAGTGCATTTGATGTAACAGAGTGTGATCAAAGTTGGAATATTTGCTCTTCTGGAGCATTTTTAGCTCCCTAAAAAATGTTGCCTATCTGGGCAAGAAGCATGATTTGTTTCAAGTTTAATGCTAATATAAGATTAAAATTTAATGTTTCTCCTTTTCAGTGTTCCTGTCTCTGTGCTTTTGATATGTTCTTCCTCTGGACACCACAGTGATAAAATACCTAGCATTTTGATTTTATTTCCTGTGACAGTGGCTCTGTACCTTTGAATTATCAGTAGGATTTCAGAAATGATGTGACTTAATCGTCCTTAGAGAAATGTACAAGGGAGAGAATGCCACTGAGTCATCAGAGTTCAGGAAAGGTGCAGCAGTTGCAGAGTTTTACTTTTAAAAATACTGTCTTTTAAAAACATATACAGGGAATTTTAGGGCTATTCTGTCAGAAATGTTTACCTTCAGTTTCAGCTGTCTTCTCATGGTGACAAGACTAGGCGGTATGTTAACACTGCAAACACTGTATATTTGTTCTCCCTGTCTCTGCATGGCCTGGTGTTTATGATTTCTCCTATTACTTATCAACTGCTATGTTGCTGTAGTTATACTCTACCACAATAACCTTGTTTTTTTAAAACTGAATATTGTAACAGTTTCACCGTATTGCTTCAGTAGTACGATGCCATAAACCTCTATACTAAATGCAAATGCGCTGCTCTGCTGTAGAAATTCATACCTTTCAGTACAGTCACTTCAAAGGTTTCTTTTGCAATCACACGGATGAAGGGATCTTTGTAATTAAACATTTTTTGAAATAAGTGAAATTTTCCAAGTATTTATTGCTCTTCAAAATGAGCGTATGTATCTAAGGATGCCTTGTGAATGAAAGAGATTGACTTCAAGATGTTTTGAAATTTTTGTTCTTTGATAAAATAGAAAACAACAAATTGTGTGTATTTGAGGCAAAGAGTGTGTTCTGTGTTTTAATCAAAACTTATAGGAAATAATGCTATATATAAAGAGGCAGCATGTAAAACAAAGTTGGGAGTCATTTGGGATGCTAAGGTTAACACCTTAGGTTTATATAGTACCTTGTTGTAAATGACAACAGACGTAAGGACTTTTGTCTTCATACTATTTTAAAGCAAAGATGCATAAGTTTGAAATCAGAGAACTGTAAAGAACTTGTTTACATACAAAAGCATGGAGTATCCCTAAATGTTGCACGGAATTGTGAATGCTTCTTTAGGTGAGAAAACACAAAGAATGGTTGCGCTTGAAAAGTAAGGTATTTGTGCAGTGCTATGTTCTAAGTGTTGTTATAGCTTTCACAGTCATGATGTCCTGAGTTGACTTCTGAGGGATCCAGCAAATGAAACAAACATTAGATTTGCGCAGATAAAGGGAAATTGTGTTTTTGTCTATGATTTTGTCTACTGAAAATGAGAGTGGCCAGATGTTAACTTGTTAGTTATAATCTTCAATTCACTAGACAAAAAACATGGTAGTCTGCCTAGCAGTTTCATCATGATTAGCATCCTCTCTTTGTAAAGATTCAAATGCTTCAAAGTAGTTTTCCAAGTTTTCCAGTATGCAAAGAATGAGATAGTAAAGAAGTCTTAGAAAAAAAAAGAATGTTTTTATTTGTGACATTAGTTTTAGTGTAGAGTGTGATATACTGCTCATTCCATTAAAATACATATTCTGTAGCTGAAGCACTTATGATGCTATCTTGGGAGATATTTTGGAGTTAGGGTGAGAGGATAAAAATTTTATTCCTACTAAAAATAACCCTATTTCTAGAGGGCCAGAAGTGAAAGTTAAAGCAGCAGCTGGAAACTTAATGAATTACTAAATAATCTCTGACATTTAGAAAGAAATATTTACAATGGCTTGGAAATTTGCTTCATTTTTTAGAGATGCTTGGTACTGATGCTCACAACTCTAGCAGCAAAAATTCTAAATGGACAAAGTGTAAAATACTGTGTTTAAATTCATAGGACACCAATGTAAAACCTTTTGGAATACTGTTGTATAGAGTTAGCAGATTCCTGGCAGACATGGTTGCAAACCACAAGCTTATAATT
The DNA here is from genome assembly GCA_013389825.1 of Crypturellus undulatus. NCBI lineage: Eukaryota > Metazoa > Chordata > Aves > Tinamiformes > Tinamidae > Crypturellus > Crypturellus undulatus. The sequence goes on along the minus strand of VWPW01007383.1, from coordinate 993,228 downwards.
CTTAAGGGACCAGAAATTCCTTGTTTTATGTGTGTGTATGTGTGTCTGTTGTTTGTTTTTGATCTACGAATATCACAGGTGTTACCTTGCCTGTAGAGAGAATCCTAATAGGAGAGAAATGACTCTCAGTCCTTGCAAGAAAGAAGTATGTAGTAGAAAAACATTCTCCAACAGTGGTCACTGTTGAAACAAAAAGGAAATTCTTGGTGTATCTCAGAGACATTATAAATGGAAGATTGCCTGGTCCTTAATTCCCAGAGGTTATTGCCCAGTTTTTGCTCATAGATGTAAGATACTCTTACATACACTCATTCCGCCTACTCTTTGTTACTGAAAATACTCCGTGGATGACTCTTCTGACTGTGTAGGCTCTTCATCACTCTCCAGCACTAAAGTGGCAATTGTCTCTACAAAGGGAAAGTAGTAGTCCAGAGGTAACATATACTGCATGCATCATCATCCTCAAATTAGAATGTGTGGGAGATGATACAAATCTTAGAAAGGAATAATATGATCTTTTAAATTATTATTGAGGTGCCTTGATTTTAAGCTGTGTTGAGCACATGATTTAACATGTCCAGACATGGAAGTTTTACAATTAAAAAAGCAAAAATTAAACATTTTCATATAACAGACTTTATGTTAGAACAATTGTATATAATACATGTAGTACCCAGTCAAAAAGACTTACCATTTCTTATGCAACTTTTATTTATTTATTTATTTTTACAAAGAATATAAATAACTCAAGATTCTTTTAAAGGTTACCTACCCTGTGTGTCTTTAAAGAACAAGCACTTCCTAGTCCAGAGGGCTTTCAGTGGTTTCACAACTCTGGAAATGACTCATGCTTGAGCAGAGAGACTTCTGTTCCTGGGAAGCAGCAGACATTTCAGGTGCATAAGCTCCCCTTTCCGTCTGATTCAAGCATGGGAATAACAACAGGAATGCACTTGTTTGTTAGAACCTGCAGCTGCACCCCTGAAAAATTTCTGTAACTACTGGTTGTCCATGCTCATTCTTTTGGCAAAACATTTGGAAGACAAAAAGTGTGCATGTATTCTCTTTCCATTCTCTTTCAGGAAAGATGGGAGGAGAGAGGCATGAGACACCGTCTACAGGAGGAGGATAAATAATTGTAGTACCTGTATGTTTACTGTGACATTTAATAATATCATTTCCTTAGATTGTTATGGTATTTTAATATAAACTTCAGATAAACCAAGTGAACGCAATTTCAAAATAAGCTTAAGAAATATGTTTTGAATAGTTATCTCAAGCATTGATTATGGTGGAAAATAGCATAATAAAAGTTACATGAGGTCAAGAACTTATTATTTTGCAACACTTTAAATGAAGTCAAGACCAAGAGCAGTCTTGACATCATTTTGGTTACTGCATATAAAACCACTTAAAGGTACAGGCTGTCAAAAAGTTAATAGAATCTCCCATGCAAGAATTTAAAAATAGGAAAGAGCATCCAGGTGGTCTCAGTTTCTTCACATTATTTTAAGTCGTTAAGCAGTATACCCTTGTTTGGTTTGGTTTTTGCAGCAGTACTCACTGTCTTAGTAAATAGTTGTCCTAACTATAGTTAATATTCCCTGAGGGGAGACTTAGTTTTACGCATTCCAAGACTCCTTGTTTCTAATGTGTGAATTTTTACGCTCACCCATAACAGATGCTCTGTTTTCTCTATTGCTTTTGTGTTATAGTTGAACAGGTCAAAAATAGGTCCATCCTTGAAACTAGTCCTAGATAGGACTATTCCTAGATAGGAATTCGGACAGAGCCAGAATAAAAGATGAAGACTATTTATTTGAAGAAAAAGGAAGTTTTCAGGAAAGGAGGTAGAATTTGCATAGCCCAGGAAAAAAATGACTCTGCAGCTACTTATTCCTCTCTCAAAAGCTAGTACGATGCATTTTTGTGGCTGCTGAAAAATATTCAACTTCATTATTTATAGGAGGAACAAAGCAGGTTTCTTAGAAAAACTGTTTCCAGGAGTAAAAGGGAAAAGACTTTATTTGCTTTTACTGCAAAAGGCGCTTCAAGATCAAGTTTTTGTTCATTATGTCAGTCTTTATAAATCATTAATACCTGTTGAAGCACACCCTGTACGAGTTTCACTTGTCAATTAATAACAAATATCTTCACTGCCAGAGTCATTTAACTACTGCAGCCTTAATTCATTCGAGGTTAAGGGTTGAGAATGCTTGTGTGGGCAATGTTTTTAGTGCAAGTGTTTCTTCTTCCACAATTAGGAGCATATGTTTCTAATGTCACAAAAACAAGCGTTTTTAAGGATTGCTTTTTCTTTAGGAGAAAACATTGCCTAGTTCTTCCATTCTCCTTGTACCTATTAGTAAGTATTTGTTTTATGATTGTTAAATTTTAGCAAGTGAGGTTTGGCATATGTGTTTACAAAAATGAGAGGTGGCAGGTGATTCTGCTTGGAATGATCCTTTTCAGTTCTTTTCGTATATTGCTTCAAAGTTTATTCATATCCTAGCTATCCTTTATCATTTTGAAATAAGATTGAGGGAGATTCTTCCTGTGAAGAAAAGTGCTGTTGCTCGTTTTGCAGCAACTTTACCAGATTAGGCAGACTTTTACAAAATTATGTGCACCTCAGTTCAGTGATGCATAATGATATAAATAATAATGATGCATAATATATAAAATTATGTATATATGAATGTGTGTATATACATATTTTAAAAATCATTTGACAAACTGGCAAAATCATTTGACTTTTATGTATAGTAACCAATCTTTTTCAAGAATTTGGGGCCTTAGAAACTCTGGAGATCACAGTACAAGGAATTCTGCAGAAATGTCAGAAGTTATTATTGAGATTTGCCATACCCCAGAAAAGGCATATTTGAATAACCTTACTATCCTGGCAGATTTAGCCTCATTTACACTAGCTGCAGAGACAGTTGGAGCATGATTTTGAAATCTCTTTAACATTTGGAATGTTTTTATTGCCACTCCAAGTAATTTGATTTTTAATATATATTAAGAAAAAATAAACATCTTTTTTAATAACATTTCCACAGAGATTCTGGCACCCTCTGGTCATTTCTAGGTAGAAAAAGGATTTCTGCCTCAGATTTCTCCTCAGCATAATGATCAATTGAAATCTTTGATTGGAGTGGGACCAGCTAATGCTAAGATACCTCTACAAGCACAACAGAAGCAGCAGAGAGCTCATCAAATTCTATAGCAACAGCATTCACCCAATATCATGTGTAATTGCTGTGATCCTCTAGGCTTATAAAGAGAGAATCCACAGAGTATACACTAAATCTTGAGAATGTCTTCCCTTTGAAGAGAATGGCCTTTTTAATTTAAAAATTGGTTGTCTTATGTGCCAAAAGGTAATCTCACTAGATGTTAGTTTTTAGATATTTATGTTTCAGAGCTTAGGAAGAAAAAAAACAAGCAAGACAGACTATTATCAGGTCATATATACATATCATCCCTTGCCTACACTGGAGAAAAAAAGAACACTGCTTGGTTATGGAAGAAGAGATTTTTCTCTTGGTATTTTATGGTTTTCTAGAACCTAAATCTGCCGTTGATTATTAGACTTGGAAAGCCATTTACTATCTAAAAATATTGTTCTGTAATCTCTTCTCTGTCCCTGGCTGTGCTAGTAGTTATTCCTGTGGGAAAAAAAAAAAAAAAGAATATCCCTGCATACTCATGTAGTGAGCCTAAGAACCCTTTCTCCATCAAGTGACACATAACATTGTGTTCTCTACTTACAATTTTTTATACTAGAAAGTGGAACACACATAACTCCCATATAATTCATAATCAGGAGATAAACAGATTTGATTGGTGGCCTGATAGATTTCACCATGGCAAAAGTTTCTCTGAAATGATCTAACAGTTCCAGGACAGTCACAGATCACAGTAAGTTAATATCTTCAGTTGTTAGGTCTCGTGGCCTGTACATGCACTGAAAAGATTTTTAATTTTTGGATCCTAATTAGGTCTTACAGAATACAATTTGGCAGTAATCATCCCTCAGCTGGTAGGATATTCCTGCAGATACTTTGCAATCTCGGTAAATGGCTTCAGGGTTGCAAAAAGTTGGTGGATGTTGTTACATAAAGTTGTCTGTATGGCTGTTTTGTATTCCTGTATTGATGATCAGAGCAGTGATTTGGGGTTACCATTGCAATTGGACAGAGATAAGGAATAACTAAGGTCTCACCAGGTCTGTTTTTGTATGTACTTTAGAGTTAGCTAAATTAGACTTTCTCGAGGAGTAATTAGTTATATTCTACAGGATGTAGGCAGCTTACTCCTTAAGGGGTATTCTTTTAGAGGGCACAGCATTGTCTGTTCTTTGCAGTACTGCATGTGCTTCTGCTAAAATTCACTCATTGTTTTGGCATCTTATTCCGATGTCTGACTTGATAAAGCCATACTGCAATCTTGCGTTGATTAGGCTTGCAATATGCTGCTTCTCCTTTTATAGGATATTGATTGTAAGTTAACAGGGTTGGAACACATGCAGAGAAATATTCATTAAAGACAGACTTGTTCTTTTTTGAGTAATTCCACTGTGTACAGTCTGACTGTGGGTGTACTCATACCCTGCTGTGTGAGATTTCTTTAGCAATACTCGTACAGACTGTATTTCAGCTCTTCCCATACTCTTGCTCAACGAGTAGCATGGAGGGCAGACAATTTCAATACCTTTTTGGTAATGCAAGCAGAGCACCGCCTGAATTTAGTTGCCTGCTTCATATCTGCAGAGTGCTTTGGGTCATTATCCTGTGCTTCCTTTTTCTCTCCTGGTTAGTATATGCTGTCCCCTTTATTGCCTTAACATCATCATTCTTCCTCCCATCAAGTCTGCTTTTAGTATTCTTATGAAATCTTTCCCCAACAGAAGGATAATATTCTCTTCTTCCATGGAGGCATCTTAATGCAGGTCTGGAGCAGGGCATTCCACAGTGGCCATGTCCTTCTGCCCACATTGAAGGGAATTTTTACGCCATCTCAGATTTACAGAAACTGAATTTTTACATTTTTATGTAAAAAATGTACATCTTTAATGTTAAAAAAAATGTATTTTGGGATATTGCGCCCTTTGTCCTTCTCTTGCTAGTTTAGGAAATAGACCTACTTAGTTGATAATTAGTCATTTGAGTCACTAATATTATCTGTTTTGCATAGTTTGGGGACTAATAATTTCAGTGCTTTTGTTGATTCAGTTGAGAGCTCCCCCCGTCTAATCATGGTGGTGATATCTCATTATTCTGGACCTTTTTGCTGTGTGAAATGTATGCAAGGTTCTTCATTAACATCCTGAATCTTACTTGGAGAACGATGAAAGGCAGTTCAGGCACGATGTGGTAAAAAAGCAACAGGAGTGAGATTTTCCTGCTTTGTCAGGAGGGGCTGAGATGGGAACCACTTCTTGGCGATTCATTTTCCAAGCTCTTTGCCAGCAATGCAAGCAGAATCACAACTTTGGGATCATTAATGGAAGATTAGCTTGTATGTTAGAGTGGATCTGTCATGAATGGGGGTTGGTTCACAATGGACCTATTTACCACCGACCATAACAGGAGGAGTTACGACTTCTGTTTCAAAATGGGCTAGAATCTGCATTCCTCTCAGCCGTACTTCTCTTTTTATGGTTATCTTATATTCCTTTACGTGTTCTAAGTCTACCATTGCTTAGAGAAATAAAACATTTGATAGTTTAAGCATGGTCACAGTAGCTTGACTTTCAAGCTCTTTGTTAGTTGTGAAACTTACTCTTTGTCTGGTCAGGACCTGTAATCACAGGTCATCCTGGTCTCAGGACCCTCCATGTCAAAAGGTGAATCATACTCTAGAGCAGTTCTTGCTTTTCTATTGTGTAACATGAAATTATTATTCAGATAGGCATATTCTGTTAAGAAAGCAGTATTTTCAGTGTGATGTGTTTGCTACTGTCTTTTATCGGCCATGTTTTGATCCCAACTCTTTCAGGTTGTTTGCTATATCAATTTTTTTTAAAATCCTTATAATTTGATTAAAGTCTCTGGTTGCTCTCTCTTGTTCAGTACTTTTGTGTTCTCACACTTCACCATTCATAGCTTCCTAAAATTGCTGATCAGGACATGCTGAACTGTTTATAGCTGAAAAGACTTGAAGAAAACATACCTCACAGGATACTTCTGCCTTTGTGCTCTGAAATTCTTACTCCCTCTGCCTTTGTCTAGGAAGGTGGCACATTTGGTGACGATTTTCTCAATGAATGGCGGAGGAGGCTGAGGTCTATATGGCTGTCACTTCACATACTGGCCTTTCATAAGGATAGAGCAATTTTCCTTCATTCATTCCAGATTTCTTCCTGAAACTGTGTCCAAGTTCTAGAGTAGCCAGGCAAATAGTCCTCCAGGACTCACCACCAGGTCTTATGCTTCTTCCATTGCATTTTATACTTCACATACTTGATGTCACAAGGGTCCTAGCATTTTTTAATGCAGATCAAGGTCTTTTAGTAAGCTTCGGTTTGCTTCTTTTACTGGAAAGTCCAGAAGTTCAACTAACTTGATTTGCACAGCTTCAGCAATGGGAACTTTCACCCATGGCCAAAGTATATTCTACTAGATCTCTGGCATACCTAATGTCTGTAGTGCGTGATGTTTGGACACTTGCATATGTCCATCTTGACTTCTATCTTTGCTATTACTTGGCTTTATATTAGACCTATAGTGTCCAGGATTGTTTCAGCTTTCAGTAGAGTGATGCTGTGGTGGGAGTCCTTAGACTCTCTTCTGCGTGGTAAAAGGCAAAGGTAACTGCTCAGAGTCACTCACTACTGGAATGTACATGCAGACTCAAAGAAGAAAGGTTACTTATCAGTAACTGGTGTTCTTTGAGACCTACAGTCTGCATGTACATTAGTCTCCTACCTTCCTTTCCCCTCTTTCTGAATCTCTTTCAGGTATGGTTGTGCATTTAAGAGGAACTGAAGTGGTGGCGGATGCACTCTGCCCTATATTTCATGCATCAAGCAGGCGGAGGGGAGGAGCTGGAACGCACCTCCCAAGATACCCCAAAGCAGGCCACGAGTTCACCCACTCTTAGAATGTATATATGGACTAAGTATCTCAAAATACACCAGCTATTGGTAGGTAAATTTTCTTTATTGCTTTTTTTCCACATGTAAAACCATAGACTTAAAAAAAAAAAAAAAAAACCCAAAAAAAAAGCTATATCATTTCTTGACTGTGGCTGATGTGCATGAAGAGTTAACACATGGGGAATTTATCCCAGAATCTGCATTGGACTAAAGCAGTTCCCTGTCTTTCTCATGATTTCATGTATCTTGTCTTTGTTCCCCCCTCCTCATCTAAAAACCTTTTTTTAGATATTTGAGTGATGATCACTCCATTCAATTTGCCATTTCTGTGAAAACCATGCCAAAAAACAAAATTATGTAACTTGTAATAATATTAAAATTAAAAAAAAAAGTATTTTGCACAGTTGTATCTAAATATACATATAGTATGTAAGATTGTTTACAACTGGCAAATGAATCTAGAAACCAAACCGGGTTCTGTAGGAATCTTTTATAATTTCATAATTGCATCACCGGTTTTTATAAATTCCTAGTTATAGAAAAACAAATATTTCAATTTAAACATTTTTCCCACAGCTGGGTTTCTTGTGCCTTTTGTCTTTTTTTAATTACAAAGACTTCTTTGCAGTCGTTTTTAATCTGCCCATTAAACAGGAAAAGTGGATGAAAAATAGAACCTGATTGGAATTAGAAATGTGGATTTTCTCTGCATGCGAATATAGAGTGCAAATGTGCACATGGAAATTCTGAGAGTACTTATTTTCAAGTATAACTTGCAAAGACATACAAGTTATCCGAATGGAGGGCTGCCATGGCAATATGATTCTTACTTGTTTGTACTTGGAGCTGGCTGAGATGTATTGGGTTGGCTTATGCAACCCACATGCTTTTCCTGGTTCCTTACCATTGCATCAGCTTAATGTTATTTTGACACCTCAAAAAAGTTGACGGCTGATATTCTGTGGCTTTGCCATTTCTATGTCTTTGGTAAAAATAGGATCTAGGATATCAAGGTTGAGTTACAACCAGCAAAGAGGGTTGACTGAATTGTTCTGGTCTGTTGTGCGTGGGATGCATGCACTCTAGACGTGGATACACCATAGGTAAGATATTTTAATGAACTCTAGTTATAGAAACTTACTTTTGCGTAACATCAAGCTGCTTTTTTATATACTGAAAAGGAACTCCAGTGTAGGCAGTTTTAAACAATCTTAGATTAACACTAATGTGCTCAAAGAGGTAGAAAATGTGTGGAAAAAAACATCTTTTCTTAGACAGTTAATATCAGGTTTATGGCTCCAAAACTATCGTTTATATATGGGTTTATCAAAAGGACCCTTTCATGTGCTGTTTTAAAAAAAGAAAGTCTTAAAGAAAGGACATCTTAGATGATTAACTATTATTAGTAAGCAGTTCTGTATTAATTTAATGTTTTTTCCTGCTCCCTTGTCCCCCTTTTTTTCTGAATTGCAATTGGTATTTTAGCTTTTTTAGCTTATTGGTATAAGAATAATCAGAGGAATACATATGAGATATTAAGATTCTCACTAAAGAGAGTAATACTGGCCAAGAGGAGTTAAGATTTTCTTTTATTAAATTTTTAATTAGTTTGAAATAAATTCTGAAGAGAGACTGGGTTTTTATTACTACTATAACATTTATGTTAGTACATACGCATATTTTAGAAAGAGTTTTTTTGCGTTTGAAGAAACAAGCCACACTGAACTTCAGTGCTTTTGCTAGTGTATTTTTAATACGTGAAGATGAGCATGGGTGTATGTGCTCATCTATATATTTATGTACAAATGTAGCTGCTGAAATCAGAGTGGACAGGAAGGTTGATTCAAGAAATAGACGTGTCTGGAAAATGCAAATTTAACTGACTTCCGTCACTTCCAGACACTCGAGGAAGTCTGTTCTACTGAAGTGACAGAGACTTTGCAGTGGATAGCTGTGGTTTAAATAACTCCACACGCACTTCAGAAGGATACTACTGGTACTAACCATAGATTAGATAGGATTTTTGTACAAAAGGAAACCAACAAATCTTGTGCCTTGCTCCATATACAGACTTTTTGCTATACCATCGTAGATTTTAATTCAGTAGAATAAATCAGGCAATAAAATCCAATTTATGTTGTTTTACACTAAGACTAATGCTTCAAGCTAATGAACTAGAATTGTGAATCTCTCTTTTGTCCTTCTGAGAGGACAAGAATCACAAAAGTAAGGGTTGGAATATCTTACCCTGGTCTTGCATGTTTCAAGAAGCACACTACAATGGGTTTCATTGCCTGTGCCTTTCTCCAGCCTAGCAGTTCAGAACATTTTGCTAATCTCAGCACTAAGAAAACAAGTTACTGTGTTGGTTACAGTTAGGAAAGCAAGAGCAGTGTTGGTGCTCCTGTGGAGGTGGTTTTTTTTTTTTTTTTTTTCTACTTTCATTTATCATTTGTATTGGAACATTGTTAAGAAAAATAAGTTTAAAATGACAGCAAAAGTGAAAACTTAAAATATATTTGTAGCATCTTCAAAACAGTAATAATTGTGTTTAAGAAAATCTTTAAAAAAAAAAACATTTAGAGACATGTACTTACATATTTANAAAAAAAAAAAGAAAGAAAAAGAAAAGGTCTATTTAGAGACATGTACTTACATATTTCTTTTAAGCTTCTTGACTACACAGTGATGAGTGATGACACTTTGAGAACAATCTTAAGATTTCTGTTATTTTCTGCCTTTTAGGGTCGGGGAAAGAATGAAAAGGTGAAGATACCAGAAATTGTGAAGTGTATTCTAATGTCATTTTACAATTTCATTTTTCAAAACACTTAATCTTGAAATTGGTTATTTGTAGGATTTTTGCTCCATCCGTAAGAGTATCTTCATAGCTCTTCATTTCGGAGAAGTTTTTAAGCAGTAAAGGAGAGTCTGTGAGCATATGATATAGGATTTTCAGAAGAAATGGAACAAAAAATATGAAATTAATTGCAAGAATAGATTAAACCTTTTCAAGATTTCCTTTTTGGCAAACTGAATATTGAATTTAGACCTTACTTTCCTTTTACTTTGTCTGTTCATAGTCTTGCAAGATCCTCAGTACTTTAGTGACCAGTCATGGTCAGTTGGCAGAGAAAATTCAAACTCCTTTTAATAGTATTACAATATTACAAATATTATAGTAGTAAGGTACAGTAAGTGCCTAGGTAATTTCAAAGTTTTGTTTTTTCCTACTCTCTGTTTGTGTCCTGTGATGTGAATTTCTGACTCACAGTGACTTGGCTCTCCTATGCTATAGTATCAGGGTTAAACTTTTGTGAGCTGAGGTTTGGGGTTAAGACCCACGACTAAGTAAAGTTTGTTGTGAGGTCTTAGCTTGCCAAAATTGCCAGCATGCAAACGTCCTCTTCTTTAGTGTATTTTTCCATAGTCTCGTTCACTCGTAATTTCTCAATACAACTATCTCAGATCTTTCTATCTCAAATCTTTTTTTTTTTGTATAAATAGGAAGAACTTTTGCTTTAAGAATATTTATTTAAAATTATTGAGTTATTTGCATTGTTCAAGTATATTGTTCAAGAGTAAAAAAAATTATAAATATGAAAGTATACTTGTTATATAATTTGTCACTGTTGTAGTTTTCAGAAGTTGTGCTGGAGAAATATAGAATTTTGCAGTAACTTTCCTAAGATCTGGGATCGCAATCTGTTCAGCCAAGTGTAGTCGGTTTAAGAATTTCTGAAGACCCTATCTTTTTCAGGGTCCAGTCTTAATAAATGCCTGTTATTTTGTAAATTATTTCTGTATCTTAACCTTGATATTTTGAATGATCTTTTATATGAGATTAGTGGTGCATATAAGGAGAAAAAAAAAGTCAAGTTTGGACTAGATAGCAAATTTGTTAACCAGTGCCAATACTGAATGTAGAATAAAAAAAAATCTACTTTGACTCTGCTTGTATTTGTTATCATTTCCCTTTTCTTTTTTAGTGAATGTTTTAAATGTTAGCAGTGTACATATTGTATTCTAAAAGCTAAGATGTATGATAGTATGCACATGCCTTGAATTGCAAGTCTATATTATATAGTAAGTTATGGATTGACAAGAAAAAAGACATATGTGTTAATCCCACGAATAAGCACCATAATACTGTCTCAAATAATTTATCCTCAGTCTTTTTGGAGGCATAGTATATGTGACTGAAGTTATTAATTCATAGGACTAAAAGAAAGATGAGAGATGTAGAATCAGAGAGGAAGGTTCCTCTCAGAGGAATCAGGAGGAAGGCCTTAACTTTTATGTGTAAGAAAGACCTTTAGTCTGATCCATGATGACCACTTTTTATGGTTTTTGTATACTTCTAGTCCGGGTAAGGACTTGTGAGGGTGACAGAGCCCTGGAATAGGCTGCCCAGAGAGGCTGTGGAGGCTCCTTCTCTGGAGATCTTCAAGACCCGCTTGGATGCAACCCTGTGCCACGTGCTCTAGGTGGCCCTGCTGGAGCAGGGGGGTTGGACTAGATGACCTCTAGAGGTCCCTTTGAACCTCAGCCATCCTGTGACTCTGTAAGGATATTCCTCATAATGTCATTAATGCCCATGTGGGAAGGCCTCCTCCAATAGCAATCAGAAGACTGGATGAGTCTTGCAACTTTTCTCAAATTCAACAGCATGCTTCATAATATAATATCAATAACTGGATGCCCACGTCACCCTAAAAGTGAAATCATTAATTTAGTGCTGCTCAGCTCCTTTATTTAAGTGAAGCAGAGACCACATGCATACACACACACAGTAGTCAAGGACAGTCGTCGGGGAGTAGGCCTATTGGCAATTGGTGTTGCAAACAGTTACTAAGCCCCATTAACCCACAAACCTGAGTTATCTCCAAAGATCAAGAAATAGTCCCTTCCTTTGCAGAAAGGACCGCTTTATAATTTCCTATTTGTTTTCCTGTTCACTTGACAAGGTTTCCCAGCCCCCATTGGCAGGGGGAGACTTTTTACAAGAAAAGTAGCAATAAGAAACAGTTAAATGAAACATCACAAATGCTTAATGATATGCATAGATGGCCATTAGAAATTCCTGCTAAATCCAAATTAAGTGAGAAGATATTTTCTACGTTTTGAATCTTTCAGATCAAGACAAGAGGCTTTCTGAAAGATATGCTTGGGTCCTAATGTTGTGGCTTTCCCACTGTTCTGCCGGTCAGTCTAATGACAATTTTACATGTTGAACATTGATATGCCTACGATACCTCTATGGAACAAGTGCTATAGTCATTGATCGAGTGAAGTGGCAGGTCTCATTAGCTTAGTTGTGGTGCCACAAGAACGTCTGTACCATTTTTGCATTTACTTTAGTACGTCTTAACATGGCACTGCTTATAGGAACTTACAAGTATAAATCAAGAGTAAGCACAGGATCTTCGTGCTGTGCCACACAGCGTAGACATGCTTTCCTTGAGTTAATGGTCTTTGCAGGCCTTAAGATCAGTGAATATATGTCAAAGAAAGAATGAAGCAAGATTTTCCTGCAATGGTAAAAATCAATAAAATGGTCTTGAAAATTCAAACACATCATACACTGTTCACCAGAAACATTGTTTAATAACTCAAATAATTTCAGGTCTGGGCAATATATTGGAAATACAGCCTGGTATTTCCAGGTTGTGGGAGAGGTTGAAGCCAGGTGACTGCTGTTACGTTTATAAATGCCTTAGAAAATGCAAGTAGAAAACTAAAGCTATAAACTATAAATCAAAAGGCTTTATATAGAGAATGCTGTCAAAAATACCAAGCTTTTATAAGTCGTGTCAACTGAGCATACATGTGCCGATTGTCAGCTGTGGTCTAAGAAGTGTCAATGGAGATTCTGGAAAATCCACTGGTGAAAAATGCAGAACTAGTGTAGCTAGAAGAAAAATCAAAGAAAATAATGTTTGAATATATACTGTATGCTGTATACCTAGAAGAAGGAGCAAGAGTTGGAATTAAATTGTATATTATATAGACTTAATTATTTAAATCAAAGAAAATGCCAAGAAATTGGATATAAAAGAGGACACCGGATCTAATCCAAAGCTGAAGGAGACAACTCAATTGGTGTTTTATTCTGTTCAGGAGAAAAGAAAAGGTAATCAACACAATCCCTGTAGGACTACAGGAAAAGCTGAACAGGTTAGGAGGACAGAAGTCAAAATTTATCGAGAGTAACCAACTCGCTTGTCTGCCTTGTCAATAGAAACTCAGTGAGAAAGCATGCTTTAGAATTAATCTATTACAATAGAACACAATATTTATTTGATTGGTTTGTTTTTATAAAGGTCCATAGTGCTGTTTTATCTTGTTTTAATTTGATGGTAGATTTTAGAACTGGGTACTGTAGTTAATCTAAATCAATGTAGTTCCAATGACTTGAATAGAATACATAATCTGTAGACCCACTCTCTTGGGTTTGTTTTTTGTTTTTTTTTTTGTTAATACTTATCATCAGTGAAACAACAAAAGAAGATGGGCACTCAACAGCTATTTGATGGAATTTTCTGTAGTTGAAGAGTTGCATTATTGTTACTTTATTTGTATAACATCAGTAAAGGAATGCTGCCAGATATGAAGCCTCTGGCCTGGAAGAATTCTCAGCTGAAGATACAGCAAATCCAGTCCTGTGCTCAGCCAATGGTGAATATAGCTGAACTGATAGCAGTAGCAAAGTGAATAAGATGACCTTTTTGTCCTTAATTGCTTGAGGTGGTAATTCCTCTTTTTAGATATTTAAAATGTAAATAAGAATATTTTGGGGGGATATAGCTTTTAATGGGGAATGATACTTCAAAGTGGTTTCCAAGTTTTCTAAACAGTTACTTATTTTTCTCACTCCAAATAATAGGACACTGTATACTAAACAAAATCTGGCTTAATAGGTTAAATTAATAAAAAAAAAAAAAACAGAAGTAATAACAAAATAGTTCTAACATTTTGGGAATGGAATGAAAATGTCTGGCTCACTGTGTTCAAAGCCTAAATAGCTAATATTCAAGAATCTGTGAAAGTAGATGGATGGAGTGTTCAAAATCTACATTAATATGTTCAGACAAGCTTTTACTTCACCTTTTTTGAAAAGAGAAAGCAAATAAGTTGAATATTGATGTCAGATATTTTTTCCATGGGTTTAAAAGATTTAACTGGTACCATTTGGATTTCTAAAAATACAGTAAAACACAAACTTACCACTTTATAATCACAGCTCTTATTACTAGTAATTTTGATTTCTTTAGTATAGTAAGAACTTGAAAGAGAATTATATCCCTACCCAAGTACACTGAGGTATAGCCATTTATTTTTTTCTTTACTGTTGTCTTTTATCTTCCTGTGCTATCAAATGATATTACTTTTTGTTGCCTTATTTTAACTGGAATATCACTGAACTGTAGCAAAACTAGACTTATGAAAGACTTATTTTCCCCTGAAATCAGCTGGAGTTTGACAGGATTTATTCTTTCTAAAGAATAAATGTAAAATTGTATATTTGCACATGTACAAATAATTAAAAACAAACAAGCACAAAATTTCCATTTCTTGTTTTATACTGACATTTTTTGTGATTTTTTTTTTTTTTAGTAAATGTAATGTCAAACTCTTACTTCTTCATTGAAACTCCTCTCAAGAATTCTTTAAAATTTTCTACCATTAGAGGTCAAGAGAAATATTTTTCTAAATGATGTAACAGCTTTGAGAAGTCAGCTGTTGGAAAAAAAATACTGCTTATCTATATTAAAGAACTTGAAGATTTAAAATGTTTTCAGCTGCTGCAATATAGATTTTTTCATGCAAGCTAAAATAAAATTCAGAGTTGATAACTGTTTACTGATGTATGTGTTGGAGGCATGTTGTTTTCTTTAGTGTGTTTGAAATGTTCATATAACCAGAAACATGGTTAGGTACAGCCCACTCAAACGAACTACAGCGAGTCTGCTGAAGATGAGATGGTTAAAATGACAGATGTAATTTTATTAAAGACAATAAAATAAATTCAAAAGCAGGAGGAATGAGTAAAGAAGAGGAGAAAAAAACACAGAACCTTTGGCTGTGCAATTTCAAGTAATCCTTGACTGTATTCACATGGTGGGTCTTGCGGGCAGATAGTCATTCATTCTACCTGCAATTTGGAACAAGCTGTGTGAGCGTGATTTTTTTTTTTAGCCAGAAGTTATGTTAGCAGTGCTAATCCTGCAGAACATACATCTGAGGAATAATGTAAATTGATAGTACTTTTTAAAATGGTGTGGACAGTTTTATGGCTATCAACAATATTTTATTAAAAAAAAAACTCAGCAAATACTCAGATATAATTTTATGAGAGAGAGAATGAATTTTTCATAAACAGTTATTTCCTTCCCCAATATAATACTCCAGAAGCATTAATGTGCTTTCACATTCTTCTGAAGAAAGTTTTATTTGCTAAAGTAAGGATGGTTGTAAGAAAAAATAATTGCTCTGAACGATTTCTGGAGATTGTTTTTCTGCTGGGTAATACATGGGTATACTTCCAGTAACACTTTAGCTAAATTTGAACTGCAAGCAAGGCGCCCTTCTCTTATGCTCACCCAGAGTAGATATAGGAGATAAACAGCATGATAATACTGAAACTAAATATATATACTTATTCAAATTTTTGTTCAGGTGAAATATTACTCTACTGTCATAAATTCTCCAGTATTGTAACTCACTGAATTTTACACAGATCTGTTAAACTTTCTCATTCCAGCTTTGGTTTGGAACCAGTATACAGAATAGTATTGCTGTGTAGTAGGGAACGTAGAAAAGATGGTTTAAGATAAGGGACAACTTCTGTGCTGCTGCATCAGGTGTATTTTGGTGTCCTTTAATAGAGGCCTATGGTATCATTGTGATTATTTTTCTGAGGCTGTTAAAAAGTGAAGCACAGAAACCAAAGTTACTGTAATAGGAATCAACCATGTAAACCAAACTGAATGGATATACTCATTAGCATGTCCTGCTGCATTTTATGTATAATTCAGAATCAAAGTAAACTTTGAAGTAAGTAATGACTGAGAAATCTTAATTTTCTATTTCAGATCCAGAGATAGAGAATAGAATTTCTGTTTCTATTTCCAAAATTACTCTGCCTGATACTTGAATTGGTTATAGTGTCTTAGAGTCTTTGAAAAAAAAAAAAGAATAAGTGATTTTAGAATTCCTTTGATTTATTATGTTTCTTCAGTCATTTTTAAGACGTTTTTAAGCCTTGGGGTGTTTTTGAGATCACTGTTTTTCAGGTATTATTGTCAGATCTGACAGCATTCCTGTTCTCTTTCAGGAGACGCTGATAGATTGGTGTGATGAAAAGGAGCTTAATTTGATTTTAACAACTGGAGGAACAGGGTTTGCACCACGAGATGTCACTCCAGAGGTGAGAGAGTCCTGGAATAAGAAAAATCTGCCTTTGATGTAGAAATGTATGGGAAAGGGCAGTGTTGGGTTGGACATTTTGTTTTGGAGGGGTAGGGAAGGGTTTCTATGACCTTACTTTTCAGTATGTTTGGACATTTCAGGTGACACACAGGTTAGGAGTAGTGACAAAAAGCAATAGGAGATACAGTGAATTACTGTGACCTTGGATCTGAACCAAAAGGGCTTCCAGGCTGCAATTTGATGTAGTATAATGAATTTCCAGTTCCCTCACAGAACAAAATTCTATCAGTTTTCTGGGGCAATTTACCCTGGAATTGTAATACAGCAATGCTAAACAGAGATCCATGTGTCTCTTGTTCTGTAGAGCAAAAGAGGAGCAAAAGAGATCGCTTAATTCTTGCTTGCAGGCTGCGTTGAGAGCTGCTGCATCACAGGTTAGAGAGTGGGAGGTAGTTGGTGGGAGGAAAATATTCTCTGCAAAGCTGCTGTTACTTCATTTGACACCACACTGTCAAAAATGTTAACTAGGCACAGAGGTGGAGGTAACCTGCATCAATAAAGGTTGAAAGGGAAATTCGATTACGTTTCACTTATAAGGAACAGTAAGGTAAGAGAAAAGAAAGTAAACCTACCTGAACAAGCTCATGGCCATGAGTTATACTATGAAATGGCTTTGTTATTGAAGTATTTTGGTGTATATAGTCCCAAATGAGATTAATCTGAACTTTTAAAACAACCTGCCTTTGTCTATTTGTGGTCAGTAAAAGGCAGAATTCAGATTGAGTACCTTAAGGATATATTTCTGTAATTTAACATAACTAGATTTCTTATAAGTGTTCTTACAGATTTTTACATGCTTAGACTTTGTGTTGATTTCAGTTCATTATAATGTATATAATGTTTTTCTTTTACCTTCCGATGTGTTCTGCCAGCCAGAACTGCAGTTTAACGTGTTTTCATTAGGAATTTTTTAGTTTGTTTTACAGCATTTTAATAACTAAACAAAAATGCAATGAAGACACTGTTATACCCTATTTCAGGTGATCTTTAGCTTGTGTACTAGCACCCTTAAGAGACTAAAATTTAAGAGTTAGCTTATCAGAGAATGGGACAGTATAAAAGAACCATAATGTACAAGCTAGTGAAACTACATTTACAGTTCTTTCACTTTGCTAAAGCAACGCAGAATAAAAACTGCATTGGTTTAATTGGTCTTTTTACTTTCCAACTGCCTTAATGTCTTGGAAAGTTCTATTCCAGCACTGTGGGAAAGGAAGACTGAATACCCTTTTACAAAGTGGAGTATAGGCAGGAGTGCCAGAGAATGGATTTCAGCCAGTGCCCCAAATTAGCTGCAGATTCTGAAGCAGCATGGGCATTTGGGACAAGAAATTAGTCATGAGAACTTTACAAGTAAATAGCTAATCCTTTCTCTAGATTGGTTTGTCGTTGATACTCAAATTGAATATATGATAGGTTATGATGATTTGTCTGGTTATTTTGATGTCACTGTGACCCATTTGAGAATCTGTGAATTGAAATGGTCTTAGACTGTATAATAATAGTACTTAGATATAGAAAGATATTAATAACTTGTACTGAATAAAAATCTATTGTTATTAAACATAATCAATATGTAAGACTTCTTTTTTTCTGGTTATAACAGAATTAAATGCTTTACCTGTCAAGTTTTTCCTATGCTTTAAAAGAATTTATAAATTTAGGTATTAGTTTTTCAGAAAACCTATTCTGTACTCAGTGACTAAACTTAAATCATGATGAAGAGGTTGAATCACAGTTTTAATAGAAAGTGTCAGTGATTTTTAACAGTTAAGGTTTATTCATTACCTTTGTAATAGCTTTTTAAAGCACTAATTCAAAAAAAAAATCTAAAGAGAACTAAATCAGTCTGCCAGTACATGTTACAAGTTAAATATTTGAATAGACATAAGCTTTGCTCTAATACTATACTTCTTGTAAGTAAATGTAAGTAAGTAAGAAAATCTAGAATACAAAAATTCATTGTGTCAACATGAAATACTTTCAAGAAAACTCGGAAGGGGCTTTAGCATGTTGTGTAGAGGGTGCTCTTCCCTCATTAGTCATTACTGAACTGGTATCAAAATGATGGGATCATGACATTGTGCTATTGAGATGTCATCTTTAAGGTATGATTTTAAGAGTAATAATTAAATATAGTACTGGAAGACACTTGGGCTTTTTTCCTGAGAGTAGAAAGCTGGTTTCTCAAGTCAGATTTCAACTTGAATGATTCAATCCTGCTTCTCCTTTATCTTCCACCACTTCGAATACCTATTATGGTGTACAGGAACTTTTTAGCTTATAGTGGAATATGTGACTTGAGATACTCACATGATTACATCCAATTTTCCTTGTCTAAATTTAGAACCCAGGCTGAGTTAGTGGACAGGAAGAAGCTTTAAAATTAGTTATTTTGATTCACATTTTGAAGGGAAGGTTTTAGCTTTTTCAGTTTAATTATGCAGTGTAAGTGTCTATGTATGTGATTAGAAGTGATTGAATAAGTGTGGATAGATGTCTGAAAGAAACTGTATTGTAGATGTTTTAGTGAATGTTTTAAATGTTCATCTTATGGTGGTTTGTGTTAGTTCTCATCCTGAGTCGAATGCAGACCTGACATTATAAACATAAAAGGCATTTTTCCATGTCTTTATTTTGAATATAATTTGTGGGGATAGAGTTAAATCCATACCAGGGAGATGCTCTTTTGACTCATATTGGAAATCCTTATACAGTGTGGTTGTTGAAATGTAAAGTGTTAGTGTTAAGCAGAGATGAGGACCCAGCTATCTGTGGAACTTCTGTTTTTTGTATCTGTGTGCAAACGTTCTTCCCTTTTCCTCATTTCCATTTTCCCATGTAATCATTATTTAGTAGGCAATTGCAGATTTGCAGAATGTTAATGATATTGTATATTTTTTTTGGAAAATATGTAAACAATATGGTGACTTTTGTATAGGACATTGGGTGTCCTTCTGATACAGAAATATTTCCTCTCTGTCATTCAATACAAGGAAAAAAAGGAAAAAAATCTTGTGTGGCCGGGCACTCTGTGTAGTCATCCCTCTTCTGTCTTGTCTATTTTATGTTTGTTCTTTTGGAAAATTGTACTTTTGAAAAAAGTGTCCAAAACACTCATTGGCCTTTCTCTTCTCAGCATCCTCTGACTCTTTCTTACTCTTCATCTACTGTAACTCAAAAGCTTTGCTAGCCTCCATTAAAAAAAAATTCTTATGTACTTAGAAAAAAATAGTTTATTGTATAACTCATGTTATAATTCCTTGAGCTGTAAGTGTAGCAATGTATATTCCCTATTATTTCAGTCACACTGCGGATGATAGTCCTGAAATTTTAAGACAAGGCTTTAGGATAAGCATGGAAGAGCTCTCTTCGTCATGCAAAACCAGTCTTATGCTCTCTTACAGACATCCTTTCCTTGGCTTCTGGAAAAATGAAAAATGCCCTTTTCAGGTCTTGCTGGTTACTTTCTTCAATAGTTATGGACTGTTCTGAAGTATAAGGATGTGTATGTGTTTAATTTTGACAACATATGTGTATCTGTTAGTTGTTCCATTAAAAATTAAGCTCCCTAGTCTATGAAAAAAAATTCTTTGAACTCCCTCCAATTGATCAGCATTTCTATGAAAAATGCTCAAAATTAACAAAATATTCTAGCCAAACAAAAGCTATATCTAAAGAGAAGAAAGTCTCTATTCTGCTGTGATACAAAATTTTTGTGTATTCAAGTCAAATTACACTAGCATTTTCATCATCATTATCGTTTGCGTATCTTATATAACCTGTCTCTTCCCTGGGGTTATTTTCAATATTACTATTTCCCAAGTTTCTCCTTAGAATTTAGTGGCTATATTTTTTCAAACATATCTAAAATATTTGGTTTCTGAATTCCAAAAATCTAAATTCCATTTTATTTTACTACCTATTGTAATGGCACCCTTGAATCCCAAGTAGTCCTTAGATGGCCTCAGTGTGTGTGAATGTTACGTGCTCTTTCTGCATGCTTCCCTCCTGTTCAACTTCGGAGACATTCAGGCAAGCGTACACCCAGGTACGTCATGTTATAACCACACTCTGACACCAACCCAGGCGTTCTTCTCCAGGAAACCAAAACCCACCAAGCCATTTCAAATAATGTTTTTCATTTAATAGTCTGTAACTTGAACTAGAATGAATATGCAGTTCCTTTTATCCTTCTTGATTCAAACAACAGGGTTTCAGACCAGCAGGGTTTCTAATGGTGTTCCTTCTGAATATGGGAGTAGTCTCACTTTTGTAAAATTATGCACTTAATGCAATGTCTAATACATCCTAGCACTGTCCCTGGGTCACAACAAACCTTTTTTTTTCCCACAAATTATTTGTCATTTTAAGAGGGTTACTTAGCAAGGAGGATTGAAATCTTTCAGAAGACTTAGAATAGATATTAGGAAAAAATTCTGCATGGACATAGTCGAGCATCGGAACTGGCTGCCTTGGGAAGTGATGGAGTAACCATCCCTGACAGTGTTGAAGAAACGTGTAGCTGAGGCACTTAAGGACATGGTTTAACAGGCATGGTGTTGAAGGCCTCAATGGCCTTGAAGGTCTTTTCCAACCATTATGTTTCTATATGGGACTTCCTTTTCATTTTGATTTCTTTGTAAAGTAAGTACATAATGAAGAATGCTGTGTTTGTATGATGTCTGATCCTATAATTTCTCCCTGGACCCTTCAAAAACTCTTGTTTTCCAGCTTTGGGGAAAATTAGGTTTCCAAGGAAGCTTACTCCTGAAGGAGCTAAGTTATGAAACTTACAAAGTATCTGTAGGCAGTAAATATGCTTAGGTTACTCTGTGACAGACAGAGTAGGTTACTGTGTGACAGACTACTACTAAATTCTGTATTACCCTGCTAGACATTTATCAGCAACTCTGTAAGGTATTGTTCCTTTTTTCTTAGTTCCCCTGACACTTTTTAGTACATTTAATTAGTTTTTTATCCAATCTACCTTATTTTTTTCAATTTAATAAGAGTTTGAAATAGTGTATTGAGTATTATAAAATATATGCTGTATTTAGTCAATAATTCTGTAATGGTATTTAAAATCTCAGATTTGGAAGATTTTATTACAGCAGAATTGGTACACTTAGTTGCAGATTTTTTTTTTTCCACTGGATAACTGCTACCAGCTTTTTGAAAAAGTAGCAGTATAATGATTATTTGCAGTACACAGTGTATTGTCGCATTATAGGAGTGCCTTTTCTTGGGAAACTTAAGTTGGATTTAGCTGGGTTATAGAGTGCTTTCAAAGCACACTTTATCTTTGCTTGTTTGAGTTTCTCGGGAAAAATTGATAGAATGCCAAAACATGTATGGTTGTGCTATCATCACCGACAGTCATTGCCTGGTGATGCCTCGTTGCTGCCAGGAAAACTATAGTGAGGGAAAGAAGCCAGATCTCATTTCAGCTCCATTTGCTAGAATTTCAGAAGTTACATAGAAAAATAGGAGAGAGGGGTAGGGGCAGGGAGAAGCAGAGGAAGAAGTAAATATGTGCAGAAGGAACATTCCTAAAGAACTCTGATTTTGAGAAATAGTCTTTCTGATTTATAAATTCTGAATATTCAGTGCACAAGCAGCAGCTTTAAACTGGCATCGTTGTCTCTGGATTTGACTAATCTGCTGGATTGAAAAGGTGTGAATATGTCTCTCAACTTGTTGCTCTATAGCCTTCCAGACATAGTTAAGCAACTCAGTCTGCTTTGTTTATGATAAGGACTACCACCAATTACCTTAGTACATTATCATTTTCCCATGGAAATACTGTATCAGACACCAAGGACACTCTGCCTTCAGAAGAAAGGTTGGTCAACAGCAGTTGGTGATAGGAAGCCAAAGCCAGAAAAGTCCAGTAAAAAAGTAGGTATAATAGAAGATTTTTATTGGATTGGTTCGATTTTTTTTTCTTTTTTTTTAATGGTGAAGGTTTAACCATTGGGATGAATCCCTAAAAAAAAAAAAAAAAAAAAAAAAAAAGAAGACCTGTATTTTCTGTGATTTATCCGTCAAATCAGAGCTGATTTTATTTGTGGAAGGTATTACCTATAACACACAACTTATCTTGGACTCCTTACAGAAGCTATGGATGATGCAGTCATCATGTGCAAAAGGCCAAACAGGAATCTACCCTCATGTTACGTATCTGTTAAATGGGGACTGAAAGATAATTTGAATCCAATGAATCCTGAAATTACTGAGTATGCAATTGTTACCCAAGTTGGAAGGATTATATGAATTGTTTCTCTCTCTTTTTGAAAATATAGAAGTCTGATGATACTGCTAAAGGGTGCTGAAACAACCATCTATTATATTATTTCATTAGTTATTTGACCCTAGGGTGTAAAGTAGGCTGATCATCATATCCTAAAGATAATGTTAATAGAATTCCTAACAAGTAGTCCGATTGGGCTTTGCTCACTTCACTGGAGGGTCAAATTTTGACATGTTTCAGCTTTTTTAAAGACTTAGTAAACTTAATTCCATTTTCTGCTTTTTCAAAATATATGAAATATTTGCACAGTGTTGGGGAACAACAACCAAAAAAAGAAAACATTAAAACAGAAGACATGATTTGAATGTTTTATATAGCATGAGAAATGAAACTTCTATAACAAGCCAGGAAGTCTCACTGTTATCTTAAATTTTGCAATTAAGTTTTTCATTCCAAGATAATTTCAAAATGGAAATTGGAAGACTCTACATATTCTGTGAGCTGGCAAATGGTGCATTCCCTGGTGATCCCAAAAGCCTCGAATAATGCACCAAAAAGCAATACTTGTCACAGAAGTAAAAAGAAGTTTCTTTTTCTATCATCATTACTGATGGCTTCAACTGGGTCTTCACTTTAGTGCCCATAGTTCATACAGACATATCTCTGTCAGTTTTAATTAGCTGTCTTGGATATTTTTAGCACTGTAGCTTCAGCATTAGATACATCCTACAATCTTTTTTTCTATTCCTTTAAGTTCAGTTTTTCTAGCTAACTCTGGTAATTAGTTATTTGGGTGTTAATTACTTTCTAGGCTATAGTGTACAAAGAAGTGAATATGTTTTATGTGGTATATAAAAATTTTAACAGCAAAACCTATTTGAAAATCATCTCCACATTTTGACACTGAATGCAGTTCAGTTTGGAGATAATCTCAGGCTATTTGGTTGGGCTTCCCAAATTTGCACCCTTACAGCCAATACTGCTAACACTGTCCTAAAGATATGTCTGAGGGCCTTTGCATTGATTGCCATTAAAATCTTATCACATTATGATTTGACAAATACTTCAGAGATGATAGTGATCACAATAAATACTAGAACACAGCACTTAAGATTCTTTGATTCTTCTATACAAAAATTGTCCTGTGCCTCTCATGTATATGGTTGGAGAGCTTGCAATTTATTGTCCATCATCCACCAAAGCTGACACTAAATAATATTTTCTGTGTCTGTATGAGATCTGGAATTGAGATTTAGCTTTGAAAAACTGTACATCACCAGCATCCCAAAGTGCTCAGAATTCTGTCGTGAGGGCAAACTTACTTCTCTGATAGAACCATATAGTATCCATTTCCAGATCTTTTTAATATAATTGACAGTAAATTACAGAGTTGTGCTCTGTTGCTTTATGTAGCAGGAAGTGGCACTTTCAAAGACTAGACTTATTCTATCTAACTTTTACAGATATACATATTTTAAATCAAAGTGCATGTTCTCCCATTACAAAACTTAATGATTACTACTATTAATCTGAAAAATACTCTTCCAAAAATGTTGGGAAAGCTGGTGTTTTAAACTTGAATAAGAAGCAGCGATAAAAGCTGTACTGTGCATATGCTGGGTTGGTTATAAATAAAATGTCATTTTCTTTCTTTCTTTTTGTTTTTACTGCCTTGATTGTGACTAATGATATCTATGTCTCTTATCTGTATTCAAATATATACTTACCTATATTTTACTTGCTACTATTTTTTTATGTCAAGAAAGATGTACTATGAACCTTAATTTTGATATCGAGAATCTAAAGATATTAAGATATTTCATATATATTCTAAATGAAGGAGAAAAGTATGGCTGCCAGAGGACTACTGTATAACTGGAATATTCAGCTTGGAACTTCTGTAATATCTTCCTTTTAAGCATTTCTAATTTCTCATTAGAGCACCTTGTCATAACAGATAACAGAACTGAATAAAATGAAACATTAAGGCAAAATAATCTTGAAAACATTGTCAGGCCCATAATTATGTAATCACCACCCTTAATGTTGTTTTTATTTCTGGTCATGCTCTATCACAAAATCTTTAATAGAAGCTTGATATAAAGAGAATTAAAGAAAAGTGTAGACACATTAGGAAGTTTTCTATGTGAAAGCAGCTAAAGGAAATGACAACTGAAAAAAGGGCAAATACTAACTTGTATTTGAAGTGCATCAAAAATGGAAATTGACTGATATTTTTGATGTTGCATCAGAATAGCAAAATGTCTCCGTATTAGAATAGTTTATTATTAAATCTAGTGCTTGTTGAAAAGTAGAGGATTTCTCATTTGCTCCAGTACCTCTCATTTGCCTGCTGTGTAAGTGTAGGAGTGCTTGCAGCCACTGATTGGAGAGAAAATAGGAGAGTCTTGGAAAGTAGCTGGCTTCTGTTTGTCATTTTAGGATTATAATTGTTCATTACCTGCTTTGCTTAATTGCTACTACATAGGACAATGAAGCTTATTTAGCAAAATGCTAATTCATTATGTGTACTGGGAGAGAAGTAAAAAAAAACAAAGCCACTGTGAGAAAACACAATTATTTTGACTTGTCACTTCATGCATATATTCCTTTTCCCAATTATTTGGAATGAGAATATCCAAATTAATGAAGTGAGGTGCATAGTCTAGTGTTTATTTGTTATAGCTATTTAAAATTTCTATAAATATGAAGTCCAGTTTTTCTTCTGGAAATGAAAGTTGTCTCATGGTTTGCTGACATCAGTTTGTCTTAGTTCGTTTTCATTCAGCATCAAAAGATCTCCCTTTGGAGAGCAGGTGCTAGCCATTTTGCTCTTGAGGTGGTACAGCTATCTCTGGTTGTATTGCGCCTGCTGGCCACAAAAATTTATGATTGGAGCTGCAATTGGACTGCAATTACTTGTTTGAAGTACTAATTTACTTTATGGTATTAATATGTATTGTAGTTGTCATTCAGTGTATATTATTAGTGGCTAGCTTATGTCGTTATTAGTTATATAGCACAAATCTCTTGTTCCTCTCTGCCTAGATTTCCTCTTACTGTGTTCTAAATCCAAGTAGCAGCATTTGATATGGAAGAAATTATTCTTCAATGATCACAATTTGAAGGCATATTAGTCCCTATTATCCCTGTGCTGTGCTCAGTTTGCAAGGAGAAAAGTTGATACCCAGAAAATCTGCATAAATAATGACCTACCAGCTTAGCTTATTACTGCCATATATTTTCTTAAAAGCTTTATACACAGCAAAAAGATACACAGTAGATTTGTATGGACAATGTTTCTGTGACCATCCCAAATGCGAATTCAGCAATGCACTGTAGAACTAGTGTTTCCTTTCTGTGTCCAAGGTTCTCTACAGTTTGAAGAAGAGGGAAGAGCTGGGCTTTTGTTCATATTATTACACTATCAAAGTGAGATGTAGGCTTTCAGTGTGACTGGAATAAATTAACGTGCAGATAAATGCACATAAAATGTGGACTTCTAAGAGAATAGAAATAGTGAAGCTTGGTTCCTGGTTGGTTGACTTTTAGTGACTAAGATACTGAATAAAAATACTCACGACTGAAATGACAAATGAGTGAAATTACTGAATCTCATTACTGTGGGGATTTTCTCCGTTCTCACATTCTAAAGCTGATTATGTGTTTCTTAAATAGAGCAGCAGCTAAGATTTCTGAAACATGGTTTAATATGCTTTAAAAAAACATGTTAAATGCCAGAGACTGCTAAAGTTAAAGAGAACAGTAGGTTCAAGGTAAAATAATGGTGTTGATAAGTCTCATATTTTGCAACTCTTGCTGTAGAAGAGGGTTACCCCACAAGACTCACCAGTCTAATTCTTCTAAAGTGTGGGTTTATCTAGGCCAGCTTGGAACACCAGCCTACACTAGTGATGAGTTATCAGTTAATTAACTTCTTCAGTTTATCTCACAAAGGGCCTGTATTGGCTCACGGGTGCTGCTGTTCACCTTCACAAGCTATTTTGCAGTGGATTTGGGAATGAGCTCACAAGATCATCCCTTTTCCCCTTTTATACACCTTCCACTAGAGGTAAGTGTGGTTTTGGGGAATAAGGGTGGGATGTTGTGAGGTAAAAGTCATGTGGGCTACTTAAATTTTTTTGGAAGCATCCTTAAAGGCATGTAGCTGGGGATGGGCAAAGTTCAGTTGAATTCTTATTTTTTGCCCAAAGAGGTTACCCAGTCCTAAATTGACATGCTTTCTTTGAACTGGGAGTCAGAAATCCCTTTTCTCTTCTGTTTTTCTGCTGCAGAAATTCCCAACATTCCCATTATGTGGGCTCCAGAGAGGGGTAAGCAACATCTTCAATCCCACCCAATCATTTCCAAACTAATTCTTTGCTAGTATTTTTTTGCTTTTTTTAATCATCATCAGAAACAGTTTCCAAACACATTTTTCCCATTTGTTTGATTTTCTTGTGGATTCTCATATTTTTTTTTATAGGAAGGTCCCATGGCCTCCCCAAGCACTAGGGCCAGACTCATCTGCTGTTTCCAT
Organism: Crypturellus undulatus; assembly: GCA_013389825.1. Classification (NCBI taxonomy): domain Eukaryota; kingdom Metazoa; phylum Chordata; class Aves; order Tinamiformes; family Tinamidae; genus Crypturellus; species Crypturellus undulatus. The sequence continues at coordinate 965,841 of VWPW01007383.1, read as the reverse complement.
TTGTGTGCTATTCTCTTGTGGATATTCATGGTTCGCTCTATTGATCTTAATGGTATTACCAGAGGGTGAGCATCTAGATTCTTCGGGCTGTTTAATTCATGGTATCCTCAGTTATTGGAAAAGCACTGTCACCTTGCTGGCCTGTCACTCTGTTGACAGACTTATGCTTCCTCCTTGCTGGCAGTTGCATCTGATTATTCCTGGGCATTGGTCTGCTGCTGCCTTACCTGCCTGAGGATGCCTGGCATTCATTGCGCTCTCTCTGCGCGCTGCCCTTTTGGCACTGTCCTCCTGCAGCCTTGGCTCTTTGCCTGGTGGCCTGGCACTGCCTCTTGACCAGCTAATTGCTTGATAGTGCCTTCCTGCTGCCCTGTCCATCTGCTGAACGGCACGTGTTGCCTACTTGGTGCCCGTCGTGTCTGATGGCACGCGGGCACTGGCCGTCCGCCACCCTGTGCCTGACTCCACCTCGAGTGCCTGGCATGAGCTGCCTGCTAAGCGCATCTGCTGCCGCCGGGGAACTGGTCCTCTGCTGCTTGGCACATCTGCTTGCTGCTCGGTACTGCTTTATGGGCTTGCTGAATGGCTGGCATTGCCCTCCTGTCTTTTCACCTGCTTCTTGGTTACACTGTCCCCTAGCTGCTCTCTGAATCGACTTACCGATACTTGCCCTTTTGCTGTCCTGCCCACTTGCCGTTATGCCTGGCATTTCTGTCACCCTGTCCTGCCCACCCGCCTAGATTTTATTTCTGAATATGCTCCAGTTTGAAAAATTACAAAGAAATGTAAGGAATTGGGAAAAGCTATTATCTGGCTCCTTCATGATCTGATTTAGTTCAACATACTAGGAAAAAGATTATTGTCAATACCTGCATCCAGCTCTTCACAGAGCTGCTCGATCCCTTTTTCCTCCTTACGAAAAGGGATCTTGAATCTTAGTCCTTACTTTCTATCACACCTCACTTGGTTAGGTATATGGCTGTTCAGTAATATTGTATTCAGTATTAAATTGAGTACTAAAACACATCACGAATATTACCTACAGTAATTCTCACAGAGTCCATGGAAGGTAGGTAATTAAGGAAAGAAACAATATGTTGCTGAGACTCAGAAGGATTAAGGGCTGAAGGTAGAGCTATGCCCAGTAAACACAGGGTATGTAATGAGCTGAATAAGGAATTGTACAAATCTCCTATTTAAAGCACAAGGTTGCAGCTAACCGAGACAAGACACTGAATCAGTGTAAGATTACCATACCGCAGCATGTCCTAGTTGTTGTTTCCCAATCTATTAAGCCCTCTGTACAGGGAGGACATTCAACTGCCACTTCTATACCTGCTTTATGATATTTTTTTCACAAATTAAAACAGAGGTTAAACTACATGTACAAGGTCTGTGACAAGGGAATAAATCATTGGCAGAGCTTAGAATAGAAAGGAAAACTTCTTGCTGCTTTTGTTTGAATTCAAATCACTTGGCCTCCCTTGAGCCAGCTCTTCCACAACTTCAACTTCCTCAGAGTGTTTGTGTTTTCTAACAATGCTTTTGCATCCAGCACCAACCAAGAACCAGAATGAATATTCTGTCACGATGAACCTGTTAACTTCGTAATGAACTCTTCTTACGATTAAAATAATTGTAACATTCTTCCAATTTTGGGTTGTAATCCCTCTAGATATGTTGTTGCTATTTTCAGGGACACCCTGAATATGGTAAATTATGCCTAACTAGTATCTTACAGGCAAGTCAGCCTTTCTTAAATCATATGCCTCTTGTGCAAGACTAACTATGGAATATAAAATATGCTCTATGAGATAGCAGTTTGCACCCAACACCAATTTCACACTGTGTGCAATGGTTCCCAGTACAGCAGACAATGTTCCAAATAAAAGCCAACAGGAATGTGCTCCCAGTTTTCATATGAACCTCTAGGTACACCTAGATTTCTTGTATCCTGTTCTGAGGAAACTGTGAACACTAACCTCTACTCCTAGTAAAATAACCCAGACTCTCCAGTCCTTTCTCTTTTCAGCCTTTCCAACTCTGCCCTGCTTCTCCAAGTATTTTTTTCATAACCTTACAAGCTCTTAGAGATAGTAGGCTGAGTCTCTCACTTCCCACCAGCTTCACACTATTGAGGGTTCTGGTAACTAGAACAGATTTGAATGGCAATTCTTTTCGCTGAGACTTAACTCTCCATTTTACTTTGCCTGTTTTGCTGGTTGCATAGGTTATTGTCTGATCTGAGAATGTGCAAAAAGTAGGAATATTTACTCTAGCACTCTAGGACTGCGGGACACATCTAGAGCTCGTTTCTTATCCCAGCAATCATAAGGCATTTTTTGATGCATCATGTTAATTATTTTCTCTTAGAAAATGGCTTGTTTTCACATGACATTCAGGTTGTATAGACTTAAAGTGCAGAATAACATGAGAAGCCCACTGACTGCAAATAAACCCACTGTGCATTTTCTTGGTTGAGCGTTATAGCTGCTGGAAAAATGTTCTGGTGCTTTCCAGACACTTTAGTGTAAGATATCCTGGAACATTAGTTTTGTATCTGCAGTGGTCAAATTATGGTACAAATATTTTGTCAGCGGAAGGAAGACTGTATTGAGTTGAAAGAATATGCAGTAGATTTTAATCTATAAATTAATCATAATTTTATTGAAGAAGGAAAGAAGAATTTCGGCACAAGCCCCAGGGAACAACATCTCTCCAGATCTATCACACTTGTTACACAAAGTAATTGAAATTATTCTGTGATTTTGGTTTTTGTTAGGCTATTTTTTTAATCTAACCTGTGTACTTTTCAATGAAAGAGGTTTGACATTAACTTCCGGAATACTCATGCAGAGTTGTGAGACTTTTCAGAATGTAAAGTTGCCCTTTCTAAGATGACTAAATTTCCTATTATGAGCCTAATCATATCTCAGTTTTATTTCCTCTTCCTCTTACATACTATCTCTGATAGTAACTTTAGTCAAAAACGTTTGCATTTCTAATATTAGTAATTTCCAGTGTCTAAATCCTCCAAATTGTTTTCCAGGACAGTGTTTTTCACATATCCTCTTCTCACTTTAATGGAGACTTTAACTTTTATCTATTAAAAATAGGCCTTGTGGTGATGTTCAGTGTAGTAGTGTCAGAATAGCTATATTTTCTTTTGTTTCTGAAAAAAATAATTCCTGAATAACATACAATCTTTTGCTCTCAGAAAGAAAGATAGATTTAAATGTGATCATTTTGTTACCGCTTGATTGCTAGAAGGTTTTCCACTGTTCTGATCCCCATAATCACTGATTTCAGTTTCAACTGTTTTTGTTTGCTTGTTTTTATTTAAAGAGTAATATGTCCTACAGAATAATTCCTATCCCTTGGAATTCAAATTTTATTATAGAGGTGTGTATTCTGTCTTCACACATGTCTTCACACGTCCTTTATTTGAGTACAGGTTAGGAAAAAATATTTACATTTTTCTAATGTATAAATGTAAACACTATGGTTAAAATGCAGTCTCCTTTTGATTCCCTGTTGAAACAGTATCTGTGGCTTCAAGACCGTGAATTTCCTTAGTTAATATATTCACAAATATTAAAAATAGAAAAGAGCTACTTATCCATCCTTCAGTGAGTGCTGCAGAATTATTCCCCACAGTACATTTCTTTGGTTGTTTTGTCCAGACAGGTATTAGAATTTCAATACATTCAAGTTTTTTCACTTCATTTGCAAGATTGATAAAGCCGAGTAGATTTCATGGTTGGGAAATCTTATCTGGTATTGTATCTCAATTTTTGCTTAATTTAGTCTTTTATTGCTTTCATATTACATTGTAGCAACACTAAATCTTTTCCAATTTTGCTTTTTGCTTTCATGAAATATTTTTAGACTGTAACTAGCCTTTTCTTTTAATATTTTTCTGTATGAACTGAAGAATATAAAATAAGCTTTTACTGGGACTGTGACAATCCTCTATATCCCTGAAGAAACAGATTTTGATGGTTTTGAAGCTAACTGAATGACACCTACGTTTTAAGCTGTATTTTAGGGTTTGGACTACTGTCTCCTTTTCAGTGGTAAAAAACTTAATGGATTAATGCCATTTAATGTATACAATATTCTTCCTTCTTGGAGCTCTTTCTTAGAGCTTATTTTTTTCAAACAAAATATTCTTTGCTTATCCAGTGGTATACAGAGTTGAATGCATCTACAGAAATCCTAAAAAGTAACATCTCTCTCAATTTCTTCTACATTGTATTCAAGTTTTACTAAATTCTGATGTTCAGTGTTGGTGTTTCCTGGAATGAGAAAGACATGAAGTTTCTTTGGATTCCTTTTCGTCCTAGTAATGTTGTTTCTAGCATCATCTTAATGAGAAGCTGCTTTTAAATCACCTTTGCTCTTTGCAGGCAAGAGGGAGTCTGGCAGTCTGTAATTGTAGAGTTTTCTTTTCAGTTGCTAGGCATAGGAAAAAATGAATTTACTAACCTGACTGGAAATTTTTTTTTCTCAATTAATAGCTTGCCACATTTTTAACACAGGCTATTTTTTGGTTTATTTTTAAAGGATTTTATTTACCTCTTGAAACAGACGGAAAAATATTGAGCAACTAAACTTATATGCTTATGGTATCTCTGTTTTTCTGAATTACTGTCTCTTCTATCCATATACATTATGTTAAAATACTGAAATTTACATTTTAAGTTAATCTGCCTGTTTGGACTTAAAATCTTAAGAGGTACTTCTCTGAATGAAAATCACATTGCTGTGATGACAGTGAGCAACTTGGCATTTAATGCAGGAGTCCAGATCTATCTAATCAGTCCAGTGTACAGGGGAAGGACTAAGTTTTTCCCTGTGCCTGTCTAAGAGTATGTTCTGCCTTACCAGTTAGAAGCTGCAGCTTTCCACAGTAATCAATACTAGTATAGACATAAATCTGCTTTCCATGCTTAATGAACTGTATTTTTTAAAGAAATAATAAAAAAACTTTTTGAAAATTTTATTGCTACCAGAAGTTAGGTCCATATTGTCCCATGAAGTGTGTTTGGGGTAGGGGAAGGTTGGGTTGTGCTTATGTGCTTATATAGTAATTATATTGCTGTAGCTATATCAGTGAAGAGTTGCCTAATAAGAGGTTTCAGAGGTTTCAAAGTTAAGAACTGAGCAGTTAGGAGATGAAAGGATATACATCCGTACAGTACAAATTTGCATTAATATGAGAGTATATGTAAGATTGGTACAGCTGAGAAGTGTTATTATGTGATGGAGCTGGTCTTACCTAGAATATGAAAGATATTATTACATCTTTTAAACTGTAAAAATTAGCTTTATGCTGATCATTCCTCTTTCTGAATAATTTAAGAATTCTACTGGCTTCGATTTCAGTGCTCCATACTGCATCACTTTCAACACAGGACTTTTTGTTTTTAATAATGTTGCTTTTTTGGTGATGTGTGCCAGGAGTTAAATAATCCTATATAGTGAAGTGCTTGACAGAATGCATAGTTAAGTCACTTTGGTTTTTAGAATCTGTTCAGTTCTGCTGTTCAGTTCAGCTGTTCAGTTCCACTGAGGACGTCCCTCAGGTACATCTAAATGAACAAGCTGCTTAGACTCTGAGGCATATTTCTAACTCTTAGGTTTTGGTAAAGCTGCTTTAAAGCTTTTGTTGTTAGACTTTACCATTTACCTTGGGAATAAGGATGCTATGCAAGGGAATCTTCAGAAAAAGTGAAAAACTCTTTGCAATTCCTTGATATTGGAATTGGCATGATATATTCTTGCAGAATTATCACTCAGTATTCTGTCTTTTATAGTGTAGGTGTATTTGAGGAGGGATGTCTTGTTATTTTTCGATAGTACATTGACTGTCTTAGAGCCTTTGAAAAAGGTACTTGTGGAAGAAACTCCCATGAACATTTATAGGCAATATTCATATTTGACACAAGGTAGCAAACTATAGGCAGTAATTACAGTAGGCAGTGCTGCTTCTGGTCTTAAGAGAAAAAGGTTCCACGTCTCAGCCTTGGTAACAAGTACCTCAGAGTTAAGGCATTGCAAAAGCTTTTATTTTGAGATTCAAATTACAAATAAAGACTCGGTTCTTTCACTGTCAAACAGATTGGGCAAGTCCTCAGAGAAAGCAGCATATATTTCTGCTGGTGGATTTGTGTTCTGTGTAGTGATGAGAATCTCCAAAGAATGGGATCTTTTTGCTTCAAGTGGTGTTAATATCACAACTGAGCAAAGGAGTGTCAGTTTGTTCCTCATATCTAATTTGTTCCTCACCATCTAATACACTTTTTTACTTTATAAGGAAACCCAAGTTGGCATTAATTCTGTATGAAATGAAGCAAACGGTATCCTGGCTCATTTTGGCATAGATACATAATCAAAACAACAGTGCACATAATCAGAATGTAGGGTATTTTTTATGAGAGAGATCTCTCTATTTATCTGAACAGTAGTTAATTATATCATTGTTGCATTTATTGTAGAATTCTTATTTACACATGAAGAACTTTAGCACATTTCTACCTTATGATTTTCTTATTTACACATGAAGAACTTTAGCACATTTCTACTTTATGATTGTGTGAATTGCTGAGAACAAAGTCTACACTTTTTTCTAACTTCTTAATTTCTATAAAAGATATGATGAACAATGTAATTTCTTATCTTCTGTGGAACAGTTTGAAGTAATTGAGGGAAAAGTTAAAAGAGATAGTACCAGCAAATAAATAAATCTTAATATTTTTTCTGTAATAGCAGAAATATATCACTTGCTTTTCCAGCAAATCTTCTGTTGTACTATTCTTATTGAACAGCTAGGAATGTAGTTTGACATGAAATGGGGCTGAAATAGGGAGTCTAGCAGTTTATAAGAGAAAAATAGGACTGGAAAAGAAAATATCCATCTGACCCTTTTTTAGAATCAAGTATAGTGGGTTGTTTCCAACTGTTATTTTAACATGCTCATCCCCTTAACCTCTCTCCCTGTACAAATATACTGTCTTTTGACACTGACTTAACATCCAGCTGTAACATAGCATCTGGCGGGCTGCATAGATCTGCACAGAACCTAAATACATTCCTCATAGCATAGAAAAGCATTTCGTAAATGTTTTATGTGCTTGGTTAACTGTTTCTATCACTGTTTTATCACAATGCATGGGGGCGAGCAGTATCATAAAATTAAGGTTGGTTTGTATGGCTTAAATGTTTTTTACATATTTACTAATGACTAATTAAAACTGCTAATTAAAATATATTTACTGTACTAATGTTTATCAAGCAAGATAAGAAATATAAGCAATTTGATTATTAATAACATCATTTATGATTTTAATGAGAAATCCATATGGCTTTATTGTTCAGGTGCAACCATTTCGTTAACATTTCTATTAAGTGAATTAGGTCAGCAAATTTGTGTAAATCTACTATAATCGGAGCTAACTCAAAACTTAAAAACCTACAGAGGTACTGAAACAAGTTGCTTGTCCAAGTTTTTTTTTCTACTGATTTTATTTAGCTTTTCAGGTTCACTGTGTATAAAAATGCAAAGCATCTTTCCCCAAATTCTTTGCAAGTTGCAAATAAAAATTAAATTGAGTATTATGAAGGAAATCTCTAGAGTATTTTGATTTCAACTGATGAAAGAAAGATCTTTCAGGAAGGCTATACATGCTGCTTTTTTAATTACGTAGTGCACTCCCAGATAATTCTTTGCTTAAAAAATAACGATATCATTAAGCTCAGCTATTGTAAATTAAATATATATCTGGGTCTTGCAGAAATTATTGAAGTGCTTTCAGAGGTACTGCAACCAAATATTTTTTTTTCATTTTCGTAAACATGGTGGAAATCTCCTGACAGAACCATGTGCCATGGTTCCTGGCAGAACCATGTGACATTGGTTTATAAATAAGAAGGATATTTGAGTCATCTCCAGCCTTCTCAGTCTTTAGATAATGATAAAACATATGAATAATATGACGAATCCCACTGGAGAGAGAGAGAGAATCTGGAAGGTGCAGGGTACGAGCACAGAGAATCATGGATACAGTGAGAAACAGAGCACAAAGAGTAGACTTTCTTTTCCTATATTTAATCAAATTTAACAGCAATCATTGTGACACTTGCTCCTCACGCAGATAAAATCTGTAGGGATCCCTGTCATTCCACAGTGTTTTGGATCTTGCTGGCAGCAGAGCCGATGTGGGTATGCTGAGAACACAGGCAGACTTCTGTTGAGCCTTCTCATGCACCAGAACTGTTACCATAGGGAGCGTTTTACAGATACACGCAGGTATACCAGGTTGTGGGTTTCGGTTTTAGTTGCCTACATAAATAAAGGTTTCACCCGTCTTTCACCGTATGTAGAGTTGATTTGAAAAAAGATGAAAAGGGACGTGGAATCGTGTCATGTCATAAGGGAGTGTGTGCCAAGGTGGCCACTGAGAAGAGGGAGAAGGAGATGGGATAAGGCCCCTTATAATTTTAGACCTGTTTTGTTTTAGACAAAACAAAGTCATACAAGCCTGGAAGAGCTCTCTGTGTATGTCACTGTGCATATGACAGACATGGCAGCATTTGCCATCAAAAAGACATAACAGGAGCATCCGAATGGGGCATCACCAGACTCGGATCGAGTCTGTTATTGTACACCTGAAAGGAGCTGGGGAGTTACTTAATGAGGAGGAGCGGGCTCCCGTGGTAGAACAGCACTGGCCTGGTAGTCACGTAGCACCAATGGTCCATAGGGGCTTGTGGGCACTGATGTCAGTAGTTCTGCACTCCAGGAGGGTGACACAGGTGACAATGTACAGGCCCACATCAAGAGTACTCAGCGATGACTTACCCTTCAGGAAATAGTTACTCTCAGGCTATTACTTGTGAAATGCATGTGCCATTGTGGAAGTAATCTCTCAAAAGTCCTAGGAGGGCAGGGAGGGATCTACCCCTGGGAGCCATCCTCTCTCGATACGGAATACTGGGTATGGGGAGGAAGGAAATTTCAAAGAAAGTTATCATGATGGTGAGACTTTGGGTGGCCTAAATTGGGTGGTCATTTACAAGAATGGGTATTGAAAGAAGATAATTGTTGCAATCTTTTGTTTCTCACTGTACTATTAGAAAAAATAGGTACATTATTTTTTTTAGGCTTGAAGTTCTAGTCTAGATGCTTCTAAGCTCTTATTTCGTTCCCTGCAGAATACGAGTAGGGAAGTAGAGAATAAGCTGAAATAGCTGACCTGCGAATATAAATTACAGGAATATGTGTTATCTCCAGCAGAGATGTACTGAGTAACCTTGAAGAAGGTATCTCAGCTCCAAACTGAGAGGCAGTTTTTTGTTCCTGATGTGTACGTCCCGTACACATCTCACTGAAAGACGTGACTGACATTTTTGTGCATATTTGACTGGTCTATCCCTGGATTACTTTGTCCAGTCATCTGAGATTTGATAGCAGTCTGACAGCAGTCTGTTGCAGGGGGAATATTGGAATTTGTTTGGTTAGGCCTTCCCAAGACTCGTGCTTTCAGTATAAAGCTCAAAATAGCTGTAATCCATTATCTATGCTAATTCTGTAGTCTGTTAAATATAAATTATAAGCAAATTTGCTCATTCATGACATAATTTGCATAAACTCTTACATATGGAGCACCGCAGTATTTTGTAGCTTTATTATATGCTGTGCAGAGCCAGACTTGAATTTTTCCAATAGAAATATTTCTAACAGAGGCTATTTTGGTCATCTTAATTTAATCAAATTTATTATGATTTCCCAGTCTCATGTGTACATTTTAGTTGAAAACATAGATCTATATTACCCTCCCAAAACTGCTGAAAAGTATAAAAAATGTTGCAGATCACTACATGCTCTTAAGAGATGCAACTTTGCCTTAGTGAATACCTGAAAGAGAAAAACAGGGTATTTCTGAGCATTTGTAAAAGGAGAGTTGTAGGTCTCTTAATTAAATCAGTGCGCAGGGGGGTTGTGCTGCCGAAGCTGCCTGGAAGGGCTTCCACAGGTTAGAGCCTGAGCTGGCTGAATTTACGTACAGGGCAAAGAAGGAAATGAAGCGGCAGAAAACTCTGCAGAACCAGTTGGCAGCGAGCCATCTGTTAAGCAACCACAGCTACGTCAAAGATGTCTAAAAATACCTCAGTTGGATTGGGTGCATAATGCCCTCACTCCAGTGAAAAGGCACTTTGAAAACAACCAAAACTATGTTTAAAAAGATTTGGGGTTTATTCATATGACAATGAAATAGGTAAGAAATATTACTCTCATAGACACTGTGATTAAATACTGGATAGTTTTGTGCAATAATTACTTAATTTTATTAATAGAACAGAATTTCTGTTCTTCTGAAGTAGAAACTACTATTCGACTGCTTGCAATCCTGTTGCTTTCCAGCCTCTTACACAGCCGTACAGTGCCATCATATCCCATCTCCTTTTCACTTCTCCTGATTTTTTTCCCTCATTTATTGTTCCTCCAAGCCACCTTTTTCACTCTTGTTTCCATCCCACTCACTCCATTCACTTGTTGTCACTGCACTCTTATCTGATTGCCCAGGTTTCCCTTCAGAGAGTCCTCAGTTCCATATACTGCTCAGGCTTCCTTAGTTCTTCTCACTTCCCTTCTCCCATTGCAGCTGCAAGCCTCATCTGTCTCTAACCTCCAGATTGCCCCTCTTGCATTTCCTTGTCTTTCCTAACTTACGCATTTATGTCCAAATGGAGATACTCTATTTCTGTGGAACATATGTCTTCCACCTGTACCTTGGCTCCATCTGTCTGTCTTGTACTGGAGTAGGGAGCAAGTAGGAGAACTTGTTTAGTGTTGTTTTAATATTTCATCCAAATTTACTTAAGTATTTTCACACCTCATAAGCCTCAGGTTTGAGAAGTCAGTGTGTAGGTGTAGTCTTGATGAAGGCATCAGTGTGAAGATGCTGAGTGAAATCTCATTTTCTTCCTTGTCCTGCCTATGGAGTAGTGTCATCATCACTGGTGTGAGAGAGCCAGGAGCAACAGTCTTGATTTGTGATTCACTTTTGTGGAACAGGCAAAAAGCTGGCTGATGGTGAGAGAACCAGGAAACCTGCGGCAGCATTTTCCTACTTTATTTCTTAGTTTCATCTCAAATGAGGACAATTCATAAGCTTAGTGCCAGTAGTGATGAGATTATGGAGTGTCTTAAAATTTAAAATTATTAAATAATGTGAGACCTGAAATAAAAACGTATTTATTTGTAGACCTGTGAATCTGCCACTCTGGAAACATCTGACTCTGTTAATGTTAAAATATTTTAGTCTTTAACTGTAATAAGTGTACTAATTCTCATGATTTTAGTACATTCATTATATTCCCCCTCTTTGGCAATGTCCCAAAACTCCAGTATCCTCTAAGTCATGTCAAGTCAGCAAAGGAAAACTGAATTGTGATGCATTGTAAGGGGCTGACTTCAGTAAGTCGCAGGGTTAGTGATTTATTTTTCATAACCACAATTAAAAGCATCTAAAATTGCCCATGAAAGAAAGTTTTAAGAATCTTAACTCAGCCCCCTGTAGGTAATATGTAAAGATACTGAGACACTACAAATCCTTAATAAATTGCATGCAGGTAAATATTAGCACCTGACAGTTAAGTCGTGAGGTGAACACAGGTGAGGAGAGAGCTTGACATTTCTCTACTCTCTCTGGGAAGAAACATCAGAAAAGCTGTTTCACCAGCTTCATCTGTAAGCTGTTGGTGGAAACTAACAGTTGCTAGAGATAGATGCAAAGTATTTGCGAATCATTACAGCCCAACTAGTTTTATTTATATATATATATATATATATATATATACACCTTTGTGTATATACATGCATATATATATTATATAAATACATATGTTATGTAATTAAGAAAGTGCTGCTAGTGACATGGTGACTGCAGTTCCTATGCACTGCATAGTTTAAGGTATGCGTTAGTTAAGGATGTGCCAAGAGTAGATTCTCTGGTGGCTGATTTAAACAGCAGATGTCACTGTGAAAGGTTTTTACGTGGCAGCAGGCATTTTGATTAAATCTATCCAGTTAGGCTGCAAATGTGAAAGCACACAGTGCTCCCCAGTTCATTGAAGTCTGCCTGCAGTAATAAATGTAAACACGTATATTTTGGAAGAAATGTATTTAGAAGTATATTTTGAGGATTATACAGCTGTTTGTGCTTTCTGCCCTTTCAGATTTTGCTGCTGCTAAGTCTATACATTTTTAATAATCACATTGCTTGCTAGCAGTGACTTTTTGTGAAGGTCATTTTTCTTGTGAAGTTAGCAAATGGACGTGAATTTCATTGAAGGACTCCCTGAGCTGCAAGATCATTGTTTATGGAACTCTTTTGCATCTTGTACTACCTTTGAAGCCTCTTCAGAATTTTAACTAATGATATCTTCAAAGTGTCACTGTGCTCAAGGGCAAAGAAAAGAAATCTCAAATACGCTTTATACTTAAAACTAGTTTTGGGTAGCTTTGAAGCATGGTATTAGCTGAAAATAAAAAGCATAGATATACACTCTCAGCATATGCACACACAAAATTCAGTGTATTTTTAATTCTGCTTTTTCATTCTACACCATTGCAATGCATTTTTCATCTATAGTACAAAAATCATCAGCTGTATGGACAGTCTTTGGAATTTTTAATATGCAGTTGATAACATCTCAGCTTTTTGGCAATCTCCCTCTCTGGAGAGATTTTAGTTTTAAATACATCCTACATTGTTTCTAGCCTGTTTCTTCTCATTTTTCTTTTGTGGTAATACAGACCGTAGGTTGTATTTATATGCTGTTTTGTTTCTGAATGGAAGATGGCAGATACTAAAACCCATGTGCTATGCTTGAATTAAGAGCAATTAATGGTCTCAACCTTGAATTTAAGTTATTTGATAAAAGTCAAAGCTGCTGCCTTCCACAACTGTGTTTATGTTGAGTTTGCTTATAGGTAGGAGATCCGAACCTTTTTTCTTGATAGTTGTGCCTGATGTTTGCTGATATATTTGTCTAAAGCATGTTAAGTGTAAGTGGCAATGTATGTTGCTATGGCCAGTGGAATAGATGCGCTGATTTTGTTTTGTTGTTTGTTTGTTTTATTTCTTCCTGTAAAGTGTTCTAAAAACTCCTATGTCCTTACAGTGATGATATTGGCTAACTCTGTCATTCTTCTTCTCTGTGACTTTGTATTTCTATTTATAAACTAAGTATTTGCAAAAGTACACAGATCTGATTTATAAAGTAATCTTTTCTGCAAGACCATGTGTCTGTTTTTAATTCCATTTTATTCTTTTACTGTATGAAACTACCAGGAAAATTTAGCTTATTCAGAGATTCCTCAAGTTAAAGAAGTACTTTTCTATTGTTCCTTTCAATTAGTTGTACCATCAAAGCATGGCCATTTGCTGGATATTTTACAATAGATTTCACAATTTTATAAGCTTTGCTAACATCTTGGTTATGCCAAATAACTTAGAACTTCGATTTAGTGCCTGAATCAAGATGGTCCAATGAGCAGCTACAGCTGTGACAGGAATGAGACAGCAGTGGGGATTGTAACCTTCCTTTGAAGTGTTAAGTTGGAACTTAAGTTAGAGTTTGAGGGACTATAACATAGAATGCCTGCTTTCATTTGAGAATATTTATGTTAGGAAGGAAGGACTTATGCATGTCTCTGGAAGATAATTTCCCAAGTGATTCCCTGTGTGCAAAAGGGCCCAAAAGGACAAGAATTTTCAGACTCTACTTGTCAGCCTTTTAATGCTCACTACGCAGGCCACCAACCTGTTTGGAATTGCTATTTTGCTGACGTGATCAAAAGGGAAGGCTTCAGCCTCTGCCCATTTCCATTACCGTTTTACTCTTTTCCTGCCTGCCTGCTACATGGGCTTCCCTTTGCGATTTTTTTCTTTTTTTTTTTTTTCTGTCTTTTGCTCAAACTGATTCACTCTTCTCATCTCTGAGCAAATCTCAACTGGAAAATGCAAGTGAGATTGAGGAGAAGGCGACGGCAACATTTAGTATGCTCTTTGTATTAAATCTTCTCTCTGTTTAATTTCCAAACTCTCTTCTGTTAGTGAGCTGTTATTTGTGTGGTATTGATTAATGTTTCATACATATTTAGGGTCCTGACTTTAAAATTTCAGCTAACAGTGTTTCGTCCCTTTCGTTATTTCACAGCCAATAGAAAATTCTTTAGGAGCTTTCAGTACTAAAAATTTATCATGGACATCTTTGGAGTCTGAAACAAAGAAGGAGATATTAATACCCCAGATTTAGCTGGTTTTCTTGTTCTATTTGTTGTTTTCACTCACTTTTTGCTATTTTATCTTTGATTACAGGCCACTAAAGAAGTAATAGAGCGAGAAGCCCCAGGGATGGCCCTGGCAATGCTGATGGGATCACTTAATGTTACTCCTCTGGGCATGCTTTCTAGGTAAGCATATTTCTTTCAAAATATTAAGTGAACTGTTTCCTTGGAAATACTCAAGGTAATGGAGTAACTAGGCAGAAATAACTGATGACTGTCATTTTTTCTCAAGATTAGAAGTCTTAACTTCCTGGAATGGTAATTGCACACTCTGATTAAATTCCTGTTGGAGTTTCCATTAGGCACTGTATTCACCTGTATTTACTTTGACAATCTATTTGTTTTATTGATGGATGCTGTTAAACAACTGTGTTTTCACATAGAGCTGTGGCATTTCAATGGCAAGTGAAATATTCTTCAGTATATTGGTCATCAAGTATCAAAAGGCTTGTTTTAGAAGAAATGAAAAAACGGAAAAAAAGAGATAATACAAGTGTTTTGATGTTGCATTTTATTCCAATACCAGTAAAAACTCCTTGATTAAGTTAAAAGGTATTTTATCTCATTTCATTATTTGTACTTTTTTTTCTTTCAGTGACAACTCTTGTTACCCTGTATTTCTTTCAGCAAGTTCTGTTCATTGTATTTCTAGCTGATATTCAGAGTAATGCTTCATTTTGCTTATGATAGACTTAGTATCAATACATTTCATAAGTTAATTTGTGCTTGCACATTGTTTCAAGGTAGCTAAAAGCTAATGACTCTTACAGTTTTTCAATTCCTCATTGAATAATGGGGATACAATAACAAAATAATTATAGAAGTAATGAATGAATAGGGAACTTGCAGATAGGTTATTTGTGTTGAGGTGCTTGCATTTTTAATGAACGTTTAGATGAGAGTTTTGGATATTTGATTCGGTCCAAAGCAGCATTTTCATTTTTGTATCAGAGGATAAAGTACTTCATATCATAGTTAGCCTTTATCTTGTGGGCAGGGATAACAGTGAGTGCAGCAGCAAGGAAAGAGAAGGTTAATTTATCAACTCTGCTTCTGATTAGGTATAGGAGAGCTGTTTAGATGATACTGCGTAACCAAATTTGGGTTAGGATATGGTGTGTTCAGAGTGGCTAGAAGGGTGGTTGTAACGGTAGTGGAACCAGAATGCAGGATTGCATCCTCGTTCTTCTGTACATAGAGCAAGAAAGTGGCCCATAGTTTACAGCCACATTCAGTAGTCACTGAAGAGAATGCCGGGTAATAACTTTTCACTGAATCTATACTGAAAGCGTTTTACAAAGATACAGCACGCAATCATATTAGGCTTTCAAAACAATTTCCCATCAAAAATCTGTATTTCAGTCCTAGAAGTAATCATCATACAAAACGTTCATACTTGTATAACATTATTAAGGTCATACTTAAGTACATAGTATTGCATAATTCCAGCATTATGGTTTCTTGTGCAATCTCAGTTCTCTGTGATGGTACATATGTTTTACTTTTTTTTTTTCCTCCATCTTTTTTAATAGAAATCTTCTTTAAGTGTTAAAGCTAGAGGGGACAAAAAAGCTTTCTTGGTTTTCATTGTCTTATGTGTACTCCTATATCATTTTTGCTGGTTTATATTCAGGATCTTCTCTGACTGCATACTTGCTTCCTCTGGGACTTAAACTACTTTTACCTGTAACCTGTAAATTATCTACAAATTCCTAAAATATTTTAACAGAAAACCCTATAAACTGAGGTCACTTATTTATCCCCCTTTTACAATAAGAACTGAGACATACGTTGATAGAGATCAAAAACATACACTAATTTTAGGTACACAATTTGAGAAGTGTAGGTTTTGATTTTTCAGAATGCTTCATGTTAAATGTCACTTATTCCAAGCTTAGCTCTCATTAACTTCATTTTGACTTTTAAATAATCAGCACTTCCACAAATCAGACTTCAGTGTTTTAAGCTGAATGCACAGAAGTGAGGAACAAGCAAGTACTTCTTATTTGTGAAAAGTTTCCTTAGGTGATTTGTCCAGCAGTACACAGAGGTTCTGTGGTAGAGACAGTCTAGTTTTTGGTTTTGCAGAGTAGCTTGCCAGCTGTGAAACCAGGCTTTCTGTTACTATATAACTAACAGAAGATATAAGTGTCTTATATGCAGTCCTTACATTTTTTTATGTAACCATGATTGGTGACAGGCACATCTTGGGACTAAGTGAGGCATGTATGCCATATAGAAATATATGATTTAGTTTTAAAAAGTTATTGTACTAACTGCACATGAGCGAGACGTTTAATGACATCAGGAAGCTTTAGTTCTAGAGGTTCCTTCTCTTGCGGAAGATAATCTGCACCTTTGGTATCATTCTTACAGCTAATTTTCCATGTGATCCCTCATGGTTTTAAAAGGCATCAAAAACAAAAGTTGCATTATGAAGCATTAAGCTCCTATGAATCACTCCCAATTTTGGAAACATTACATCAAGCACATTGACTTTTATCACTTGAATTTACAGAAATTGTTATAGTTTATAGGTTGTCTTCCAGCATAGGTTATAAGACCAGCATTAGGAAGTGGTGCTTGCTGATGAACAGGAAGCAGCGAGACTGCCATATTTTGGATTCTGTTCTAAGCTCCAGCAGGGAATATCTTGGAGAGTCATAGAAGTTTCTCTGTGTTTGCTGAGAGTTTCCCTTTCTTTGTGTCCTTGTCCTGAAATTATCTCTTCTCCTCGTTTGATTCTTTATCCAGCTCTTTGCTATTTTGGTCTTTACTGAGGCTTTTAAACCCACTCTCTGATTCCTCCCAGTTTCCTCCCTGCAAGGTTATGTACTTTTTCCAGTGCAATCATGTTCTTTACCTTCAGATACATCTGAAGACGTATCTCTTTTTGTATCTCTCTATCTCTTTCTTCCCACATCCACTGTTTTACTGCCTTCTATTTTTCCTGCCACCCCTTTGTTTCTATCCCTATTCTTCTTTTTCAGACTTCTCTCTTTTTTTTTTCTTTTTTTTTCCCTCTCTTTTTGTGCTCTGCGTCACAAGGCTGAGGATAACAGGAGATGCACAGCATCTCTCTTGAGTGTTCTTCTTTTTGAGGAATATTGTTCATTTATCTCCCAAGTTACCCAGAGAGCATGCACATTCTGCATTTTTTATGCTGGAAGCACAAACAGTACTTTTTGCAAACCAGGCAGTTCTCACTCGTTTTAACTTTTTTCTGCATGTTCTTGAGCAATTTTGGCAGCTCCATTTCTGTTGTGAGCAGCTAGATGTATTTGTTACCAACCAAAACTCCTCACTTGCTGGAGAATGGCTGCCCTTTTACTCCATTTTATCATTGATGACTGTTATTTAACTTATATTGCTCAAAATCATTTAAAACTGAACAAAGAATTCAAAATGGATATTACTAAAGGAGTTACATGTCAAACACCACTATAAATTGTTCCTGTTTCCATTATTTTGTTCTGTGGTAAGTTACATCCTGCGTAGGGACCTTGCCCTCTAGGTGAGGTTGTGCTCCCCGAGTCTCACCACAGTAGCAGTTCTGTAACTTGAGCTCCTCCTCTTTATATTGCAGCAGCACAGAGTTGCCTATAGACTTCTGTCTTAACTCAGAGGTACTTTCTTGACTTGGAGGTGCATGTGAAAAGTAAATGCAAGGAAAGCAAGGTGAGGGATCAGGCAATAGTCAAGCTGACAGTTCACAATAAGATTTCTCTCCTGTTCAGATTGGCTTGACTGTGATATCAGACATTCATTTTGGTGACACAGAAAAGAAAAAAACTCATGCTATTTAATTGTCAACACTATGACAGTTGTCACAAGAAATCTTGTAACCATACTAAAAATGCCATACTACCAATAAATCCCAGCAAGGTAGCTGGGACCCCACAAACAATGCTTTTTGACTCAAATTTTTGGCAGCACCCTATCAAGAAACTTATTTTTCTTCCTTCTGTCTTTTTCTTAGACTTATATTTTTAGTTGCTAAGGAGATGGTTACATAATTTCTCTCAAACGGTTCCTTCTATCCCTATGTATTTTTTTTTGTAGTTTTCTTCTTATCCCCTCGAACGCAGTCCTGGGCCTTTTCGCCTCTGGTTCAACCTTGGAGGCACTATTTCCAAACTTCAGACAAAATCTCTCTTTTTTTTTGGGGGGGGGGAGAGGGTGGGGAGGAGGTGGCTCTTTTTTTTATATATATATTGTTTTTAGCATTTAGCTAAAAAGAGCTACAAAAGGCCATAGAGAGTATAAGAACATCACAATTCATTGCCTGAGTTCAGCTTTGCATCAAGACCAGTGTAATGCACTAAAGACAACACAATTAGAATAATTTACTGGTTTGATAGCTGGTTTATTTATTTATTTATTTTGAATTGCATAAGCATTATTTTCACTTGAGGATTACTTCCTTCTGTGCCTTTCTCACGCTGTATCTTCAAAAGAGAGGAAGAAAGGAAGGAAGAAAAAGAAATATTTGAATTAATGCAACCACTGTATCTTCGTATATTTATCTAACGAGCCAATCGACTTTTGACATCATCAGTCAGATTGGAAAGGAACATGTCTTTTAACAAATAGGAAATAGATCAAACAATGTATTTAATGCAAGTAAACAATAGAATTAAGAGACCACATATCTAAATCAGATGAAAATATTACCAATCTCTATATTGTCAATTGAATGTCAAAATATGTCAGCTTCATTTGATTCTTCTGAAGCTTCTCCTGAGTCTTTTTATCAGAATATGATCAGCAAGCACTCTTAGATATTGTAGGTTGATCTTAGAAGTGCTGATAAATAATGAAATTTCTCTTAAATGCTTTCATCGTGTTTTTACAGTGGAGAAACTTGCCTTGCAAGAATTTAATATTTTTTTTTCTTTCTTTTCAGACCTGTATGTGGAATCAGAGGAAAAACTCTCATAATTAATCTGCCAGGTAGCAAGAAAGGATCACAGGTAAGAAGTATTCATACTGATTTATTATTGAGGAGCTATCATAAGTACTTCTTGTTTTGACTGATAGAAATTATCTACTACAACAAATTTTACAAAAGTAATTGAAATGCTTATTCATATAACTGAAAACACCATCACTCTCAGTCAGGGAGAATGCAATTCCAGTCTGATCGAGGGTGCTCTGCACAGGAGAGCGTCACATATAGTAAAAGAAAGCGATAAATATAGTAGACTAATAGTCTGCTTATAGTGCTAATGAAAAGGATCTAAGGGTCTCTTATAATTCCTTTTTCTTTCAGTCCTCTTTCAGTCTGTATCTGATCTCTGTTTATCTAACACTTCAAGAATTGTCTTTTCCACACAGAAGTTAGAGAAAAGCCTTCTGTATGACAAAACTTGCTGGAATATGAAGAGTACTCCCAGATGGAAAATCAAAACATTTTTAATAGTATAAGTGTTTTTCTTTGTGATATCTATCTATAGATATATCTATCTATCTATATAGAAAAATATGTATCTATATTTTCTTTGTGATATCTCTATATATTTTGTATATAGATATATTTGGTATATAGATATCAGACTTTACACTTTATGCACTTTGTTTTCTTGTATTTTTTCAGTATGGTCAGGGAAATTAGACTTTTTTTTTACATGCTTACTTTCTGGCAGTTTTATATTAGTCATACATGACATTCTAAAATTTAATTATTGCATAAAAGTAAGGATTCCTTTACAGATTTATTACTATTTATTGTTACTATTTATTATTATTTTTAAGAGAAAGTAAAAGTAAATTTTGAAATTTCTCAGTTGCATGGTGCCTTTGCTTTTGACTTCTGTCAGAGTAATCCTAGTGTTTAGATATGGTTGACAGAGACAAGATGTACCATCCTCACTTAGCTTCCTCTAGTGGTAGCTTCTCAACTTTGCCATCAGCATCTCACCAGTGTCTTGTGTAGTTTCACTTGAGATTCATGATCTGTCCTCATAAGCACTTCCACCTTCTTCTCACTTAAGTGCCATCTCCCTTTCTTTTGAAAATATGTAATCTACCTTTTAACTAGTCATGGCTATAAATCTTTCAGACACTTGGTCCTCAACACTGTAAACATGTACTTGTACATGTACTTGTACTTGTGCAAGTACAATTGCACTTCCACTATTTGTCACTTTTTGCTAGGAATATCACTCCTGGGTGGTCACTTTCTAAGGATCCTTGTCATGCAGCTCTGCTATGCCAGGAAATAAGAGTATTTCCTAGCACTGGGAACGATGAAACATGCTCCCCTATCTTGCAGAGCGTCATGGTAGTTCAGTAACTATGTTTAAGTATAAAGGAGAAAATAATGATAAGAAAAGAAAAAAGAATTGAAATTTATCTTGGTGTTAATAGAAATAAAAGCCTTTTATCAATAAATTCATATATTGAATGATAACTCCAACCACTGTCATCTCAACTATTCAAGAATGATCATTAATACCTCTTCATTTTCCCAATGCTAGTTTCTACATTTCCATGCAGGCATCACACAGGAAATATTTATACTTACCATTGAGTGAGAACTTCTGTTGATACAAGATCTACTGCTCATTCTTTCAGCAGGTTGAGTCCTTCATCAAGGAGTATGGTAGCCCTTGTCTATGTCAGGCATTTTGTGAGAGAACAGAGGTGAGGGTGAATATCCAGATATTGAGTTAGGTACTTTGATAAGAGGAATCAGGGAATGTGGAAAGATGATATATGTGCTGTCAAAGTGCAGCTAGGGTGCACAGCTAGAGATCAGAACTACAGGGTGCAATGTGTACCATACCAGCAGCTCATCTGATGAGTTTTTTGTGCCTGTGATAACTGATTGTAAAAAAGCAAATAAAATGACAGTTCCATCCATATCTGTTACCATTCTGCAGCTTTTCAGAAGCCTTTCAAAATTAGCATCCAGAAGTCGCATCTCATTCCTAGCTTGTCTATAGAGTTCACGTGCATTGCATGAGTCTCAGTAGCAGCAGTCATTCTTCTCTAAGAGGGAACTCGGGTAATAGAAAACGTGAGTGAACCTAAACTTCATCTGTCCTCTCCATGGTGAAATCTGGCCTAACACATGTCAGCATCTTGCCAGTTTACATCTTCCAGCTTAGAGGCTTCTCTTCAGACTTCCTTTTCCTGAAATATACAGCTCTCAGCCTTGAGGTAGGAATCACCTGACTCATCAGGTTATCTTTGATTCACCTTTTCAGCTCCTTTCAGAGAGGCCTCCTCACATTAGGATGGAGTATTTACTTACGTAGTCTGACAAGCTTGCGGTAACCAACCCTCCAGAAACTTCATGTCAATATTCTGGAATACAAATTAGTATGAAATACACAATGCTTTCTTTTCGGTCTTACTTTATTTCGCAAATACCAAATGCAGTATGACTTCTATATTCTTGTTCAAGAAGCAAGATGTTGTAGTGGCTCATCATCTGCAAGGAAACAGTAGCTCTCAGAAATTGTACATGAATTGTACATGAAGTGATGCCGGCATCATCTGTGTTTGGGCTATTTTGAAAACAATTTGCTTATTCCTAGACTAGGAAAGGGACAGTAAGGATACTCCAGTACTCACATTATAGGAGTTTCATATGTCTCTTTCACTGTTAGTGTTAATTGAGGGTGTTTGTTCTGGTACAGTCATTTCTATCAGGAGAGTGGAAGAGATCTGGGACTGGCCTTTGACATCTCTTCAACCATATTATTTTAGAAGCCTGAACATCTTCCAGGAGTGATTATTTAATTCCTAGTGTAATTGGGGGAAAAAAATGCCATTTCTACAGCAAAATACTTCTAGGGATGAGATTGCAAATAAACATTTAGAAGGATTCTTTTAAAACTAATAAGACGAGATCTTTCTGGTGGTCTTTCTGTCTATGTAGTTGACTGATTGATGCAGAAAATCAGCCTTTCTGACATGCATACTACTGAGCAGCAGAGTGGGCTAGAGAACCTGGTATGCAAACTGATGAGGCAGATCTACATTGCTCATGACAACACATCACATTGATAAAAGATGTCTTCACCTCTAGCATCTAACAAATGCATACCTGAAAGTCTGTCTTGTGAAAATGTTACTCAATCCCAGAGTGCACAGTAGTAATGTGGTGTTTGGCAGAGCCTTCCTGAAGTCACTTTTTGCAGGTCTAGAGAAATACGAGGTGTTTCTGTGCTGTCACCTGGAAGTAGAGGAAGAGATTTTTTTAATGCTATTATTTTAAAGAACAATCACAATTTTTTGGATGCATTACCTGCATGTTTTACTTTTTGGAGTCTTCCAAGATTCTGTAATTCCTTAGGAGTCTCTTTAAGAAATCCGGTGAGATTCTGAAATTAAAGAGAAATTAAAATAGCATCAAAACATGCACCAAGCAGGAAGCAGTGTGGGCCATGGGTATACTTGCTTGAAAGTCTTCCAGTTATGGGTGGGAAGGCATGTGTATGTACATGCATGAACCTACCAGTAAGCTCCATGTCTTAGAGAATTGGTTTCCTGGTAAGTAGATTTTTTCTAAAGTCAAAACCTCTTTTGCTGAATAATGAAGGAGATGATAAAAGCAGTCTACAGTCTCTGACCATTATTATAATCTTCAGTACTACTCCTAGCACTAGTCACTTTCTGCCTTGAGACGTTCAGACAATGAAGGCAGATAAAATAGTACAGAGGGGATAAGGAAATGTTAATAAATATTTTAACAGTAGTTTGACATATAAGTAAATAATAAAAAGGTAGTTCTACTACAAAGAAAAAAGCTTGTATGTCTTCATTATATAAGCAAAATTTGTGTGAGCCCTGATTATTTGTTGCTGTCTTGCTGATAATGTTTTGTCATAGTTTATATTGATATAAAACATCTTAAGATCTTGAGATTTGAGCAAAGATTTTTAGAGCATGTATTAAAGTGAATTTTCCATAGAAGCAGGATCCATGGAACCCAAGAGTTGCTACCAGGAACTTCTCTCATTAGAATTCTCTCTTTGTTATGACTTGCTAATTTCTTTTACATCTCATTAATATAATCATGTAAGAAGCTTATATGAAGCTATGAAATTGCATCAGTATATGATGAAGTACTAAATATTAATAGAAAATGGTAGCAGTGTAAATATCAGGGATAGACACAAATACAATATATACTTTCCGTTAAAATGGAAAGAATTGCAGATCGGAGAAGTCTGAACTGAATATGTAAAATTTATTCCTTCTTACTGTATAAATTTCTCCCTTTCTATAAGTGACAAGTACAAATTTGATTCTAAAAAGGAGAGGTGTATCCTGTTAGGACAAAAATGGTATTCTAATTGAAGGAGAAGGAAGAAGTACTTCAACTAAAGTATGATTAATAACTGTTTGTTCGTGCTTAGCTTTGATCACGGCTATAAAAACTTCCCTTTGCCAAAGGGTTTAAATCCTACTGTGAGTGAAATAATCAGGTACTGCCCAACACAGAATAAATATTACTGGAAATGGCATTGATGTCAAAAGATCACAGACTAGAATTTTAGATTTTCAATTCAGTTTGTAACCTTGCAAATAGGAACAATAAATTATTTATCACTGGTCAACTCCCCTTGCTTCATGAAGTGAAAGTACTGGACAGATCTCCCCTGTCCTGTTTGTGTCATCATTTCTACCTATACTTCTATCAGCTAATTGAAAATTTGAGCTTGGCAAGCTCTCTATTTTACGTAAGGCTGCTAGAACACAATCCCCAACACAATTCTCTGTATTCAAGAGTATTCAAACTTCTTAGTGTTACAAATTCAGCATGGCTGTGCTGTAGCCCTAGTATTGTGTTTGCAATCACGTGATTCTGTGATTTTTATGAGTAATTTTAAGTGTTCCCTCTTCAGAACAACTCTGTGCTCAATTGCATATCAGAAATACAGAAGCACCCCCTTTGCAATGCTGAGAAGGAAAGATGTGGGTAATGACATACATGTTTTCTCCAGAGTATGTTTATGTGGAATGTACCTCTGAATCAAGCATTATAAATATTTTTTCTTTTTTTTTTTGTCTTACAAAAGCTATTTAATTCCATGAAAGAGAGAAAATTGTGATATTACCAAATGCTCTTGAACATCATTGCATCTATGACAATTTGCATAATTGTACTAACAGTTGCCTAAAATAGCATGAGTTGAGAATTGAGCAATAGGCAGCCAGCGAAGGTTCATTTTGACAGCAGGGGCAGGGAACATTCTTCTCTAATGAGTTAGTAAGTAATGTGCTTTTCCGATAACGCTAGTAGTAGTAGTAGTCAGTTGAAAGATTGCACTCTCTGTCCACCAATTCTTGAGGTCTACTTTCATATTGATGAGATGTTGCTTGTATGCTTCAATTTTTTAAACCATTCTAAAAATAATACTCTGAATAAGAGCACTCAGTTTTGGAGTTATATGAGGATCTGTATCTCCTTATATTTATGTTTTTATGTAGATTCATTATATGCAGCAATTTACACACATCTAGTTTATTCCATTTCTTCAGAGTGCCAGCTTGAATGTTATAAAATTTTAAAAATCTTTTAAATCTTCTCTTAAAAATGCATTTGAAAGGTGGATTCTTAACTGAATGCTCTGGAGAAATGGAATGTGTGAAAGTCATGTTTTAACTTACAAAGTGGCTAATGTGAATTCTAATAATTTCTGATGAACAGTTTATTTTGTTTACATGATCATTTTATGTATGGAAAATATATGTTAACAATATCTATCTCCTGAATGTATTTCATTATTTATTTTCTGTACACTCCAAAATCTCAGATTCCATTTTAAAAAGCTTTTCTTTCCTGTGGTTGAAATAAAACCCAAAATCAAGCAAGTGAAGCAGAAGCAGTAATGTCAGCTTTTTCAACTCATATGTTCCCTAGATGCACTGCCATGGCAATTCATTGCTGTGGCCCAACCATCATTTGGCAGTCATATAGCCTATATATGTACCCTCTCAAATAACATGAAGAAAACTACTGAGGTACCTGACAGGAGGATGAGACACAGTGGTCATAAATCGAAGCAAGGGATCTTCTAAATTTAACAGAATGTTTGCTTTGAGGATAATGAAGCATTAGAACAAGTTGTCCAGAAAGGTTGTGGAGTCCTTGTTCTTAGATGTTTTCAAGGCTTGACTTGACAAGTCCCCAGTTAACCCGTCTGAATTCAGTATTGACCCCAGTCTGAGCAGGTGGCTGCACTAGATGACATCCTGAGGTTCTTCTCAACTTGAAGGATTCTTTGATTTTGTGAAATACTAGCCAACTTTAGCAAAAGAGGTAGTCATGTGTAATGCATTTTCTTGTTCCATAATGGCCATACACAGGAAGAATTACTTAGTGTCTGCATTTTTTTTCCTCCAGGAAACTTTTTTTTTTTTTTTTTTTTTTCTAACATTATAGGGCAAGGAAAGGTATAAAAACTAGATTATTTAAGAAATGTTTTTTTGAGTTACATGAAATTAGTTACTTCAGCAGTTTGTCGTTCTTGCAGTTTATAGGATAAATCCATGAATAAAAAAGTATATCATTATATAAAAGTGTAATTATGGAAACCATTATGAATTGTTCTCAAAATGTGAGAAGAATGTAATAGGAATGAGGTGAAGCTAATATCCCTGCAGGGATAAATTTATTTATTTATTTATTTATTTATTTTTATCCTGCATTTCTGTAACATGCTGCCAGCTACTGTGAACTGGCTTCTATATTATGTATTCAGGAGATTTTAACTCTTGTTTTCCTAAATTTTATTACAACACCGGGTTAAAGTAGCTCTAGCTGTTGTACCACTTAGTGGATTTAGATAAAGAATAAAAAAATATATTGCAGAGTCACTGGCTCAGGTTGTGGGGGTTTTTTATTTATTTATTTTTTTCCCTCAATGAGCACAGGGTGTTTAGAGTATTATTTATAGTCAGGTGGAAAAATATATCTAAGTCACAAGCACCCCTTAAGAGCAAATCTGACAAATCCCTATTTACTCCTGCAGGTAACTTCTCATAGTCATTTCTCTTCTTGTTGTGCATAGGAATGCTTTCAGTTTATACTGCCAGCCCTACCTCACGCCATTGATCTTTTGCGGGATGCCATTGTAAAAGTAAAGGAGGTGCATGATGAACTTGAAGATCTACCTTCACCACCACCTCCTCTCTCTCCTCCTCCAACCACCAGCCCTCACAAGCAGACAGAAGACAAAGGAGTACAGTGTGAGGAAGAGGAGGAAGAGAAGAAGGATAGTGGAGTTGCATCAACAGAGGACAGTTCCTCTTCACATATAACTGCAGCAGCCATTGCAGCTAAGGTGAGTCTGCCTTGTTTCGATAAAAGGCACTTTGGTTTTGATCTCAGGTGCTTTCCACTGGTATTTATTTGCATATTAAAATTATATATTGATGTTGGTGTGCTAAAACTGATGTACTTTAAACACATTTTGTAGAAATGTAGCTTCATAAAAGTCTGTGAATCTTGTTTTTTCAGCGATCACAAATTTTAGTGGAACATCGTGTTTATTATCTTGATGATAACATGCGTTTTTATGATGCAATGTGATATGACAGATTATTTTTAGTATTTTTCTTATAGTTCAAAGTACCTACATGCCTGAATGAGCAAAGTGCAATACATGGCATATTAAAGAATCACAGCAGAATTTCCTAAACCACAGACAGGAAATATGTCTTTTCATCCAGTTTGAAAAGACAATATTGGTTTCTAAAAACAATGATAAAAATATAGCAGAGAGTTAGCAGATTAAGTAAAAACTACCCAGACTACTATATTCCAATTTAGCTGGCTATGGAAGAGATGGGAAATTCTACCACAAACCTAAGTGTCATTCCATTGCCATTAAGTATATTGCTTTAACCAGCAATTATAGATCAATGTTACTCAAACCAAAATAACATATTTTAAACTATAAAATGAAAAAAAATTAAGACAATACTTGCAAATAATTATTTCAGTTAAAATGTTAATTATTTTTGCCAAAGAAATACTATATTATTTGAAGCATTATATATTTTTTTACCTCTGTTTTATGCCTTTGGTTTGCAACTAGAAAGACAATGCAGTTCTATATATTTGGGAAGATTTTTCTTCCAAAATAATTTATTCTATATTTACTCTACAAGCTGTACTTTTAATTTGTACTATGGGAATTGGAAATCTAAATAACTCAGAATGATAATAAACAACTTCTAAATCAAAGCAGCAGTATTCTAACTCCAAAAATATGAAATCAAGTCTAATGTTTTTGGGCATTTTCAAGACAGCTGCAGCTGGAGATCATCTCCTCCTATGTAGAAAAACACAATTATGTATATCTTTAAGGAATGAATTAAGCTAATTATCACTAAACCTCAGTTTTTGTTGATGCAAATTTAAATTTATTTATTTCTTTTAGTAGGGGCAAAGATGTATAGTTTGTGTGATTTTTTTTTAAATGCAGAAACTACCTGGGATCTCAACTGACTCTGTCTCCATATGAGTTTGACATTTCAGTATCCCATTTGTTTTCACCTTGTTCACCTTGGTCATTTGCTTGTATAGTTTCATGTTTTCCTGTCACTGTATTCATAGCTGTTATGTGTTGTGCATTAGAAGCATCCATCCTACACCAGTTCAGCTGTTATCATGGCAAAAGGTGAACAGCCCATTCCTGGTCTCATCAGTTATTGCCATCACGCAGCAGGCAGTGCAGAAGAACCGGTAAGATGCACCTACAAGAGGCTTTTGCACTAACAGTATCTGAAGATATGCCTGCCTCCTATTCTAGTGTGTGAACAGACGGTGTTAGTTATTCTCTCCTAACAAACAGACAGCAAGGCTGTCTTTTAGAAAACCTACTACAGAAAATATTCTGTTTAAATTACGAGGCTAAACAGAGCAAAATTGGTAGTGCCAGTTTGCGTCATTTGGCTGCTGAGATAATCAGTATTTTAAAGCTTGTGCTTCTGAAAGGTCATCAGCTTTAACGTCTAATATATTCATTTATTGAATATAATTAAAATAATCTCCTAACACCATAATGTTAGAGCTCCAAAATTTTGGTAACTTTTTCCCTTCATTTGCATTGCTTTGCCTTTTTTTTTTCCCCGCCCCCGATGGCTTCTGTGTCAACATAATGCACCATTTCTGCTGACCCTTTGTAATTTACTTTCGTCACTTTTTAAAGTTTCTCCTTTATTCTTATATTCTGATTTGAAGTATTCTTTCTCAAAAACAGAAGAGAAGACCTGGGGAGTCTGGATATAGTGGCCTCTTATTGCAAGTTATTAAATTTCAGTGAAGCGTAAGGAACTATTTCAATGAGTAGCAAGAAAGAAATAGTAACTTCAGCTTTAGGTTGGTCCATACTCTGATATTATAACCTGGAAGCTCTAATTCAGTCTTCAACAAATATACTTTCTTTTCCATCTCTCAAAGGTTTAATCCAGATGTTAATCAAGACAGAATAATGTTCATAGTTACATTAAGAATAAAACATAGTTTGTAGTATGCATAATTTTAGGTTAGAGAAACTTAAGGAAAGCAGTTTGTCTGGAGACACATACCCTGTCTGACCCATTCAATGTCAGCCAACAAACTGAAAGTAAATTGAGACAGCATCTCTAGTTTTGTTGACTAGAGGTTGCACTTCTTTTGCTCCTTAGGGTGATAATAATTTACGTCATTAGTCAGATGGTGTAGTGCAAAATAAATACTTCAGACACAGTTAAATGGAGACTAGAATTGTCTCAGTAATTTTGTTGCAAAGCGAGTTTTTTTTGTTCTCAAAGACCTAAAAAAATCTATCTGCTTGCCTGTAGGGAATGAGGGCACTAGATAATATCTGGTTACTCTGTAGTAACCAGAGTAACTGCAGGGAAGCCTGGTTCTTGCTATCATTTGCAAAAGGAATATTCTGTTTCTGTCTTGGGATCTTATATGAAAGAGGTAATGGACATACACAGTTACGTCACGATGCATGCAACCTTTTGTCTGAGGAGCAAGAAAACGGTATCTTATGTTGAAGATTTAAAACTATTTCTCCTTTTATTATATTCTTTTAGTTTTATAGTTTTTAGTTTATAGTTTTTTAGGGTTTTTTACAGCAATATCCTTAATTGTGGGTATTAAAGAGAAGTATTAAAAGTTGTAGTTGTATCAAAGTTATTCCAGCATGAAACTTAAGATCGTCACCTTTTCTATGTATTTAACATATTTAAGGTGGAATCTCAAGGGAAATGAGAACAGAGATAAATGGTGCTTTTGATTACAGACTGTATAGTGTTTGCCTAATCAGACTATCCTTGTCCCTGTTTCCTTCTATTTATACCACTTCCCTGGGGTCCCATTTGCTGCTAACCAGAATATTTGAAGTAGAGACTGCTTGAGCACTGTTTCTGGAGAAGAAGATATCCCCAGCATTATCTTACATAGTAATAAGAGCCTCTACTCACTTGATAATTTATAGTGGAGATTGCAGTGCATGTTACTTAGGTGAAGATCGTCTGAGGAATAGGGTTTTTTAAAATGTTGGTAGAAAATGACTGGCACAAAAACACTGTCAGTTTAGAAACATAGCAGTAGAGCAGAAGGCACTCATTCTAAAACAGATTTTCCTCAAGATTACCCATAGATTCACACATGGAAATTTCAAGTGAAAATATTTCATTTTCATAAGTCAGAAATGTAAGAATCAAAAACAAAGGATCATGAAAAAAAGCATTAGCAGTTTGACGGACAAACATCACAAATACTTACTCATACACATTATCCTTTTAGACTTACGCAGCTCATATTGATATGAGTAAGGGTAACTTTGCAAGAATACATACTTGTAATAGTTAATATCTCTAAACAGATTGAAGTATTATCTGTATTTCATGTAATCCCACATTCAATATGTTTTGGCTTTCTCACTGCAAAAGAAACCCGTATTTAACTTTTGGGTGCTAATGCCCGTTTACTGATATATTTACTGTTTTTAACTTTTATAACAGTAACACACTGGGTACAAAATCTCGAAAGTTTTACCATGCATGGGGAGAAGGGGTTAAGATAAATTATGATATACCGTAGTCTAGTGTCAAGGAAAGACTCAATCTTATTCCTTGAGTTTTCTAATAGGAAGTCTTTTCCCTGGCAAACATACCCTTAGATGTCAGACATCAATTTTTGCAGTCTTTGTTATTTTTTATTTCTGTTTNAGACTTACGCAGCTCATATTGATATGAGTAAGGGTAACTTTGCAAGAATACATACTTGTAATAGTTAATATCTCTAAACAGATTGGAGTGTTATCTGTATTTCGTGTAATCCCCCATTCTATATGTTTTGGCTTTCTCACTGCAAAAGAAACCCGTATTTAACTTTTGGGTGCTAATGCCCGTTTACTGATATATTTACATAAATTTTTGCAGTCTTTGTTATTTTTTTTCTGTTTCTTGTCCTTTGAGCAGCGACTGTGGCCCTCTGAACCCTAGCAGAGTCAATGAGGGCTTTCAGAGTGTGCTGCCAAAGGCCTGCGGCACTGGTGGCAGCTTTCCATTGCTCAGCACTTTCCTGGGGATCAGGAGAGGGAGATTAGTAAAGTAAAAAGTCTTCTACCCTGGGAGGTTTTAAACTGTTGTTAGTGGGCTGTTCCCACTTCATAGGGCCATTATCAGCATCTGACTTTTAATGAAAAAATAGTGAAGTGTTACTACTGTTTGTTAAAGCTCGTAAGTTTTGTTGACTATCAGAAGCAACGCTGCATGCTAACAGCATGAAGTGTAGGGTGTTTGCTGAATTCAGCAGTGCTGCACAAAACTATTTTCAGTTCATTCAGTTAAGAACAGCAGAAGAGTTTGACACTAAAGGTGTCACTATGAGAATGCAAGGAAACAAGCAGCAGTAATTCTCTCTGCTCCATGCATACAGTTAAAAAACCTAACGGAGGGGTGAAGGAGGCGAGATGTAGGAGTCATTCATCCTTACAGAATTAAGGAAACTAATAGTTTCCTTAAAGTGTGTGTGTGTGCGTGTGTGTGTTCATTCTGTTCTGGAACAGGAACGTCAAGTAAAGAGAAGCTTTATGGTAGTCAGTAAATGGAGGTAGGGATGGTTTTACAAGAGTTTAGATGACCCTCACAATTTGACATTTAAAGCTACATGTTAGGATATATATGTGCTAGGGAAGTGTTGTTACTGACCATCTGCAGGTATCTGATAAACACAGGTGTACTGTTACAGAATAGCTAATGATGGCAACCTGCTGTTCTGCTGAAGACAGTCTTAATTTGATTGCTTAGTAACAATGAACTAGCTATAAAGCTAGTTAACAGTTTGATCCAACCTTAACTGTGAAATAACATCCCTGTGCCCCATACAGTGTGGACCCTACATTCTTGGTACGAGCTGTTAACATCTCTAAATCCACTGCTATTACTCCCCAAAACTTGCTACATTAGATGTAGTCATTATTTATAGATGGGAATCAAGGAAGACAAAAAAAAAATCACATCAAAGGTAGTCCTTAATGATTTGATGCCTTAAGGTGAGACATTTTAACGGCCAAGATGTGTTCATTTCCTGCAGAAAATGTCAAAGATGATGGAACTTCCTCTGTGCTTGGAACTAGCTTGACATACCATTTAGTAAGCCAAATCAGCAGAGCATTAAGAACATCCCATTTCATTCCTGGGATCAGATATCCTTTTCATTTTCCTCCTTTTTGAGTACCATTCCTGCTTTGTCTCCACATTTATTTAATCTGGGATGACCTTTGTCACAAGAACTCTTGGAAAAAAGTATTTTCCAGTGCCTTCAGTTTGCCCTAAGGCATTACTTGGCAAGAATGCACAAAAATGACTAAATGCAAGAATGCAAGCCAGGTGCAAAATCTTGATTAAAAAATAAAAATAAAACAAAACAAAACAAAACAAAACAAAACAAACAAACAAAAAAAACATAAGACATGGTTTGTGGAAAACAACCGAAGATGATAGTTCACTTTCTCACGGGAACTTCATTTTTTACTGCTTAATGTGCCCATAACTGATATGTCCCCCAAATATATTTATATATTTTAGGTTTTTCTTTCAGAACTTCAACAGCAAGCTGAGCTAAGAAACTTTTACTGAGGAGAGAGGTCTTAATATATGTATATATTCCTTTGAAGGTCTGAATTTGGACTTGTTTATTCTACTTTTTCTTTATTATCTGTTGTGATAGAACAGAAAATTGCAGGAAGAGTAGATACAGCAGCAATGCTCCCTCTGAAAAAAGAACAAATTAAAATAAAATAAGAATAAGCCTGTGTAGCGGGTAAATTATAACAGATTATTGGCTGCATTTTGGATTTTATAACTAATGTTATAAATCAGTTCTCCCACTTGAGGTATTTATCTTATTATAAAAAATATTAATACTTTAAACTGTCCGTTCATTATAAAGGCCGTTTGGTATCTGCATGACTAGGCCCAAATACTGCACTAATATGAAACAGCCAACTTATTAAGATTCAATATCTTAAAACCAGGAAATTGTTAAATGCATTGTTTAATCTCTTTTCTTTGGGACTAGAGATAAAACTGAACTGAAGAGACAGAAGATAAAAAATGATATCTCTATTTTTATTACTGAAAGTAATATATTATTGTAAATGGCTAAATTGTAAACAAATATACAGTGTATTTTGGTACATTTAATACCCATAAAGATCTGCGACTGAAATTTCCATCTTAGAAATAGCTAGCCTTCAAATATATTATGGGAAACAAAAATTATTATTATTATTATTTTTTAATAATATTAAACACAAATGACAACTTTGGATGATTTTTGTATTATTATTTTTTGCCTGGACTCCCTTCAGAGAGGCCTACAGCTTTTACTAACACCAACTTTACCTAAAAGAAATTTTGTAGTAGAAATAAATTCTTTAATATAAGGAAAGACTATTTGCTTACTGCATGATGTTTCTTCAGAGACTGTCAGAGGGGTCTAGTCAGTAGTTGGTTTTCTGTCCGCTGACTGAGAATGGGAAAGTCTGCTGCCCTCCAGGCCACAACACAAGAGTCACTGCTGGTCATAGTTAATTTTGAAGCAGACTTAATAGGAAAAACATTAATTTCTTATTGTTGATTTCCTAAACTTAAAGACTTTCCCATTTTCTGAGCTTCAGTTATATATTGCAGTATAACTGATTCATATACTACTGCCAGCTCTGAGTATGAGGAAGAGTGCAGACTGAAGAGCAGGATATTCTAAAGAGCTTTAGATGTAAGCTATTGAATAAGTTTTAAATACAGTATATTTTTGACTATTAATTCTCTCTACCTTCTTTTTAAGATTCCAGATTCCATTATCTCTCGTGGTGTTCAGGTGCTCCCACGTGATACAGCCTCCCTCAGCACTACCCCTTCAGAATCGCCTCGTGCCCAGGCCACTTCGCGTCTCTCCACTGCATCCTGCCCAACACCAAAAGTAAGTACATTTATGCCTTGCAAGCTCTGTGCTCAGACATAAAATATAAGATTAATGTTTCTCTGCTGATGAAGGTTGTTTTGCATGCAAAGGATGTATTTTGCAAAGTACTAGATAAATGTAAGATAGTATACTTCCTTCCATATGTACTGTTGCACAATTTAGAATGTGGGTCTATGAACATGTTATGATTACTGAAGTTCCATGTTCTGTCTTGCATTATCAATCATGAATGTGAAATTGCTAATCTCCTGAATATCTCTAATATCCCAAGGCATATAGATAGTCCTGCCACTGAGTAACACCATTCAGCAAGTAGTATTTTGTGAACAAAATATATGTACAAATTTCTAGCCTGGGCTGGGGCAGTTCTGCCCCACTCTAATACTAATGTATTTAAGAGAGTTTCAAGCTAACTCATTTTGCACAAATGTAGATATTTGCTGCCTGATATTTGGAGACAACTCTAAATTGACTAGAAAGAAAGTTTTAATGCCAACCTTGTGGGATTATTTTTCAGTTCTTATTGATTATGCTATATCATTTAATCATTTAGATAAACTCTCTGAGTGTGCTTTATCAAACTTTAAATAAATCAAAAACTAAGTGAATCAAACAGTGGCAAAACCTGTTATTTACTTTCAGCAGGATTGCTTTCAACAGAACTCTCTGTCTGAATTCACTTTACGGGTTCATGTCACAAAGATCTTTCTGTGGCACCAGGTACTGACATATTAATAGACTTGTAGGTAGCAGATGGCAAACAATAATATTCTTCCTCATCTATTTCATGATCCTTGAGGATTATTCTGCTTGCTAAAGTGATTATCAGCATCTGCTGGTGGTTCTTACTTGCTACCTCATTCTTTTCTATCAGCAAGCAAGGTTTACTGGCAACCACCCATAGAAATGTTTTTATTTAGATGATGGAAACTTTTTATGCAATACTCACCTTCATTACAACAAAATCAAAATTCCTACAGTGGACAACATACGTAAGCTTCATTTCATATATACCTATATATATGTATTTAGTCTACTGAAGAGTTTCAGTGAATTCTTTCTGCAAGTGTTTCTTTCATTTGTTGGCTTACAAAATGTCACTTACCTGATGTCTTAAAATTAAAATCTTAAAACATATTACATTAGAATAATCAGAGCAAGAGAGGAATTCAAAACAGAGAAACTACATTCAATTTTCTGCCTCTTGACAATACAGAAGAGATTAAAGAAAAACAGAGACCAATAACATTAAAAAGAGCTGTCTTTGCTAATAGCTCTAAATGAAGCCTGCATCTTTTAAGCAAGGTACTACAGTGGTAAGGAGTAAAGCTTGTCTGGGGTGAAGCAGAATGGACACCTCTACATTCTTCTCAAAGATTCAGAGATTAGAAAGAAACTACGAGAATTTTGCAACAGATTTTAAAAATCTGAAGCTTTTCAAAGCTTTTTCTGCTTTGTCATTTCATGATGTGCCACAATTTTGAGTTATTACTGCAGGATCAAATTTTGTTCAAAACACGTGAAATAACACCACTGTTATAAGATAGGAATGGTCATGCAGGATCAAAGGAAGTCCAACTTCTCTACAGTGTCTTCTGAAAGCAGGTGGTACAAGTTGCTCTAGAGAAAGACTTTAGAAAACCCAACTTTTAGGAGAAAATAAACTTGAAGGGTGGTCTTGTCTGTTTCTATTATCTAGAAGTTGGATTTTACATAGAAGTATAAGCTCCATTGCCATTTAGGTCTTGCGTTTTTTTGCTTATTACTTTAAAGGAAAACAAAACTATCTGCTCTTGTTATCCTTATGTCCCGTCCTTTTTCATCCCCTCAAGTTCTCAAACTTTGCATGAAGTTTACAAGAGATATGGTTCATTCATATTCCTGAAGATTTTCAGTGTGTCTAGCTGAATTCACTGATCTCATTATGTTTTTTCTTCTGGATCCTGGCTCTCTAATAATGCAATATGAATGTAATTTACACTGGACCTCTTGCATCACACTATAGTGTGGATGAAGGTAAACGTAATATAGTATCCAGTTGATATTCCAGATTATTTTCTTTGATTTGCAAATGTATAGATTTTTTAATATTCTCATGTTTTGCTTTACAAACTCATTTCACAGCTCTTAGTCATGTATATATGACCTGAAACATGAGAGGAATTTTCAGTAAAAAGCAATTTAAAGTTTTCTTTGATTATGCATATTGCTTGGAGTTGTGGTCCAGCCAAAAAGCTAGAGGCTCTAGATGTCTTTGTGAACTACATATTCCAGTTTATTTCATTGCACGATTTTGTTACTGTATTTTTGTCTTAAATGTGCATAGCAGAAAAATGTGTGTCTCAGGAAAAAAAAAAAAAAAAAACAAGTTGCTGCAATGATGGGATCTATATTGAATGTATGGAAGTAGCAAGCTGCTAATGTATGAGTGTAATGGAGAGAAAGTGTAGGAGAGGGTGTTACTACTACTCCTGCTTTTCCTC
Organism: Crypturellus undulatus; assembly: GCA_013389825.1. Lineage (NCBI taxonomy): Eukaryota > Metazoa > Chordata > Aves > Tinamiformes > Tinamidae > Crypturellus > Crypturellus undulatus. The sequence goes on along the minus strand of VWPW01007383.1, from coordinate 929,546 downwards.
CTCCTACCACCACCACTGTTACCACTACCACCCTTGACTGGTCTGCTAGAAAAATTATTTACCTTTTCATAACTTGATTTTGTGAAAATTAATGTTGCTTGTACATACACACAGAGCATGTAGACAGACATAAAATATGAAATATAATTGTAAATTTTCAATAACTTTACATTTTGTGTTTCATATTTTCTAAAAATCTAACAAAGTAGTAAATGATATATAGTGAGTTAAAACCTACAGATCTTGATCAGTCTTCAAAAGTTTAATTCTTTCATAAAAGAGGGAGTTACACTTTTCATTGTAGCCACTTGTGAGGTCAGGACTTTTCAAAACAAATTGGCACTGAGACTGCTCCATCTATCTTTACGTACTTCCTCAAAACCAAGTGTCCTCAGTTGTTTATTAAGCTTTTAATGAATCTCTACAGAGTCCCTTTCTTGTACTGTAAAATGCATTTGGATTTTGAGCAAAATCTACTATGTTTCAAAGAACATTTAAACATATTCAGATATAGTGGCAATTTTAAGTTTTATTCAAGGGGAAACTGCATTAACAATCCACCTTTCTTCAATCATTCATCCATAAAGTTGGCCATGATTATAGCAGATTTTTTTTTTTACCATCTACAATATGCTTGTGACCCTTTTCAGATTTTACTGCTTTCTCAACAGGTTGGATGAATGTGCTGAATGCCCACATGACAAACATTAAACATGCTACAGAGAGGCTCTCAGCTTTTTCTTGTTATTTTAATTATCTGCTCAAATTATGAGATCCTACAACAATTCTGTCTGTGTGCTTGGGTGGCATTTTTGGGATCTTAAATACAATGTTGTTTTTAGCTACAAAAGCAATAGGTTAATCAGTGTGAAATTCTTTCTGTAAATATAGAGAAGTTTTGTGATTGCACTAAGTTTGACTTTTTTGTTTCATTTTGTTTTTAACTTGCAACATATAATTTTAGACCTACTTTAGATAACTTAAAAGAAAACTTGAATACATACAAAACAAAGGAGTGAGTCAAACCTTCAAAATTTCTCATTTTCTATCCTTAAAAAGATGAAATTACTGTAAAAGAAAATTACATCTCTCAAGTTCAAGTCTTTGCTTTCTATATTTAACAAGCATAATCAATATTTAATTTTTGTCAACGTTATGTGTCAAAATCAAATAAAACAGATATGGAAGACTAAGAGCAGGATTTAAATTATCACCAGGAATACATTTCAATGACAAGAGATACTCACTTTGCACTTCACAAGATTATGATTCTCACTGATATTCTGTTTTTGTATTTAATGTACAAAGTTTCTTTCAGTGTTATCTTTGATAATGAGGAAACCTAAGAAACCTGAGACAGTACTTATGAGAGGGACTATTCTTCCATTTTGCTACTTTGTTCCTGACATTTATATTCTCCTTAAGAAAAATGATCTGTTTTCCTTACTGGTTATCTGTTTCTTTCCAGCTATACCTTTTTTGGTTTTAATGACACAGATGAAACCCTTACTGCTATTAAGTTACACACTCACATGAATATAGATATAATACACAGGTTTTTACTAGGTATAATAAAAAAAGTATTATACTTAGCTATTGGACAGCTAAAATGAGTATGCAAGTTTACTTTTCAGAATCTTTTTAGATTCTAGCAAGTAACTTATCTAGTCAGTCCACACCTGCATCCACTCCTTCTTTTAGTATAATGGAAATTTAATTCTGCTAGTTAATCACATTCTTTAGTCTTCTGTATCTTTCTCCTAATAAGAAAAGTGTTATCATTAAATTTGAATTCCCTTAAAGATACAATATTTCTTGTATAAAAATATCAAATGCTAGTGATTTTTATGTAAATGCTTCAATTGCAGAGGATTTCAGAAATGAAAAAGTTCAGGAAAATGGATTGAACTTTAGCAGTAGACCAGTGAGAATTAATTCTATGGAAAAAATATTTTGTTATCTAAACCATCTCTGGACATTCATGCTCATGCAAGTTTTCCACAAACGTGCAACTAGAACTGTTTTTTTCCCCTCCATATTTTTAGTGTTGTGACTTTGAATATACAACTTCTGTGTGAAGTAATGACAGTAGATGGGAACAGGTAAAATGGAGAAAAACTTTGTTAATTATTTCTTTTGAAATTGAGGAAAGATCAAATTGCTTACCAGAAATTCTTATATAATAGTAAGTTGTTATTTAGGACATGATTTGGAAATCATAATTTTTCCATAATGTCAATATTTTGCATACATTTGGTTAAGTAAGTACATACATTTGGTACTGTGATTTCTACTATTTCTTCTTAAGATGATCATCCAGATTAAAACAATATGACAAACGTAAATGCATAATAAAATTTGACGTGCTTGAAATACTTAAACAATCTCAGAGAAATGTGAGCCCTAGAAATGTTCTGTTGGATTCAAGGAAAAGACTTCTACCATGAAGAGCAAAAAGTCCTTACCTAAATATTTCTAATGCGAGACATTCCTTTTAAGGTAAATATTGAACTATAAGTCATTTTATGCACAGCATTAACCTACTATTTGCTGCCATTTTTTTTCCAGATTATTCTATTGATCCTGCTTAGAATCAAATGCTTATTTGGCATTTGTGGCACATTCTAGAAATTAATCAAATTGCAGTATTCAAAATGAGAATGGCTAAATTGTGGTAATATTCTGCAGAGTTCCACTAGATCTGCATTTCATTTTTTATATTTAAGAAAGCCTTCTTTACTAATCTAAAAGCACTAAAATTTATACTTCTGTAATAGTAGTCAGTGTTTATATTCTCTATACGCAGGCAGAAACAATTATGTGTTTGTGTCAGAAGTACTGCCTGAACAGATCAGGTTTTTTGTTTAGTTAAAGTAGTGAGCAGCAAAATGAAATCCCTGCTCAGCTTTTGGCTTTCCTCTATTTTATAGCTGCTAGGTGGTTGCTTCCTAAGAATATATATCCAGCTTTAGGAATCTCAGCAAATTCAGTGATATTTCACTGTTTTAGCAAAAATTATGTGCTAATACTGAGCAAATAATTTGTCTTTCCCATTGACATTCTGTTGGGGAGTATATGCTAAACTCTACAATTTTTTCTTCATGAATTTGAAGTTTTTATATGCTGTCATCTGTGCTACTTGGGAACTTGCTTAAATAAAGATGGCTTTGGCAAAGCCATCTGCCAGTATAGGAGAGGAACATGAAAAATGGAAAGGATATGTTAAATTGTTAGGCTATCTAGGCAGATGAAATCACACTCCAAGCACAGGAAGTGTTTCTTGCTTTTTGTTGTAAAACAGGTAGCAGCTTCTGGACACACATGCCTACCTAAGTAATGATCTGATCCCGTTAGAAGTTCCATTGTTTCAGAGATTAATTCTGGGTATCATTTCCTCATAATGCTTTTCAGTGCACATACCAGGATAAATGAAACTTAATGAAAAGAGATAACAAAAGACTGCAAATTGGAGTAGAAAATAGACAGAGTTGTCTTCAGATGAGAAATACTGCTTAGTAATGCATGCCAGTCTCCAGTATCCTCTTAGGTTTTCCGCAGAACGATGCAGCAGTGTTTCCCAAATCAGTTGCTAATCAAGATACTGGAATAATTTCCATATAACCATTGCCTTTTTTTCTCATTTTTTCCGATGTTTAGTCTTAGCAAGACATGTGAACGGTTGAGTCCGAACAAGTCTAATTTTTAGTTTAAATTCTGGTTAAGAATACTGATCCTTGTTATACAGAAACACCAGATGCCACAGCAAGGCATCCTAAGAAATAAGCAGCTTGATATGCTTGGAATGTCACAAAATAAAACAAAAAAAAGCCTTGTAAATAATAGAAGCAAAGTCTAATTCCATCTAAAATTTTTGAAAAATACAGTAGTTCTTTTTTTGTTAATATCAAATTAGATATGTCAGCAACTTTTTAGAGGGACAAAATAAAGATTTATGTTGTCGTGTTTAAACTGAATGTTAAATTTCAATAATCAAAGTTTGATTTTGCTTTATTTAACTGCTTTTTTTCCCGAATGCCCGTTTTTCAAGTAGTACCATATCCAGCAGTAAACACAGTCTGTATTAAATAGAACACTGCCAAAATCTGGCTCCATTCCTTGTCTTATGCTGAAGAACTGTTTATAACAGGGCACTAGAGGGGTGTTATAACAGCTAGAAATTGGTTATATGTACAGAACAATTCCTGAATTCATAAAATCAGCTACTTTTCAGACCCATTATATATGGAGGCACACAAAGAGGCTCCAATAGACAACATATTTCCTGCATTTCTCATTGTACTAATGAACTGGGGTTTTCTTAATCTACAGATTACTATTTTTTTCTGAATCTACAGAAATTTTGAAATGCTTCGGAAAGAAGCTTTCCGATTTTTCCAGGCAAATGTGCCTGTATACATGTACCTATATATATATTTCAAATAGTAACTTTTCTGCATCAGTATTCCTCCAGAAAAAAATATTCTTTTACAACAGACTTTTTAACTCACAAGTGCATTGCATGAATTCTGACCTATTTTTACTTATGCTGCAGCAACTTCTCATTACCTCCTTGAATTTTTTTTTCTATTAGCTTTGGGACCAAGACTTTTTATTACCCTGCTTTCTTCAAATGCAAAATGGTGGATTTTTTCAAATTCTGGTAATTTCAGGTTGGCATTACTTTAAGAAAAGGAAAGGTTATATTTCCTTCTCTCATTAGTTTCCTTATGCACACTTTTATGCACCTATCCAAAATCTCGAATTTTAACTCTCTGTTTATTTTTTTTTCAAACAGCAGTGAAGTTATATGTGCCTTTCATTCAACATCTTAATTTAGAAATGACTATGAAAAAAATGTTACCTATGCTTTTATTACAGAGTATCTAGTTCAGGTCTGGTCACTGACCCTTGTTAAGACTGTTTGCTGTTTAATGGCCATTTTGATGTCTTGCTGAGGCTGGCTCCTTGAAGCAACATATACTTCCCTCTTCATTCATTTTTGTCTTCTCTTTGGGGATATCTGTACTCATTACCTATGGCAACTGGTTTGTTTTAGTTTCTTCATGAAATATAGATCAAGAACATAACTACCTTGAATGCTTTTGCTGAATTTGCACTCACATGCTTGGTTTGTAGGAGTTTGGTTTTCTTCTGCTATTTTTTTCAGTGCCTCAGTCCCTGCTAATGCTGCCATTTCCTGTGGCAGTCATTCCTACTCTAATCAGATCTTAATCACACTCTTGCGTCTACATGCTCAAAGGCACCAAGATGTATGTCCATCTGGTCTGGTCAGGATTCCAAGCAATGACTTGCGGGATGGGGCAAGTCTTCCACCACCTTTCTTGTTTTCTTGTTGTGCTAGTATCCATAAGTTGGTGTTGGATGTGTCTTTTTCACACTTTAGGACCTGGCAGTGATTAAGATTTTCCTTCTCCATCCTTCTTTACTTCTTGAATCAAATATTTAATCACTGTACTTTGTTTTTTTTTTTTTTATCCAACCCTGTGTATTATCATGTCAATACCATCTCTTAGTTCCTTTAGTCTGGATATAGAATATCCCTTGTTTTAGGCTTTTGTTTCCCTAGTGGGTATCCTGAGAAGCTGCATGGCCTGCTGTGCTCTGAATGAATTTATAATCTGTGTGCCATCAACACGTGTTGTGCTTGAATTCCTTCTGCTGTGCCTACTGGTGCTTCCCCTTCCTAACCTTTCTTTATTTCTTTTTTTTTTCTTCTATTTCTCTCCATTCCTATTAATTTTAAGATATCTAATTTGTAATATTTTTCAAAGAGTATTCTTAAGGTAAAGTCTATATTCATTTGCTCTAGAATCAAGATACTTGCCTCAAGTCCACAGTCCTGCCATTACACCATGCTTTCACAGATTGAGAGCATAATAATAATAATTATTGGATTCTATTTGGTGTGTGCATACAACCCAAAGTGCTGTGAAAAGCAGTGGTGATCTAGCAGCAGCAGCAGGTATGTGTTTGTGAGAGCAAAACCACCACACCATGAAAGCTATTTCAAGGTGTGCCTGTTCCTGTGGTTAACGTATCATCAGAGGCAAACAATCATTGGTTCCATCCCAGAAGTAGGTAGCATCTACCTGATGCAAAAAGTGAGAGAGAAGCAGTAATCTCAAGGACAGACTTTGCTTTTTTATGTCCGATGTAAATATATCTTCAGATATATCTTCAAGATGTAGATTCTCAAGCAAGTATGATAGTCTCTCAGGTTCAGTTTCACCTTCAGAAAAGCTTTTGGAAAATAGTGTAAAAATAAATGAAACTTCCTAGTTCACTGAATCTGATCTTATGTTTCCATCTGGTAAACTAAAATAGTTTAAATAGTTAAAAATAGTTTGCTGTCTCCAAGCTGCTGTTATAATTTCAGACTTCCCTTGGTGGGTTTATGCCACTATTGGCATTTTAAGTAACTCTTTTCTCATGTGTGGATTGGTTCTTCATATTGATGTATATAGGGGAGACATAGAATCATTTAGTTTCATTTTTATAGATTAAGTCAAGATCCTTTATTTTTCCCAGATTGTCTTAAGTCTTTTCTCATTTGTTCTAGATTTCACCTTCCTCAAAGTGATCAAAGTTAAATTAGATTTTATCCAGGTATTGTACAATATTGTACAATTGTCTTTGTATTTTTTTCCTACTGATAAGTAAGGACCCTCATAACAAAGATGCATATTAGTTCAAAATTTGGTTTAAATTCCTTCCCATTTCTTCTACTACAGTCTTCAAAGTTATCATCAGATTATACCTGCTAATGAAATTACTTCAAGATTGCATGTAAGTCTCCCAAATTCATCTGAGAGTACTCTTATTTTTTTTTTTTTTGCCAAGAACATTGAAAATACTGGACAAAATCAGTCTCTATATTTGGAAGCTATATTCATAACTTTTCCATAGTCTGAGTGTTCTCATTTAAGCAAAATATATTGTCATCTTCCACCTAGTTATTGCTTTGTCTGACCGACATTTTAATTTCTATATGTTCCTATCTCAGGTTTTCTGTTTGTAAAAGCAACTGCTTTATCAAAAGAAATATGGCTTTCCACTGATTCCTGTTCATTTTCATGCCTTTCTTGTTTTCTTTGTGTATATTAGTATTATAATATTAATTCAAATTTCAAAGAAAGTTTTATTTTTATTACCTCAGTCACCTTTGATCTCTGTTCAATCTCAGATTTTTTTTTTTTTTTGCAAGTCTAGAGAATTTTGCCTTTTGTTTTAAGTTCCTTCACAAGGCGCATTTGGTTCTTAACAGTTTCTAGCACACACATGGTTTCCTTTTCTTTTGCTTTTAGGAGGCTTTCTGCCATAGTCCTTGTAACCTCCTTAGCATGTCTTTTTATTCTTCTCCATAAGAGAAAACAGAGTCAAAGGATTTCAATAATCTATTTATTTGAGCTGTCTGTCATCTTATGTTCGGTCAGAATGGTGTTTTGGCAAAAGTCTGATGAAAGGTGGTCATTTGTCTTCCTCACTAGATAATACTGTTGTCTGTTGAGAAGGAAAATGTGGATGTCATATGTGGAGACCTATTCACTTTGGTTTTATTGCATCCCCATTAAAAATCTTTTCAGATGAGATCACATCTATCTCCATGTAGCCCAAGCATTTGGGGACTTTCATTATATTATACAACAGTGAAGTCATTCTTGGTCTCATATAATAACAAAAAGAACTCTTTAAGAAATTGGTTATTTGGCTAAAAGAAACATTAAGCCTGAATGCAAGTCTCTCATAAACATTTACTACAAAATATGTGTCTCAGCATCTCCTCTTTTTTCATGGAACTTATGAGATATCTTCAAGACAGAGACACAGACTATAAGTGAATTCTGAGAATTTTTTATAGTACTCTTTTATAGTAAGGTGTTGTTTCTGGTTCCTTCTTTGCCCAAAGAGACAGATGTTCTCTTTGCAAAAGCCGAGTTCTCTGAATCGTGCTACACTTACACTTTTAGGTCAGCACAGTGATCCATCTAATGAGAATAATCTTTCATCTATTTGTCTGTCCAAGGCAGAAAAGACATTTTCTTTTAGGCTGTTGCCTGAGAGAATGCTCTTAAATTCTGAGAGTTTCCTTTCCTTCACTTAGTAGATTCTCACACTACATCCATCAGCCTTGTATTTCAATTGTTGCTATTTTTAACAAGTCTTTCCCCAGAATGTTTTTAGAAAAAAATGTTCTAAGGTACAATGTGCTTTTTCTTTAGAACTCTTACGAAGTTCCTGTGTTCCCAGTTAGAAGAGAATATCTGTGCTTCTTACTGTGTGGCTTAGTGTTATCACTCATCCTTATAGGTGTGTGTAATCTGCTTTCTGTGCCTCTGGCGGTTTGCAGTATATGCATAGTCTTTCATCACAGCTGAGCCTAAGAACTGTAGACTCATACCAGAGGGACAGATGTGCTCTGTCAGTGCTGCTTCACTAGTTCCTTTAATGTGGTTTCACTTTACCTATTCTAAGTTAAATAAATAACAGTTTAGAGCAACAACCAGCAGGCAATGAGAATAAGTGCTACAGCAGATTTATCCAGAAAGGTTAGAAATCATAGTTAGAATCCCTGTCATTCCAAATTGTAAGGATTACTAAGCATCAACACGCAGTAACAAGCAATGAGAGAATAAAGATGATGGTTTTTAGAATAAAAAAAAAAGTCACCAATTGTTCTCCAGCCTTCTTATAAACATCCATTTTAAATTTATTACTACAGTTGTTTCTCCTGTTAAATGCAACTTTGTTTTATACTTACACTTTTAATTACCCTGTTTTTTTCACAGTGTATACTAGATTCCCTTTAGCCTATAATTCATGTAAGCCTTAGGATTGTGCTTTTCCAATTCTCTATTCTGAAACTGTATGGAGAAGTCGGTATTATGTGCTGAGTGCATTGCCTGTGTTTGATAAAGTTCTTATATAGTTACACTGCATTTTTGTGTAATAGAATACGGGTCTTATGCTATCATCTCTATTGTAATTTTGTGTATGCAGCAAGAAAATGGAGCAGGAACTAGAGAGCTCCAGGGAATTGTCTTGTTTTGAAAACATCAGCAGTCTGTTTAACTGGTTCTGCTTGGTTCTTGAAAACAGATAAGACAATAGTATTGGCTTTTTCTTCTTTCTTCCTTGGTAAAATAGTAGCCATACAGATCTTGAAAAAAAATGTGATGACATGTTAAAATTTCAGAATGAAATTGAATGACTATGAAGGTGCTATTCCATTCACAGATACCTGAATATGCCATAGAAGAATGTGTTTAGATAATTAATAGTAATGACAATGATTCTAGTGAGTTCACATTTTTATTACATTCAAAATTTACCCATAGATGCCTTAAATAAATTATTTCTACTTTGTTATAATGTAGGGAAGTCCTTTCAAAAGGAGCATTCAAGAAAAAAAGTTATAGGGATAGAATCTGATTTCTTCAGTAAGGCTTCAACAGCATACTTGTTTATTTTGAAAGGAAAGAAAGGTTGTTTATCTGTTTCTGATTGTTCACAGTGTGTTCATATTTTTTGTGAAGAGTTTCTCTAGGCATTTACTCATATTAAGATTAACTGAGGCCTGCATATACTTCAGTTAAAGAGCTTTTTATTTAAAGCAGCAGTAGTGATTTTTGAAATGAATTGATGGGAAAATCTATGACAAATTGGGAGACTTTTAGGGTGAGAAATTCAAAACATTTATATTTGGAGTTGATTTCTCTTGAAAGACTGTTGGAAACTGATTTCAAATGCCGTACATTAGATTTATGCAAAGCATCCCATAACAAAATGTAACAAGTCTGGCAAAATTTCAGACCAACTGTTTGCAGTCTCAGATTTGCACCACCCAGACATTACAGTTTATTTGTTAAGACTGATTTTATTTTCTTTTAAAAAACACTGTTTTCTAAATAATCAGAAAAGCTTTGAGCACTCAATTCTCTGCATTGTCCTGGAAATTCTTCACAACACCTTGTTGGCTTCTCAAAGCTTACAGACAGCCTCCTTGGACAAAGGGTTGATTCAAAGATGCCATCAGCGTGGACAAAGATTCCCAGGTTGTTGTTAGTGTCTAGCCACCGACACTCATGTATTTAAGCTTCTGTAAACTGAATAGAATCTTTCCGTCTTATCTCCAGCTTTTGAGCTTATCCTCTGATCACTTGAACTGTGCATTTTCGGGAGCTTCAGCCAGTACACTGCTTCCCAGTATCCTCACAAACGCTTCTCTTTCACAGTTCAGCTCTTCAGGCATAGATGTGAGGAAATACCTGTGACAAATATTTTACCTATTTTCTTTCAAACATAGTACTGCTTAGTTAAAAGGATGAAGTAGAGGATATTACAGATCATTTGAAAATGTACCGTAAATACATGGATCTTTAGTAAATTTTACGCCTCCCTTGAAAACCTCTCTGACCCATCACAAAGAAGGGTCTTGCCTTTTAACCCTCAGCCCTAATGCAGACTGCTCTTTTAGTTTTGCTACTAAAAGTGGTCAAAGCGAGCAAATATCTTAACTGCTTTACTTTATCTACCTTTTCCACCACTGGGTCACTTCCAAGTGACCTCATTCATGAGGCAGCTTTCAACGTGGCTACCCAGGTATCCTTGATAGGAGCTAGCTTACTGTCTAAAACGTTTAAAGGATGTTATCCTCCTTTTAAGTATCAGCCACCCTGTATGTATTTCTAGCTTTAAGAACGTTGGTTCAACTAAGGGCAACAAGGCAAAAGAGCTGCGTGTTTAGAACTGAATTGTCAGTTTGGGAAAGGTACGTACAAAGAATTCAAAACCTCATCTCCTTGGACTTACCACGTGGGGTTTTTTGTTTTCTTTTTTTCTTAAACATGAGCTCCCCTGCTTGCCCAGATGGATTTCTGATTAATGCAACATGTGTTTAGGTTTTCCAAAGCTGCAAATTTTGTTATTGTTTGTGAGGGAAAGCCAGAGAATAAATGATACTCCAAGTGTGAAGACAGGGATATATACAGCATCCAATGAAAGTATGTTTGAAGTAATGCTGAAGTGAGAAGTGAAAGCAGGGACTTGAGAATTGCGAGGTAAGGGTTGAGTGGATAGGGCGAACTGGGACAAGGCAGTCCTGTGTGCCTAAAATGGCTTGGGAAACTTGAGCTGTATGAGAGGAAGGTTGTGCAACTGTAAGCTCCAGGCTAAGGTGGATAAGAGGACTTGGAGACCCTTTGGCAACCCCTAGTTTCTATATGTTTGTGCATAGATGTCCATGCTATAATTAAATCTAAATTATTTGAACTTGTTCTAAATTAGTTTGCTTGAATACGCAGTTGAGTCTTAGTAGCACACAGCTCTGAGCAAGCCAAAGCAGCCTGCTGATTTCCAGCATTCCTTGAAAGCTGTGTGAGTCTATCTGCAATTCATACAATTCCAGCTGGACTGTGTGTGTCTCTGCCAGAAGTAGCCAATCTACTCTGTTGCTCATCTCTTACAACCTCTTCCAGACATGGCCAGCCTAAACTCTATGTAACTTGTTAACTGCACAGTAAAAATAAGGACCTGACCCTCAGTTGCTCTGAGGTCTTGTGTAAATGAAATTTAGGATATTAATTCTCTAAGAATAGTGGCCTAAAATGTATTGTAGATATTTATTATAATTGATTTTGCCCTGGTTGTGCATTGTATCTGCCAACTTTTAGCTTTGAATTCTGACCATTACATTTCACTAAAGTCAAGAGATATTTGCAAAACAAGAAACATGTTGGTATAAACATGTTACAAAAACTCCTGTGTAAGGACATAGTTACAGTATCCTTGCCATCGCATCTGTTAGCTGAGAATTAAGTGGTGCTAACATTCTTGTGCTAAACTGCAAGGCTGCAAACTATTGACATTTGACTGGGACCAGTGATTGATCTACATGCACCGTGTTAACTCCCTCTTTTGCACATAGGGTAGTGACAGTTCCAGCTTCTGTAAAAAAGTGAAAATACATGGGTGCCATGAACAAAATTTGTGATGGTGTGATATTCATTTATTCTGCTTTTCTAGCTTGACCATTTGCAAGAATTGAAGCAACCCTATTAAAACATTTATGCCATATCACAGTATACTGCATAGAAGTGACTATGCTTGTCGAGTAAGATAATATATATGTCTTATAGGAGCATATATTCTGGTTAGTTGATAACACTCCCTGTTTATTTAGGAATCCCCACCTGGTTAATGTTTATATGGCCTAAAACTGCAGGAGTAAAAATTCTTCAGGTTAAAGTGTCTTTTTTCACAAATGAATGTAAAAGTTATACATAAAGCATTTTTCACTAAGAAATTAATTTACTTACAGGATTTGAACTTGATGATCTCCTAAGGTCCCTTCCAAACTTAACCATTCTGTCATACTTTAATATCAAAAATATGTTAAGTGCTTTGTTAGCAATAGAAGCTGTTCATTGGGTATAGGGTACTGTTCTTATTAGAGAGGAAAAATGTAGTGGGAGTTCAGAATTCTCTGTCAATATTTTCCACAAGTAAGGGTTGTAGAAAGCACTGCCTGTATGAGTATTTTTATATATCATTTGAATGTGGGAAGTTAGAGCATCCCACATCAAATGTATTAACAAGCACTATGACATTATCCCACTAATTAAAATGACTGCTTGCCAGCTTCGGAATATTGACAATTTATTCCTTATTTCTAGTTGTGACTGTTCTTTGCATCTCTTCAGTTTGTTCTGTGCCGTGAATTTTGACAAATGTTGCAAAGAATCAGAACATCTTCCATCTTCATAAGATGTGAACTCTTTTGCATTCAATTCCCTTGTTTGATCCTGCCAGCATACCTGTTTTTCTGTTCCTAGTCCACTGATGGAAAACCACTGCTAGTTGGATTATGCTTAGATATGTGTCTCTGTTGATAAGATCTTTAAGATCATTTTGTTGTAAACGGACAAATCCTCTGAGCCAATTGATTTGGATTTGCCAGTATGCTTTATTGCAAATAGCAAGCAAGCAGTGCTGGGCGGCCGGGGAGTCTCCGCTCCACCAACGGCACACCCTTATAGCCCGCGGAAGCGCCTTTTTATTCCCTTCTTATCTCTGTTTCTCGAAAGTTCCTTCTTTTCTGTGCATGTCCTTCCTTGTTGCTAGGGGGTCTTCTAAGCCCCCCTGGTGGTCTTCTTGATGAAGTCTCCTCTTCTTCCTCAGTGAACTTTTCCCTTCTTAAAGTTAACGGGCATGCGCTTTTTGAGTCCCATTGTTTTAGTTTCCAACAGTTTGTTTACGGAACTTTTTGTACTCCCTCACATTTACTCATCATGCCTCAGTCAGCACAAACTGCTTTGTCAGAGGTTACATTCCTGTTTATCACATTTTTTGTGTTGTTTTTATATATTCACATGCCTCTTGAATCATCCAACTTTTCATTGTGTTACACTGGGTTGGAGAATGGTTCGTCCCATTGCTCCTTTTCCCCATTTTACCTTTGTCTCTTGAATAGCACATGGTAAAAAAGGAAAAAATATATTTCAAATCTATTGTGGAGTTCTCCTGAAGGAATCAGCCAAGCAATGAAAACAGGAACCTCATATGCATAGTTTTGTTATAGATTTCCAAAACTGATGGTTCCTTTAACAAGATGTTCTGAGTTTTGAGATCAGGTTGTTACTGGAGGGGATTATTGGCAGGTAAAACTTGAAAAACCAGTAAAGTCTTTTCTCACAGCATATAGGAGCTTGTGAATGTCACAGTTTCACAACCAGAAACCTTCTTTTAAAAGGGACAACTTTACACATGTTTATATAAGTGTTTATAGTGACATTGACAAAGATGGGGCAGGCAGATCTCATGATTAAAAATCAGTAGTGAATTTTCATACCACTTAACTTTACATACCCTTAAGGATTTAGGTTAGGAGTTTAAGGCAACTTCAGGTTATATAAATATCTTCAAGCAAGGAAATTATGAGCATTTTTTCCCTTCTCCTGAAAAAAACAAAGACAAAAAATCCCAGAACCCCAGAATCCTTCTGGGATTCTACTTCACCCTTCTACAAGCTACCGAATACTACAAAGCCTCAAAAAATAAACAAAACAACAAACAAAAAAAAAAAAACAGAAAATATTCACCCGGAGAGTTGTCGTGGATGTGTGGGATAATGAATACGGCAAATGCAAAAACAATTATTTTCAGGTCATGTGATGTAATGAAGATTGAGAATTTTCTGCAAGTAGTATTGGTAGTTTTCTCTATCCACCTGTCATGACTGAGCTCTGAGGAAACATGTTTTATGTTTTTCTTACATGCCCAAGACCTAATCAGAATTTGGTTCATATGTTGTGTAGTATAACATCTTGTTTCTGACAAATATGATTCTAAGGCTGCCTGACCAATGAATAAGGAAGGTAACAACTTTTTAAACCATTACAGTAAAGGATTTGCTAGGGTTGTATTTATTCCGTTTTGAAATTAAGTGGTTTGATCCTGTCAGAAGGGATTTACCAATACGAAATGTTTATGTATTTATCAGGATTTTGGAAGAGATCTCAAGGGATTTAGCCTTTTGCTGAAAGTGAGTATGAAAAAAAAAAACAGTTCTGAAAGCTTTAGATCCTGTAAAATTCATGCTTCTTTGTCAGAAGTGGAAAAGCTTTCGTGTACCAAGAACAGGTTATCAGGAAGAGGAGGCAGCCTAAGATGGATAGTACTAAGTAATTCAGATCATTTGTTTTCTTCTGGAATTCTGCTTTTAAGTCTAGCTAATGACAGAAGTTAAGATTAGTTCAGAACTGTTCTTTCTTTACAACTGTGGGGAGGTCTGCTGGCTTGTATATCAGCCAGGTGTTTTTTTAATTCTTTTTCCAGAGCAAAATCAAAGGTGAAAGTAAACAGGCAAATTCCTCACAGTCTCTGTTAGAAAGCAGTGGAGTAATGATGAAACCATTTATGAGATGTATGCTCATATGAAGTGCTTGTTGTGTGATAAACAACTCTTTCATTTATCTTCTGTCAAGTCTATTAAGCATTGATGAGGACTCTTCTTTGCTCTTTGTTGGTTTCCCTGCTTCCTAAGTTCACTTCCATTGACTTCCTATCTCATTCTACTAAAGTTTGGACTCCAGTTTATTCTTCAGGATTCAGGACAGACATCTGTGGCTAATCCTTAGCTATGAATTCCTATTGTTATTCCCTTGTCAATAAAAAAGGAATGACATCGTAATGCACCTACCCTTGCTGCTGCGTTTTGCCCTGCAAGTCTCAAGCCATGTTGCTTTCAGAGACCTCCCTTCCTTCCTTATACTGAAAAGTTTCATTTAACTTGTTCAGATTGTTCCAAAAGCTTCATTTCTTTCAGCTAATATTTGACAATAGCTACTTAGTGTTGCTTCTGCCTGTGTCATAATCAATAACACAACTCGGTTAGCTTGTGTTGTGGTGTAAAAGTAAGTAGAAATCCTAAGGCCTCAGATGCCAAAATTTAATTGCAATTTCATTGTTTGGGGTTTGTTGTTGTTGCTAGTCCTGTATTTTGCTTAGGGGGAACTATTGTTTTCACTTTACAAATCAGTGATAGAAGAATCAAGAAACTGTCCTCGCTCACGCAGGTTCCTGATGGGTAGAGATGCTTTTGGCTTGCAACAAATATGTGCACAGCGTTTCTGCTCTGATCTTACCCAGCTTCAAGTGTTAATACTTTCTTTGTGGCAGAGTTCTTGCATCAAGATGAATGTTTGAAAAAAGAGGAGTGTGTAATCCGTGGCAATTTTTCAAAATCCTGGTTTATCATCCCAATTTCCTGTTTCCTGACATTTTACAGGAAGAATTTACCAGAAAAAGGGATAAACCTGAATTCCTTTCTATGACATTTGTCATGAGAAGGATTTTTTTTTCTATTCCTGCTGCACATTACTTTTTTGTTCATATTCTGTCTAATTTCCAAAGACATATAGTCTAGTTTGTTCATATTGCTAGTCAATGTTCATATCACTATGATTCATACCTTGAGAAGCATCCAAACTGCATGCTGAATAGTGTAAGATTCCCAAAGAAAACATGTTGTCTTGGAAATTAACTGCCATGAATGTAAAACAAGATTTGATTTTAGGTTGTTTCCTTATATTTTAACTTTTCAAGCATTTATAATTAAACACTTGAAAATTATAAGTTGTGAGGAGGAACAGTAAATGGCAATTTTATGCACCTGGTAACCTCATCCTCTTCTCAGACTGAATTCTAAACCATCAGCACAGCTGGAGCTGCTGCACTACCTACACTAGGAGTTATCAGAAAAAATTACCCTCAAGAGAATGCAACTTTTTCTGAAGTTTGTATAGTATGTATACATTTTCTCAAAATCCTGCTTCCATGTTGTTGTGCAGCATTACCAGCATTTTTTTTCTTTCAGTACATTTGTATTTTTTTAGAGAAAATTTGATATGGAAAAAAGGTTTAAAATTAATACCATGAATTTGGATTCTACTTCAATTTGCCATATTGTTTGGACCAGGAGACTGATCAAAGTGCCTTTGCTCTAACTCAGGTGTTTTCTTTTTAACTAAGGATCCCTTTTTTCTCTTGAGGCTTTTTTTATGAAATTAGGAATGATAGAACAACTAGGTTACGACTGCATATACTTCAGTTGACTCTGTTCTAAAGGAGACACATTTCTTTTAAGAATCACAGTTCATTCTTGGTCAGAATACTACAGTAGCTTGCAGATTTGCTTGGAGTCCTACTATAATGATAATGTGGGCGTTTCATTTGACAAAGTTCAAAACAGATGCTATTGCAGTGTGATAAGACTAGGGAAGGAAAGCAACCATTTCCTTAAAGGCTCCAGTGGATTTTAGTAGTGTACATCCTATCAGAAGTGAATATTTAGAAGCTTAATATATTAACTAGTTGCATTATTTTTCTCGAAAATCTTGTGCAAGTTATTAAAAAATAAATTGACTTTGTTTTGAATATGTTGTTCCCAATTTTTCTGTTAGTTGGCTAGAATCAAGTGGTGGGAATATAAATTTTGCTTTTGCTATGGTATCCCAGGCCAGCATATAGTTGAATTTCCATGGCTTATTCAGTCTTTGTCTTCCTTTCTGAGATTTCCTAGAGGAATGACTGTTAATGTGATTTTAAAAGGATCCACCACATTTGAATGGTACTGAATTTATTTTACATAAAATATGGAAAATCTGATAATGAAAAGTATCAGTTCAGTCTTGACTCAAATTACTAAGAAGGATATTCCTCAAGTCATTTTTCTTTTCTTCTTTCTGTCTGTATCAAATAACCTGACGTAGGTTTATTTTCACAGCAGTAAAAAAAAAAAAAGGTCTTTTTACTGGATTTAGCAATTCTGAGAAGACCTCTTGTTGTAAATGAGTAATGTAAATGTTGTAAATATAAACCTCATGTTTGTTATACATGCTGCTAGCAATACAAAGCCTTTAAAGCAGTTGTTTCAATTATTTCTTCCTTCCTCTGCATCATCCAGGAAAAGAAAAGAAACTTCATTAATAAAGGAAAACAAATCAGGCAAGAGATGTTGGGAAATAAATTGTGTGCATATTTCATATTTAAATAAAAATATAATGTTGGTCTGGCATTAAAATTTTCTGGTTGGGCAGCATAATTTTTTAACTGGGAATCTTGATAGCAATGGCTAAGATCTCTCAACGTGGGTCAATAGGAATCTTTCTGTCAGGTATCAGCAGTGATACTTGTCAGGCCTGATGCTCACAGTAATAACATAGTGGGA
The DNA here is from genome assembly GCA_013389825.1 of Crypturellus undulatus. Taxonomy (NCBI): domain Eukaryota; kingdom Metazoa; phylum Chordata; class Aves; order Tinamiformes; family Tinamidae; genus Crypturellus; species Crypturellus undulatus. The sequence goes on along the minus strand of VWPW01007383.1, from coordinate 911,800 downwards.
TCATGTGATTTGATTCAGATACTAACTGGAGTAAAAGATACAGTTGTGGGATTTGGGGGGGATTTTATTTTTTTTCTTTTGTCAGTTTAGGACTTCATTATTCTCTATATCCAAAACAGATAAGTAGCATGTATTCCTAAAATAATTTTTTAAAAAATGATGAATTCAGCATGTAAAAATTTATCAACAAGGAATTTAAAATGACATGGTGAAACATCGTTTATTCCGGAAATTGAAGTCTGTGTCCTTGTCCTCTAGAGATGTCTCAAAGAGTCAAATTGATGTCTTGCATGTACTGCTAACTGATTGTGTGGAAATTTTTTTAAGTTCACTTTTTCTTTATTCTTCTGTCTTTTTTACCCATCTTCCCCCATTGTAGCAAATTAGACGGCCGGATGAAAGCAAAGGAGTTGCTAGTAGAGTTGGATCACTCAAAGTAAATATGTTTCTAACATTTATTTTGCAAGTTCTCTTCTATAGCCTACACTTTTCCTTTTGAAGGGGGAGGTGAGGGGAGGGAAGGGGCTTTTCCATTTCTCACCATTCCATCATTTTTTATTTCAGTATTCTTATTGCTGTTGGGTCACATTTTGTTTGTTTCTGTGCTACACATAGAACAACCTGCTGAAGGCAAGCTGCCAACTAGTTAGCTTTAAATGTCATCGCAAATAAGAGACAGGAGCAGCCTTCTCAAAGTGGCTGTCATTTGGGGATCATGATTAAACCACTTCTCTGATCTATGTTATTTGTTGTCACTTAACTGCCTCTTACACAGAGAAGTGACTTACTCATCTTCAGAGGACTGCTTCCCCCCTTGAAACAATTAAACTTTTAGAGTGCTCACACATTTTGCATTTAATTCTGCAAAAGATCAGTAAAAGGAAACTGACTGCTTAGTGTCTAGCTAGCTTTTAATTCAGAAAAAAAAAAGGAAATAAAGAGCAAATGAAAGACCATGTGAGACTAATAAGAATGGAGCCACTGTTTGCTAGTAACCAGTTCCAAGTCCTGCCTTTTTCATGTCTGTACTAACACACTCAGATGTTTAGAGCATTTAAGAGAACAGGCAGATTTCTAAATCTATACCCACTCGTTAATAGTGTTACACACTAATAAATGCTTAAAAAAACAGGAAATTCTCCAACTTACGAAGATGCTGATCATGCGCAGTCTAGGCCATTCTGTTAAGATTCCATCTCAACAGTTGCCTCTCTTTCAACCATCCAATTTTTCACCTTTTTTTCTACTTTATTTTCTTTTTAGCACTTTCTCAAGCGCTAATTAATTATTTTTTCTGCACTTTCCTTGGCTTCCTGCCTCCTTGGTTTTTGATTTTTTTGTTTTACTCCTGTATGTGTGCATATTGCCTTTGTTCCAGGACAAGCCATCCTCTCTGCTCTCAAACACTCCTCTACAGCTGCTCTTTGTGAAAATGTTATTTCACTGAGCATAAAGAAGGGGAGGGGAAGGATTAATTATGCACCGCTTTCCAGTGATGGCACCATTTAAATTGACCTCAGCATAGAAAAATAAGCCAGTTTCAATTTGTTTATACAAGCTGTATGTAGAGGCACCTGTAGCATTCCTCACTGTCTGTGAGGCTTTAGCTTTTCATCTTGTGTTTTGGGAAGAGGTTTGAGAATATAAGAGCACTGTACACGATTGATGGACTGCTGTTTTTATAGCAAGCATTCAGTAGCCACAGTTACTGTTCTGTTTTAAATGCTGTGCAGGTAATTATTGTGGCTTCCACGTTTTGCTGGGTCATCATATACATTTTTATTTGCATAGCGTAAATACATATGCAAGAGGTGCAGCTTTTTAAAGGGCTAATATTCATCTATGATTTTATGAATGTGGCATCAGAATGAAAGTCACTAATTTAAAAAACTGGGATTCAATTTTCTGATATTGACAGCTATCTTAGGATTCCTGCTTCTTTCTCTGACTGCCCAAGATTTAAATTCACTACCCCAAAAATGTATTTAGGGCACAAAATCTGTTATGAATATCAATGTAGACAGTGGAAAATCCTAATTAAGATTTCTATATGTTAAAATTCCCTCCTAAAATATTTTTAATGTAAAAACCTATTGCCTTGCCAATAAATAAATAGATAAATAATGTAGTCAATTCAGTAGTTTTAGTCTGTTTCTTGTTTTTTATATCTTTTTTTTGTACTGAAAGAGCCATGTTAGTCAAGCAAAAAAAAAAAAGAGCTTTGTATCCAGTTCCAGAGTTTAGTGAGTATATATGTTTGTATTGTGCAGAGCACTTTGATGTCTTGAAATGTTTTGCCAAAGGCAGTGAGAAATGTGTTATACTATGATTTGTTTTAAAAAGTAAAACAAAGAACGAAAGAAAAAGAAAAAAAAACGTGACAAGAGAACAGCTTGCTTTTTCAATTCATTTTCTGATGTTTACATGTAGCTCCATCGAAAGCTGGAGGAGCTCAGAGATCACCTAGAAGGCAATGTCAAAGGATGCTCTCTCCGAGTAAATGTACGATTTCACTCGGTGATCTGTTTTTTTAAAACTTCCGCTGGCTGGTAACACCAAATCCGATTAGTTTGTCTGCTCATCCCCATCTTTTTCCTTTCTCCTCTTTCTCCCTTTGTGTTTTCCTTCTTCTCTAGCTGGGGTTTCATTTTAATGTGTATGAGAAACCTGACCTAATTGACAGGATTTGTTTAAAATTAACATTTTAATGAATGTTAATCAAACTTTGGCTTTAATACCAGCTAAAGCAAATCCCTTTCCAAAACTGAAGTTGCATATCTAACATTTTCCTGAATATTAAAGTTAGGAAGAAATAAAACAGATATCTCTAAAGAATAACCGTATATCTTCTGTCTGTGATCGATACCGTAACTGAAAACTGTACCTGACCTATGGTAACCCTGGAGCACATAGGCTCACAACTGCCTCTTTGCCGTTAATATTTTGGATCCGTATGTTATCTCATAAGATAGCTTAATATTTGTTTGGATGCCAGCTATGCAAATTTTAACAGACTTGTATAATACAAAAATTCTGTGGCATGTTTATGGTATGTTATATTTTTGCTTTAAATAAAAAAGGATCAATCATGTGGAGAGAGAAAAAAAAAAGGATTAAGAGTTAGGATATCAGTCATAACTCCTCTGTAAGATTATCCATTTTTTACGGAAATATTTTAGAAAGCAGTAGATGTTGCCTACATAATAATACAGAGAACTGTACCCCATATTTGAGTTTTCTTTATAAAGTAAGATCAGTCTTTCGGCAATTAATTCTCTGGAACTCAGAGCTTAAGATGCATAATGTGATGTGCAATAAAGGTTAGAAAGGAAGAGTTTTCAGCATAATAAAAGTAAAAGTGAAAGTAAAAGTGAGTAAAACTGCATTTATCTCTTTGAACAATGATTCAGTGAAGACCAAAATAATTTGAACCATGTCTTGTTTGTATCTCCCATACACTGTGATTGTTATCATTATGCTCAGCACAATTATATTAATATGTAATCTGCTGTGGTTATCTAGTGAAAGTTAATAATAATGATTTGATAATTTTTACCCTATTTGCATGCTTTGTCATATCCAGCTCTAAGTCTGACTTAAAGTTGAATTCTGCTTGCTCTCAAATGTGAAGGCACTGAGCTTGTAGTCTTTTGCAGGCCAGATGCAAGAAAACTGAGGTGCTAATACACTACAGCTTTCTATACAATCTGTTGATGAAAAGATCATTTCAATGGCAAATTTCTTTAACAATCAAGTTTTTGGGAGAATATACTATGTGATGCTTTTCATTTGGTGACATGCTATGCTTGTCAGGTTAGAATCAAAGCAGAGACAGACCTTTATTTTAGACTCCTCACTGTTAAAATCATGCTTTAGTACTGGTGAATAAACATAAAGTCAGGAAAAAAATTACACTGTGAAACTTTGTACTACAAAAAGTGTTCTAGACACGCATTCTCACACAGAATTCTACATGGGGAGAAATTTAAAATGAAAAACTTATGAAATTGTTCTGTTCCTCAAGGTCACTTTTTCTGTTCTATCATGGTCATACTCTACACAAGACAAAGCAAGCAAGGAGATCAGATTATGAACTAAAAAATGATGGATATGTTCTTCATATCACTTTAAATTTCTTAAGGCAAGCATGACACATCGCAAGTATAATAACACATAGCTAAAATCTGCATCTTTTGACTGCTAGTCTTATCCATGCTATAAAAATGGATGTTTTGGATAAGGCAACATTTTAAAAAAGAAGATACAAATAGCAGTTCAAATAGTAGCACAAAGCTGTAGTAGCTGATGGATGTTTGGAAAGAAAATAATAAGGGATCTGTTAGTAGCTCATCTTTGAAATAATTTGCATGTGTTCCATGACGTTTTTGGAAAGGGGTTTAAATGAAAGTTGTTAATACTACTTGTGTGGCCGTTGGATTGAATGGTATTGCAGGGGGAACATGAAGTAACTGATGGCCAGCCCCATAAGGGAAAGCTAAATGTTATTGCACAATTGTGCATATTATTTAAGGTGGAACCTTTGTTTCGGAGAGTTAATTCTTTGATCCTTCCAAATTACCTGTGTTTGAAGCTAAAATTAATTATTGTTTGGAAAATTAGTAAAGAGAGACAATTTTAAATGCAAATTTAAATTCTGGATCAAAAGTCCATCAAAAAGCATAAGTCTACACATAAACATATCTACACAAAGTTTCCAAGTATCATGTGAAACAATTTCTGTACGGTTCTAAGCTATGTACCAATCAAAGGTTCTGGTTTTAGCCAAGAACAGTGTTTTCAGAAATCACAGTAGTGGTCAAATATTGTCAACACAGGATGTTAAATGAAACTCAGATCCTAATTTTTCTTGTAGATTTGTGGCTTGTGAAAGCTGCAGTCTCCTCTATACTATTTGCTATCTTACATTAAGCATCTGCCTTCTTTGAACATGATGAAAGATAACCTTTTTGGGACTTTCATTTCTCGTTGTTCTGTTTTTTATCTGAATAAAGTCACTGTGGCCCTCAGACTACTGACGTATTGCTCTGTCAGCCTTTGGACCAGATTCTCAGATGGTGTAAATGGGCATAANTGTCAACACAGGATGTTAAATGAAACTCAGATCCTAATTTTTCTTGTAGATTTGTGGCTTGTGAAAGCTGCAGTCTCCTCTATACTATTTGCTATCTTACATTAAGCATCTGCCTTCTTTGAACATGATGAAAGATAACCTTTTTGGGACTTTCATTTCTCGTTGTTCTGTTTTTTATCTGAATAAAGTCACTGTGGCCCTCAGACTACTGACGTATTGCTCTGTCAGCCTTTCAGATTCTCACATGGTGTAACTGGGCATAATTCTTTTAATACAGTGGGGAATTCCTGTGATAGAGAATATGGTGCCTTAACTTTAAAATTCCTAGGGTACATGTGGTACATGTGAATAGAGCTTAAATGTTAGCAGGAAAATAGCTTCTTGAAACGGAATGGGTAGGGATTGTCAGGCAACATACTTAATAAGAGCTGCCCCTTCTTCCCAAATGGAAGAAACAGTCAAAAGATCTGTGACTGGAGTTCACAAATGACAGCAAATTGAAAGCAGTGAAAGCGATAATGTGCAGAATCATCAGCAGCAGTTAACAAAATAAGAAACGTACTGATACTTAAATTTAATATTGCAGAATCAGTGCACTTCAGGAATGCTGACATCAGGCAGATGTTCAAAAACGGAGACCAGTTAGAAAGAAAGCAATGATGTAGAAAGGGTGTGGAAGCATTAAGCATGTGGCAGCTGCTACAGCCTCACTGCATGAGTGTGTTGGAAATCATTGAAAGAAACAGCAATCAGTACATGGGTGAGCGTGCGTTGTAAGAATAGGGACTTGATAAATCCTTTCCTGAAGACCATTTTGAAACCAAAACACTTGAGCCATAGGTTTGATTTCGTGATTATGAAGAAATAACCTAAGTAAATTGACAGTCTATACATGTGTGAATAAGAAAAAAAAAAGAAAATAAAGTGTGAATAACAAAAAGAATAGTATTGAAGCAAAAAAAAAGTGTGTGTATTTGAGAACAGAGAGAAATTCAACATACAGGTGGAAAGAGTATTATGATTTGCTCAATCAATGTAACTGGGACTTCATGAATATGAAGAAAGTAAGGAGTGGTTTAAAATAGTTAAATATTGAGAGGAATAAGACATAAGAAATGATAAATTTAGGTTAGATATTAATGAAAGTATGGGTAAGTATGGTAGGCAACTACAATCTATCTGTAGTGCATGTCAAAGAAAAAAATTCACAAGGGTTTAGCTTAAAGTATACCTCTTGTAAGTTAGTGTGGGGAAAAGAAAGGATGAACCAAATTACTTCCAAGTTTTTTTGGATAAGATTCCAAACTCTCTCATTATTGCTGTTCCCATTTATTTAGTTGCTGATACTTAAACTGCTGCTTTGATGCATCTTGCTTTAAATCCATTCTCTGGTTCCTCACCTGCCAAGTTGAAACTAATGAATCTTCATTTTCCATGCTACTATAAGACAAAACATGGGGAAAATAGGGGTAGTTAATTATGACAATCTTGATTAGAGGTACATCCAAAAGTCTTAGATGGATATCAGAACCGCATGTTGCATAACTGCACAGAGCGCATTACCTTTCTTAGAAAACTTTCAAAATAATCCTCCTATAAACATTTTTGCTCAGTATTTGTTGGGTGGAGGGCGCATTTTTTTTACTTGGTTTCTTAAAATAGCATTCTCTTCTAATTATGGCATAATCCTTCTGTAAATCAATTCACTATACCATGTTGTCGTAAGTAAACACATCATCAAAGGAAGGAAGGTAGTGCCTTTGAGTATGTGAATATTTAAAATGTCCCAAGTCACTCGGATGTCCTCGGTAATATTATGTAGTAGGAGCAATTTTTACAGAGTGCCAGAGCAAAAAATCTTATTAGTGACCGCATTATAAATTTTGTGCCTATAAAAAACAGGTCTATAGATGTATTATATACATCTATTATCTATTATATACATCTATATCTATTATATACATACATATACATATACATATGTATAATACAGCTGTATTATATATGAAGACATAAATGATCACAGACAAATAGGAATGCAGAATTTTCCTGAAAGTGATATTTTTGATTTTAGTGAAGAATTATGAAATATATATATCTGAAATTGAAGAACTCTCATGAATGGCTTTGTGTGGCATCTTCTCTGCTCAGTCCATCATAATACACAAGTCAGGAAGCAATCACAATTTATGTGGAAATAATTGCTAGGTTCAGTTTAACATCAGTGTATCTGGTGTGTTGTACAGTGAAGTTTTTGGGGGTGTTTTTTTGGTTTTTTTTTTGAAGTCTAAGGGAATTTTGCATAGAATTCTTATGATTCATTCTTCTACCTTCAGAAAAAAAAATCAAGAGGAGTTTTATAATGTATTTATAGGAACCATGTCTTTTATTTCATTTATTAGGGTGTTTTTCATCTTCACAGCCAGTTGTCATCAGATCATTAGTAGACTAACACAAGCTAAGGAAAAAAAAACCTAAATGATACATGAACATGAACATGAAAACCCTTTATATTATTGAGAGACATAGCATGTAGAATTCTGTTGGCCTGTATCTGGTCATTAATAATTTAATTTTTATAAGTTACTCTGTTTTTTGAAGATTAAAGAAAAAATTTATTATCAAAATGCTAGTTCTAAGCGTCTAAAAATAGACACAGGGAAGAATAGGCCTTTAATATATTTTCACATTGTATATTTTGCAGAGTTAAAATAAAACTAATAGTGTTAGAAGAGATTGGTAAGCTTCTCTGTAGAATACCTCATTATCCTAAGATTAATTTTCTCATGACGATGCCAGTTTTCTGGAAGAATAAAACCTGATACTTTTCTTCATGTTCATCATTAGTTTTAACTATTTTATAAATCCAAAACCATTTTTCTTTTAAGAAGCTTCCACCTTAAAAAGCCAAAATTTGGAGATTCTGAAATAGCTGGTCTTGGAAACTTAATGAACCCCCTACTACTATCTCAGTGCTGGAGCCACCTTTACAGAAAACCTTCTGAGACCCTTACTGTGCCACCATTTCTTTTTTAACAGTGTTTTCTTTTCCCCACTGCACCACCAGGCTCGGCTTCCTTCGTGCTCATCCACCTATAGTGTTTCTGAGGTATACTTGCACGTGTTCTCCACACAGTTGACCTGCTTGCCCATCACACTTCTTTTGATTTTATTTACTTTTTTTTCCCCATTTTTTTGCCTTGCACTGTGCACAAGTGGGGAGAAATCAGCTGTGGAGGAAACTTCTGCATGATCACCCTGCAGCCATGTTCAGCGTGGTTTTAAAATCGCCCTATTGGCCTTTAGTTATGTAGCAGATGCTGCGTAACATAGGAGCATAAACTGTGTAAAGTGAACTTGATTAATTTTTTCTTACATGAAAATGAGAATACTTTCATAATGGGTTTATAGATGACCACAAGATGCCTGGCCAGTCTTGCCAAGCTGTTTTAACTCAGTGGTATTAGTGTAGTTAGAAAGCCTCTGAAGAAGGGGCTATCACATTATGATTACTGATCAGCTTGCCATATACAGGATGCTTACCTGAAAAACCTTATTATTTCCCAAAAGTCTGGCTTGGGTCATTATCTACTAGATGCTGATAGAACCATAGCGAGCAAAGTTCTAGACAATATTAAATGGAAAATTTGCTTCCATGTATATGAACTTGGTGTCCAAATGAAACTCAGTTTCCAACTTGTTGGTTTAATCCATTGCAATGCTGTTCTAGGTTTAAAAAAATGGTTTGTTTCATTGACCATGCTCACAGTCGCACTCAGGTAACACGCTGATTAGAGATATTGGTCCCTAAGTTCTACTTCATATATGCAGGTCTTACTAAAAATACCCCTATTGGAAGTCCTATCAAATATATACACATGCCAAAAAGTGAAGGTGACATTGACAGAGAAGAAGGAAAGACTTTAAGACTTAAAGGCAAATTCTAGGCAAATGGGATTTTAGCGAGTGTAATAAGCAACTGGGGTGAAGTGGGAGGAAATAGGATGTTATGTGATGCTCTCTGTTTGCACATTGGACTCATTCACATTAGTTATGTTTATTGCTTTATATAAAGGTGCTCTTGCTTCACTCAGTTAATGAGCATCATACAAAATGCAGACGTAAAGAGCTCACCTAAGCCATCACTCTGTCCCTGAGCAGGATTAACTGTGTGTAAGTGTGTTGCACTGGTGTTTGTCTAATTTGTTCTCGAGAAACTTCAGCCAATCAGTCAGTCCTATCATGTCTTTATCCTTTTTAATACAAACAAAAGAGCCGATAAAGAAGTTTTTAAGGATAAAGAGATAATTACAGATTTTATGCCCAAGACAAATAATTGCTTGTGGCTCTGCCAAGAGATTGTTTTAAAGTTGTTTTAAAGATAATCTACTATATATCCTTAAGGTATCTGATGTGTATTCTCCTTTTTTTTTTCTTCATTATTTTAACAGTGAAAATATCACTGTTTTTATCATAGTTCTCAATATTCTTACACATAAAAAGACACAGAGTTTTTCTAAGCCAAAACAGGAAGCAAGAAATTAAATTTAGTTCTTGCAGATGAAAAGCAGAGGCTATCCCTATTTGATCAACCCTTCTTCTGAAAGATCTGTGTGAATTTAATAAAAAAAAAAGCTCTAGATCCCCAGGCATCTCAGCTTGATAGCACTTTATTTTCCACAAATCCCACTCTTGCAGTTCTCATCAGCAGAAATGGTGAACTTGCTCTTTTGCATGCGAAGGAAATAAGACAGAAGAAAGAGAACTAGATTTCTCTTGCATTGCCTGCAGCTCTGGCCGTTTGTTCCTTTTGCGTTCTGGAAGAATCACACTCTTTGCAAGGAGTGGAAGCCAGAGTGTTACCTTAGTGGGGAGGCAGGTATTTATGGCTCTCCTGTTTACTCAGATTCCAAAAACTATTTTGTCTTTTCCATAGCCGTCAGATTTTTGAAGTGATTAGTGGGCTTGGAATAAGTAGAGTTTACCTCAACAGAAAATTAGAGACAAGTGTTTCGTGAACTCTGTCCACACAGGAAGTCTGGGATTTGTAGTAAAGTGTCTGCCAGCTGAAGTATGAGGGTGCCAGTGTGGGAGTGTGCAAGCAGTTTACCCTTAGTGCTCTGTCCAAAGAAAAGATGTTTATATCTAAAAGTAAGGATAATCTGACTGCCTGGTGAGCCAGATCCTGTGATGTAGTTAAAGGAACACTTTTTTTTCCAACTGATCACAATTCCATGCTTTTGAAATGTACACTGTTAGATCCAGATTGCCTTCTTTTAAACTTCAAATTCAAGGTATAAAAAAGTACGATTCATTCTTTGGGGGTAGGAGAACACCCTATCTGTTTTGAGATGAAATCAGTCAAAACTGAAGATCTGCATGGCAGCTGCTCTAGGTATTTGCAGAGGCTAGGAGGACATTCTGTGGACTCCTGAATGATGCATAGCATAGTTTCTAACCTTATAAATGTCTGTACATTCAGAAATACAGATTAAGGCTAGGATGCAAGTGCAATATTCAATGTCACCTGTTGTTATTTGGGAAAATGGGAAGGGTTGTATAGGTAAAAACAAAACATGACTTCTAAATATGGTAGAATCTCTTCCAAAATATTGTTCATTGAAACTCTAAAAAGCTGTTATTTGGTTGGATCAAAAAGAAGAAAGGAATAATGTTCACTATATTGCATAGCATATCCTGGGCAAAAAAGGAAACATTGTCTAAACGTATTTCTGCAGTTGTTACTGCAAGAAAATGTTTTTATTATCTATTCAAAGTTCAAAGCTTCTTAATTTTGTCTGGCCAGGTCATCATCCATACAGCTCTGGACCTTCAGAGAATGCCACTTTTTATAAGAAATTTCTGAAATCTGTTTTTCAGAAATAGTCAATGTCAGTTCATCTTGAGAAATGTAATAATTATTTTAGTTTTTGAGAAAAGCTTTGGAATTGAATGAATTGGTAATATTTGAAGAAAGATTATCAAAAAGGCAAACTGTCGTAGTGAAGAACTTTTGAAGCTGTTATGTATACAAGATCTCATTTGAAATTTCACCAAATCTCCCATTAGAAGAGAAACTTGGATCTGTACATTCACTACTGTGAAGAATTTGAGGTAAAGTTTACTTCTTTCATAGAAAACATTCTTGTAGAGTCTGTTTACAATCTCAGAGTCTAAAATTAAAGAAAAGCTTCTTTTCACCTGATCCTTTTTAATGTCACCGGTTTCCAGACCTGGTAAAACTGTGGGCATGGTCAACTAAAGGCTGTTGGTGAGGAATAGACAAAGTTTTTTTAAACTTTTTTTTAGCTATAGCAATTTTTATGTTTTATTCAAGTCCAGGTATTGTCCAGGTCTTTCTTTTCTCTAGAGCTCCGTCAACACCATAACAATTCCACTTACCTAGAATGAAATAGAAGTTCTGTCTCTCTGGCTGTACTTCAGTCAAATAACAGTAAGCTTTTTTAAGAAGCAATTCCCTTGAGTCAAGAAAAGTAGATCTTTAATGCTCTAAAATAGCAAAATATGAATTATAAAATAGAAATTCATTTCCTCTTCAAACTTAGCAAAGTACAAAAAAAGAGGGAACTTTTATGAAAACAATTTAGCTTCTAAACCTTTTGTAAATGATGCCTGTAATTTTTCTAAATGTTAGCAGGAGTATTTAATTTTCTACAAGTGGAAATATAGTGATTAGCAATGATGCTGACTCAGCAGTTGTGCAGTATAGTATGTGTGTAATAAATGCATAATTGACTCATTATCTAGTTGTTACAGAGCATAGTAATCTTTTTAAAATAGCTGTAGTTCACTTAAGTTAATTAGACCAGATTGACTTCACTTATATTTTATCTTAAAAGTACTGTAAAAAAATTAAAATAACTAATTGACCAACAGAGGGAAGTCAGAAGTCTGTAGTTTATAAAACTACATTTAGGTATGCAATGAACCCTTTTTTTTTGATCTTCATTTGTATCTCCGAGTTTTTATTATCAGCACCAAATCCCTCTCCCTTCCTTTCTCTCCCTTTCCTCTGCTTCTGCACGTGCTATGTGTTTGCCTGAAGTGTAATGAAGGAAACCAACTGATCTGCTTCTTGCAAGTATAGCAGCAGAGCAACGTTCATCACAGAGCTCTCCCCTGCTTTCCAAAAGCAGAGAATAAAACATGGGCATGAAAAAGTAGTTGCAAAGAGGTAGACACTGAAGTATATAGCATGTTATCTGTTTTAAGATCGTTTCTAGGTTAGCGCATGGTGTCTTGTGTAATGAGATATCTACAAATTTTTGTGTTAGCTTTCTCTCACAGAAAAAAAAACTACTTGCATAAACATAGTTTTGGAGTACGTAATGGCTGCATACTGATAACAGGACTTGACTGTAAACTTAGATTTGTTAATAAAACACTATAGCCAGGTGATCTGTTGAGTTCATGACTTCAGAAGTTTATTCAGTCAGAGACTGAAGGAAAATTTTAAAGTGCTCCAGATTAAAGTATAATTATCTGCAGTATACATTACACAATGTTGTAAAAACTGAATCTAATTCTTTAAAACTTCTTTAAAACAATTTTTAAAAAATTCTTTAAATTCTTTAAAACAACCCCTTACATTTTATAGTTCTTTTTTTTGAATTACATATTTTTTCCTTTTTATTCCTCCAAATATTTTCCCCTGAATTACTATCAAGAAGTTCAATTAATGCAAGTTTTACAGTTATTTTCTTCTGATATTATAGCTTAAAACTTTCTAGCAGCAGTTTTCCAGATCCTAAGTTTCACAGAGTGAATTCAACAGTGATAACTGACAGTGTAGCTGGTAGATAACTGAAAAAGTTGCATCTTCTATTATTAGGCACTAGAGAATGCAATGCTATCAGTATTGGCTATCTAATTTTAATAGAAAGGAAAATCCTAAGCATATACTCACATACAATATCTGAAACTCGAAATTGTTAAAATTATGTTTCTATGACTGTTTTTGAAGTTCGTTAGAATAACAACTATAGAAGTATGAAAGCAATTTAAATGGACCAGGTATACAGAAGGTAGACTTTAGACTTTCTGAGTAAATTAAGGTCTTTTCATATTGAAGAGATTACCGAGAAAATTGCTAGTTTTGTACTCAGTTCTTACGGCCCAGGTCTGTACATTATTTTGTGTATTATATTCAAATTTGAGCATACGTACACACAAGAGCATACCTATAGCTCAGAACTGAATGAACAGAGCAAAACCACTGGCCAGTTGAGTTTTGAATGATTTTATTGCTATAATGTGGTATTGCTTCTCTTTGTTTTATATTTGCAGTTGTTAATCAAACAGTAAGTTTTTAAGCAAGATTAGAATTTATAGATTTTTCTCTCTCAGATTACAGGAAGAGGTCAGAGTTAGGTTCAGCCACTTGTCAATTCCCATTTAAAGAGTTACGTTTTTTTCTATTGCATTTTGCTTTGCTAGTAGTAGCACTGCCCTCTGTTAAAAAAAAAAAAAAAAAGAATTTCTAATTTTTAGAGATATACGGTTTCCTCAACCATCCTAATCCAGAGAAAATAGCTTTAATAGTTGTATCTTCATTAGTAGCTGAGCAAAAAATCCTCTATAGCATTTTCATTGCCCTACCAGTATAGAGAGATATTTTTACTATAAGAACAGATGTTGTATAAAGTAAGGCATTTGTTCATGAATGAAAGTATGGCAAAATGTCAAGTGTCACTGATAGGGGATTGCATCATTGAAGTAATTTCATCAATGTACATGTGAATAACTTCATTGAATGCTGTCACAGTTGTCTAAAATAAAATTCACTTAATTTTTTTCATTTAAAAATGTGTTACTGTATTTGCACTTTTTAATATAATTTGGCTCAGTTTACAAATGGCTGTATATCCAAATTACATCCATCTGCAATTCATATGCTGAAAATAGAAGCAAAATTTTACCAAGTCCTCCTGCTTCTCTGCTCATAGTCCTAACTTGTGACTTCTGTCAAGTAAAATTATCACGTAAAATGTTTGCTGTTGTTCTTTTGTTCTGTTCTAATAAACTCAGGCCAAACGCTAGGGTTTTCTGTTGTTGGTGGGTTTGTTTTGTGGTTTTTTTTACATAGAACTATTTCACATTCAAGGAAGTAATAAAATCTAGGATTTGAAAGGCATTCCTTTCCTATTAAAGGTTTTGGCTTAAACTCTTATCTATTCATCTTACACAAAGCATAGTAAATTTTGTGGATTTTTATTTTGATGAAATGCCTGCCAACTCTGCATTTAGCTAGCAGAGAATAAATAAAATTGAAGTCTCTGTTAGAATGATAGGCACTAAAAAAAAAGAATGATAAAATCACAGATATATTTCAGATAATGTTATATAAGATTTGTATCTTAAAATCAAGTAATTCAGAAATAACTCTGCACCCTCCTCCATTTTCAGCTCTCAAGTTCATTACTTTTTTTTTTAAGACAAGATGTGTCTTGATGTTTCAAATTTAAATGCAAAATTTTCTCTTTCTTCTTTTTCTTTAAAAAGTGAGACGTTCCGCCTGCCTTGCAGTGCAGATATGTAATCCATTATGAACTTTCTGAAACAAATTAGGTCAGGTCAGGGAATTGTATCATTTCTGTTTTCGCTGGTTATAGTTTAAGCTCGTGTATGTAACGTGCGTTTGCATTTCCCAGTGTCATTTTCCCAATGTGCTGGTTTTGGCCCGGGTGCTGCCCCTTGCAGCCGGCACTGCCCCCTTCAAAAGAGCCCCAGAGGAATCTCACTTTTGAGGCAGCTTTGGAGGGTCAAAGGTGAATCCTAAATGCATTTGAATTTCTGCTGGCTTTCAAAAAGAGATTGCCAACTTACCAGAAACGGTGTGGTTCTGAGCAGGGCTTGTTCCAGCCTCTCCTTTCCACAGTTTATGAATGCTCTGATATTTCTCCTTGATGACACTGATACCACTGACAGTTCTCCTCACAGGAATATAGTTTTCTGCCTCCCTGGGTAACCTAGCTCTTCATACAGGAAATTCCCGATACTTCTCATTTATTGCTCAGATAGATTCACAGGCTGAAACTTTATTTTTCCCTGCAGTAGTTGTTCCCAAGTTGAATCTTAATATTAAAAAGTATTGCACTAAATCCTTATGTATGGAATCTGAATCAAGCACTGGATGAGCATGTGAGGGCCAGCTGAGTTATTCTCTGGGCTCTGCTTGCTGGGCTTCCTCAGGGTTTGACATGTTTGTTGCACATATGTACTTAGTGACACTCAAGATGCCTCTGAATATCTAAAATTTCCACATAAGCTATAATATGACAAGGAACCTGTGTCTTGTATAGCAGAAGTTGGGGATAAGGCATCTCAGGTGACACTGGACACCTATATGAACTTAATCCTAAATCTCCTCTGTCTGAAGTGCTCTGGCTAAGTTTTATCGGTATAAATTAAAACACAGAAAATTCCATCTCCATATGAAGAAGAATTTCTTTCCTATGAGGGTGCCAGAGCCCTGGCACAGGCTGCCCAGAGAGGCTGAAGAGTCTCCTTCTCTGGAGATCTTCCAAACTGGCCTGGATGCAGCCCTGTGCCACGTGCTTTAGGTGGCCCTGCGTGTGCAGGGGTTTGGACTAGATGATCTCTAGAGGTCTCTTCCAATTCTGTGATTCTGTGATTATTCGTTTTTGCATTTAAAAGTAAACAAGTTGAGATTTTGTTTGTTACGAGTGCTGTATACATCGATGATGGTAACAGACACATTACCTGTATTTACTAGCTTTTTTGCTCTTACCTGAAGGCTTCAGATATGATGCTTCAAGATCAATTGAAAAATTTAAGAAAGTTTAAACAACATTCATTAACATAAATTCTTTAACATAAAAAACATTGTGGTGTTCTATGTATCCATGAGGAATATGCTTCTTTTCCACTGCAAAGATACTTTGATTTTGTGTCAACATGTCACCCCCAAAATTAAATTTACACATTGGATAAATCCAATTTTCATAAAGGACGTTCATTAAAGTATGTTGTCAATTTAAAAGTAACTAGTTGCTTGCCAGACATTCCTAATGACCATGCTAATCTAGGTAGAAATCCTTCCTTTGGAAAAAAATGTGAAAGGCTTATACTCACCACAGCTGTCAGTGTTACTGTTATTCACTTAGTGTGCAAGACAGAGCATATAATTTATTGTACTCTGATACAGTTAGAGGAGCCAGATACAAGAAAAAAAAAGGGGGGATTTTAACAATAGGAAAATATACAGACAGATTTTCATGTGATGTATTCCCAACTCTGTGTAAATGTGTATTTACATACATCTTTTTGTGATAAATGTGTAAAAATTATGACATCATGCATTTATGGGTTTTGTAGTTTTGGGGTTTTGTGGGGGCGGGGGTTGACAGCTAAAAGGCGTGAGGTTTATAGCCATAAACTATATCTGTGCAAAAAAAGATTTTATCATTGTAGAAAAATTTGACAGACAATGTCCTCTGAGGGGGGGCACAGTTAAATAAGGAAAGCTCTGATTACTAGTCATACAGTAAAACACACATATGCAAGTGAAATCAGTGGCATTCTGTGCAGATTCTCTGATTGAATCACATGGAGAAAATATGTTTTGTTCATGCTCATATAATTGGAAAGTAATCCAGCCATTCCTTTAGACTGCTCATAACTATTAAAATGTCCAACCAAAACTACTGGCAAGGGCCAGTGTTAAAAAAAAAAAAAAGTGATGCCCATTTTTTGACAAGTTTAGCCTGAAGATTGTGCCTTGATTAGTAACTCTTGAAGTTTATTGTTGGTTTTGTTGTTACTGTTTTTCACATGCTTATTCTTTTTTAGCATAAAGATATGAGGAATGTCCTCTGTAATCAACTTTTAGAAGGATAGAAATGCATGAAAACATGATAATAAGCATGAAATATGGCTCTTAGGCTTTCTTGGAGATTTAAAGTTTGATTCAAAATCCTTGAAAGATCATAGGAAAGATGCTTGTTTAGTTCCCCAGTAGTTCCCCATTCAGGATAGAGTTTGGGTATTGTTTAATAAGTAAAACATAAAATCAGTTATCCAGCAGACAAGGTGAAAACAAAAAGCCGCATCATGTCTGAAGTAGAAGCCCTACTGAAAAAAATATGTAATGAAATTAGAGACTGTCACATAATGCCTAGATTTTTAAGGAAAGCTAAGATTTGTACAGATAACACCACTCTGGTATTTCCATACAGACAAGTGTTTCACTTAACCTTAATAATGTTACATGACTATACTTGGATGAAGAATTTATTTTAAAATTCATGAAATCTTTTGAAATGTAATTTCAAGCATCACACTGTTGAGGAAAAGTAGTTTCCATTTTTTGCAATGTTTTGGGAATGTGTTTATTTTCATGCTGCATTTAAATTGACGATGCTGTGGTCAAGGAAGAAAAATGTGAAAGTAGCTGAAATTTACTTTGAAAGCAAAATACTTGGAAAGTAATAGAAATTAAACATATTTTAAATGTTAATCTTATTAATGTATGCCAGGGATCAGAGTAATTTATTCTGTGTTTGAAGACAATCATTTATATACGTCAGTCTTGTATTTTTAATCCCTCTGAAAGACAGCAGCTTAAAAAGCCTGTTGAACTGGAATAGACAAGGAGTTGAAAAGGTCTTAACAGTGGTCAGGCAGAAAATAATTCAGACACCTAACACACACTCCTAAAGCCAAGTGAGTCATTAATCAACTTGCCAGGTTATGAGATGGTACAAATAGAAGACTGACCGGCAGCATAATAGATACACAACGTACAGACTTCTCAAAGCTCCACTCCAGGCATTTCAAATTAAATAATTGAGGAATTATATCTAAGGAACAATGTTGCAAATTGAACACAATTGCTCTCAATTACTCTTTTTCCCATGTGCAGGCTTTGAAATTTGCATTCAGCATGAAGCCAGCAAGAATTAGACATGTAGGACATATGTGTTAACACAGGAATTTGTGCAAGTGTTTAAATTCTTCCTCCTCTCATTTAACTGCTTTTAGCAGAGAATTGTTTAGTTTATGAGATTTATTAGTAACAGGTATGTGTGTGGCAGTTGATCTACAGTAGTCAATATCATCACTGTTATCTGGAGAGAATAGAGGTCACAAATTTCCAAACTTTTTTCCCCCAGGGAATGCCCCAAACAGAAGATCATTTCCAGACATTCCATAAACATTTTCACTTAAACCTGCAAAAGATCCCATTCATGGCTAATAATAGAAGCAGTAGAATTTTCAATTTTTTCTAAGTGCTAAAAAAAGACTACTGCAGGATTTTTAAAATATTTTTTTTTGTTCTGATTGGTTATTTAAGATTATATCAAAATGAACTCTGATTAGATTCACTTGCTTTAGTAATATATACTTATCTATATTTACTAAAAAGTATTTGAAAGGCCTCAAGAAGGAGTAAGACTGCCCATTTCCTCTTGTCTATTCCACTCCCCTCACTTTACCAGGTGAATTGCTTCATATAGTGTCTAGTTTTATAGGACAGCAGGGGAAATATGTGATCGTGTTTCTCTCACCTATCTCCATCTATCTGGTTAAAAGGAATTTCTGGATTTCTTTTTTTAAAAAGCACTTCCTTTCTCTTTCATCTTTTTATTCTCAACTACCAAATTCATCTAGCTAGATTGCTTTCCCATTAGCTTTCTGACCTGGCCTTTCTGTTTTACTGTTTTGTCTCCTTTCTTGTTTTAAAGGCTTTTTTGAATGTATCATGGTGGTTCTTGTTTTATCATTGTGATGTGTTTAGCTTGCACTTCAGACTCATGTGTAAGATTTTATTTGGACCCTCTTTTAAGAATAAACACTTATTTTCCATTGCTGAGCAAGGTCAGTTTAAGTTGAGAGGCTATGAATAAGCCTCTGTTTTGTTTCCCAGAACACTGTCCCTTATGTCCTTTAGTTTTAATTTGTTCCAAATATTGATTTTTTTTTTTATTTCTGTTTCTGTAAAAGAAAGGAATTCAGCCTTCCTGAATCTACATTATATTCATCCATCCTTCTCAGCTGTCCTGCTTGGACAGCAGTTAAGTTGAAGCATAATTTGACCGTAAAATTCAGTGTCTGTTTTCATAGTCTACTGGGAAACAATGATTAAAATTAAATATCTTTTCATGTTAAAGGGTAGATGTCTAGGAAAATAAAAGTCAGGAAAGATAAAACTCAGTACATAAAGGGTGAGGACATAAAGGCATATTCTAGGTTTGAAGATGACTTTTGTTTAGTATCCAGTCCACTAAATATAACACTTACCAAGCAGCTAAAATCTACTCCTAAAGTATTTTTTATTTTTGGAAAATCTATATTTCTTAAGAATGGTTTTTTGGTTTTTTCTTTTATTTCAGTGCAGGTTTTTTATTCTTTAGATATTCTTGAGCATAAAGAGTTTACAGTTATCATTTCCTACTATGAATAACTTGGAAATACCTCAGATAGGATTTACCAAAGTAAACGTAGTCACGCACAGTAGAGACATCTATGTCTAAGCCAACTTTGCCGACTGCATTTGCAGTCAATAGAGAAAAGAGACAATCTTAGGTGCAATTCATTTTTATCCTGAAGTAGATGTCTACAACAAGCTAGATGAATAGTGCCCTAGAAGTACTTACTTGTTCCCTCTGACTCCAGGTGAGTAATTCCAGATGTAGAAAATGGCATTATTTGTATCTAAAGTGAGGTGAACCCCACCAACAGGGTTGCTCCTTTTAAAAAATGTGCTAGTGTGTTTACTTCTATAAAATTCCGTGAGTTCACATTCTTCTCTCTTTAAGAGGTGTTCTCAATTTTGAAGTTTAAAAAAAGGGGACGGGAGATGAGAGGGGAAGAGAAGGAAGATTCCCTCTGGTTTTGGGCTGAGTTTTGTCCTAATTTAGATGGTGATTAAGCTTATTCTTAAGACATATGCATCTCAGTATAAGAGCACTCTTTTGAACACATTTCTGAAATAGAAAGATATCATCTTTTAATAGGATTATTTAATCCTCAAGTATTTTCTTTAAAAAGATTTTAAATAGACAATTCTAGCCATACCTTTTCTGTGACATTTTTTAAACAACCTTGTTTTTATGTTGCGTATCACTTCAACCCAAGCAATTGCTATTTTCTCCATAGTTCAGATAAGATTTAAAGCAACTTTATTAATTAATGCATTTCATTACATTTTTCAATCCTTTTGTAGTTTGGCTTGCAGTAATAGGCCAAAATTAATTAATTAGTATTGCTTGCAGTGTTGCTACACAGGTTTGAGACATTATTAGTTATGCTTTAATTTTATTTTATGTATTTAGATGCAGATATTGATATTTGTTGCATTGTTAGCAAGGAAGGAATGCTTTAGGAAGGAATGTTTAATTGAATTAGAAGAAGTAATTACCTGAGGTATTAGGGGGCTGTATTGTAGTGTTAGTTGTTATATAATGTGTCTGTTTTATAAGGATGGAAAAACGTGGAAAAAAGCAGCAACATTGTGCTTTCCCAGACCATGCAGAATAAATTGTATTCACATTACAGCTGGAGCTTCAAGGAGAGGTGATATGAGTAATACACTTTCCCACAGGCAGTAACCTGTAATATGGGCAACACCTCATAAATAAATTTGGCATTTATGAGACAGAGGATATAGTTCTCCAATTGGAAACTGCTGCTATGCTTTGCATATCCTGCTTCCTTCATTACAGCTTAGCGAGCCCATTCCCTTTCCTTTATCTTAGTCCTTCGTGTCGATATATGTGTTTGGGTTTCTGCTGGTGGTTCCACATTCTGCATGCTTTCCTCACAGCGGAGCAATGCGCTGTCCCATAAACGACCGACATTATGGGCAAGCCTCCAACAGCCTGTGCTCCTGAGAAGCTGGTTCCTTCTGTTGGTGATAAATCATGTTTTGATGTCCTTGTTCTGAATTCTTCTTCATGTTGTAAACTTGAGTTGAAATGTTCTCCCATAAGAGTTAGCTTTTCATACTGGGCTGGAAACTCTTCATATTTGTGTAGCAATTTATTATAACCAATGGCTTTTAATTGTACTCCCCATAATGAAGAGCTGACTTAATACTCTGTGCTAATCTTGTTATGACTTATAAAAGGTAAGTAGTTTCTCTAACCATTCCTAAAGATCACGGTAAAGTGTTAAAGGATTTTTATTTTAATTTTCTTTTCTTTTTATTTTTCACATTAATTTCTCACTTACAGCATGAGCTTTTCTTTGTGTCTTTTTCTGTTTCTCTTGTAAAGATTTTTTTTGTGCACACTATTATTTGCAGAAAATCATATCATGAAGATTTAAATACATCCAATTTATTACAGTCAGTGATTTCATTTTTCAGACCAATCATGACCGATAGATGGCAATTGTCAGCAGATCTCTCGATTTTACCATTCCCTTAGTTCTTTTTTTTTTGTTTTAAGTACTTTATTTCACAATCTGTTTAATGCTTCAGCCTATGGGAGAAAGTGTACTCAGCATTTCAGCACAATTAAATTGTATCTTAGAAATGATAAAATCCAGTTTCCTTAAGAAGCTGTAATCTGAATTGAATGTTTTGAGTTTGATTACATTCTGCCTGGACCACATAGGGGAATGGTACTGAACGATAGCCCACTGTATCTATTGCCAAGATACACCGTGAGCCAACAAGCTGTGGACCCGAGCAATGAACAAAGAAACTCTCCCTTTCCTGGGAAAGGAGAGACAGCCACAGGTTATTGTTTCTGAAACAACCTGTGAGCAAGAGTAATTACAGTAATACTAGTAATCATTTGTCCCAGACAGTCCTGGTACTGTATGTGGTGTAATATGGAATCTTTACTTTGCAGTAGCTGTGAAAGGAATGCAGATTTTTTGTAAATGTCAAAAAATACCAATATTTCCGAAGCATGAAATATGATAAAATGCACCTACAGCACATGACTCCATTTCTACGAAGCTCCATTATAGCTAAAACTGTATGCATTAGAAAACTGATGAGTTTCATTTGAAATCATATTTTAATGCAGTTTTGTTTCAAAATAGCATTTAGGATATAAATATGCCATTCATATTAAACAAATGGAAGTATTATTTGATAATTAATGCTGATATCAGTTATGTTAAAACATGGTTTGTATTCTGCAGCTGTGGGCATAGTTTGGGAAACAGCCAAGTCTAGCTGCTCAAGCCTTTTATTTCAATCTCATGGATTCCTCTTCCACAGCTGCTTTTAAAATTTGTGGCAAGCAAATTATTTCCCATACTGCATATGTTGCCCTTCAGGTGAGTGATAAGCTGCAAACTTTAGGCTGGTTGTAAGAAGCCACAAAGCAAAATTAACTTTGTCACTGAAGTCCTCTGTGTGCACAGAATTAAAAAAATGACCTGGGCGAGGCTGTGTGTGAAGCCAGCTGTCTTTGTTTCCATTGCCATTTGGACATTGTAAGAGCAAAACGTTGTCAGCACGTTTTTTTTATATTAGAAGATTTGATCTGCAAATCTCAGCTGCTCTGTTCATTATAAATCTCTTGTTTTTGTCCATACACTAGCTGCACTATAGGTTGGAAGGGCTTAAAGATGAACTCAGGAGGAATAGAGGCTACAACTCGAGAGTAACTATTACTGCTCAAAGGAGCTGTTTTCCATTCGCAAACATTGCTTTGCGCTATGGGTTTGGGCTCCTTCTGTTCCTCCACTTTGTTGAAGACTCTCTCTTGACTTCCATTTTACTTCTTCAGCACTGTCTTTGTCTGCTAACATTTTTCCTCTTTCTCTAGTAGCTTTTCTCTGTGTCCTTTGGATTGCTTATTTTACTTAGTTTGTTTTAGTAGATTGTTTCTGAATGTTTGTGTTTTGTATTTTTTGTTCTTGCTTTTTTTTTTTTTTTGTTAGGACTATGTTATCTCACTGAGTTTCATTCCACAGTTTGCTAAATTGCTTGGTTATTTTGCAGCAGGCCCATTCCTCGTTTTCTCTTTTCATACGGTTTTCAGTGAGAAATAAGAGAGCCTCTTCCATTTTAAACAGAAGTCTATACACGTAGGCCCATGTCTCCTTTTGCATTCACTGTCTTTCGGCTTGCCACATGCCATCCTGCTTCTCTTCTTCTCTCTGTCTCTCTCACTGAGCCCCTCTCTCTTTTGTGCTTCCCTCCATATCATTAAACCATCTTTTGGTCCAGAATTGTCCTTTGGTGAATTATAGATAAATATTTTCTTCTTCCGAGGAGAGTTTATGTGATTCCTTTAAAATCAGAAAAAAAAAAAAAAAAAAAAAACAACTCTGGGCCAAATTTGGGCATCATTAATATCTCATTTGAAGTTTTATTGTATGGTATTTTTGGTGGGAAAGAGGGAGGTGGATTTTTTTTTTTTTTTTATATGACATTTTTTTCAGGGAAGGACACCATAACCCACTCTAAGTTGCAACATTACTTTCCATAAGTTATTTCATTACTATAAATAGACTGTGTTACGCTGTAGAATCCAATTTTTTATGTGAATATACATTTGGGGCAAGCTGCTGTGGAATGGAAGAAAGAGGTTTAGAAATTGGTTCATTTCAGACTTCAGGGACTGCTGTTTTACGAAGGCAGCCTTTGGGGGATTGACTGTGTATCGTAACTGTCAGATCATACATATTTACTTTCCATGCATTTGTTCTGTAACTACAAATCCAAACTGAATTCTGAAAGATAATCTGGATTCATTCCTTCACTTTCTCAGCAGAGGCAAATGTTCTCTGCAAGGGCAGATATACCCTCTGTGTCACCTGTGCTATTCCACTTCTTTAACTACATCTACATAATTTTATTGTATTAGTCATCTCACTGAAATATAGGAATATAACTGTGAATGATGTACAAAAGAGGAGGACTCAGTTCATCCTCTCTTAGGGGGTTGTCTTCCAGAGAAGTTTCCTTTAGCTTGTGACTGCAATTTCAGCCACAACAAAAAGCTTTTTGCTCCAGTGTGACCTGTTCAATCAAGTGACATGTCCTAAAACATACTTCTTTTCAGGTTAGTGCATCTACTAGCTTGCAACTTTACTATCCTGTGCAATGTGGTGTCATTCCAAACTTGAGAAGAATTAACAAGAGACGGTGCTTCAATAAAGATGCAGCTTAAACTTCTTGTGTCCGCAAGCCTGATCGATAACCTCCAAAACCATTTTTTTTTAATCCATGTAGTAAAGGGACAGAACTCTAACAGTAAATGCCGACTAGAATGTTAGACCAAGGAGAGTCCACCGCTGGAGTCAGACTAATAAATCTGGAATAGCACAGGGGCAGCCAAGCACCTAGAAAGAGGATTTGTTGAGAAGGCAGTTGCCATTCTGACACAGTTACTTTTTAATTAAAAGTGCACTATAATCTCAAACAATGCATTTCTTTTAGCCAAACTGAAACAATAGAGTAAATTTACCTGGCTTTAGCCAGGAGCTGTTTATACAACTGTGAGCGGTTTATAGAGTTTTGAAGAGGGATTATTAAATATATTAAGAAGCAACCTAATCTATATTTAATATATTTTGAATATATTTAAATTCTTTCTATAATCCCTGAAAATTTCCGCAACGAAGTTTTAAAGCAGGTCACAAAAAGACAATTATATTAATATTTTGTCTATAGACTTAGGGTCAGAGTTAGAGTAATCATAATTATATGAGAAAATGTGGAGTTTTTATATAAAACTGGGAAAACTGGAAAAAAAATATATGTTAAATAATTTTAAACAGTGTGTTCTTTGATTTTACTCTTATTACCCTGTCCTTAGGCCATTTGTTTATTGTTAGGAGAGTTTTAAATTGCTTATCCTGGACTCTGACCATCAGCTATTACTCTTCTGCTTAAATATCTTAATCTCCTGTAGAGTATGCAAGAATGATGCTGAAAATATGTAGAGCCTCTGTCTTAGATCCCAGGAGCTTGCCCATTATATCTCTGTATTTTGCTTGCTTGTTAACTTCTGTAGCTCACAAGCTCTGTGCTCTCTCTGCAGGTCCAGTCCAGGTGCAGCAGCAAGGAGAATATCCTCAGAGCAAGTGAGTGCTGAAACTTTCTGGCTTTACTGTGATTATAAATAAATAAATAAAAAGAAAGTGCTATTGTAGAGAGAAAAGAAGGCAGCAAATTATAATTAAATGAGAGGGGGAGTAGTGGGCGGGATGCAGGTGGGTTTGCCGAAGAAATTTAAGAACTTGAGTCAGTGAAATTCAGTCAAAAGAGGAAATATGTGAACACCAGAAGCTCCTTATATTTATATTAATTGATGGTTACCTTTTAATTTCTCTTTCCAAGTTGTTCTTCTAATGACACCAAGGCCATGTTGGGGTGTTGGTGTATTGATTTAAATGGTGGTGTGTGCGCAAATCTTATCAACATTGAAAGACAATGAAAAGGAAAAGGAAAATTGTCAGGTTGAATATATATGATTTTTATTTTCAAACTTAAGCATGAAGTTGAATGCAAGGTGTTATAAAATCAAACCAAAAACTGTAAAGGTTAAAATTTGAGATTTGATCTACATTATTTGATCCACATATTTTTTATAATTTGCAAAATTCCTTTCAATTTTATCTGAATTTTTCATAGTCTAAAAATTGTTCTGCCATTGATATATAATAAACTGCATAGGAAGTTGTTTTGGTGATCAGACAGAAAGCTGACATGAATTTTCCACCTTGCACCGTCAATTAACTTTAATGTTAAAGGATTATTTGGTCATACAGAATGCTGTGTCATGTAGAGAGCACTTTTAAAGCCATCTGATACTTGTGAAATATAGTTAGTAAAGTCTCAAGAGTTGTTTAATGTCATTAACTTATAGTAAAAAATGTACCACTTCATAAGTCAGAACTAAAAAATAAACATTTTTTCTTTTTGTCTGCATGTTTATTTAAACAGATGATACAATTAAAAGCAAGTATAGCATTTGTTTCTAGGAAGAAATAGGGATAGAGAAGGATTAGGAGTTACATGAGCTTCCTTCCTTCTTCCTTTGGGAATTTACATTATTCATTCTAGTGCAAAGACTCCATTTTTGAGTATATATTTTCTTGGCTCAGCTTGCAGAAATAGTAGGTGTCACTTTTGATGTTGGAACAGTGTTGTCAGGGATCAGTAAATTTTACCTGTTTGCAAACAGAGTGTGTTGGAGAAGGGATTTCCTACTAGATTTTAAGAGAAACCTTGGAACACTTGCTTATCAAAAAATGACACATATTAGAGACAGAGCTACAACTTGGGAGATAAGTACTCTGGGCATCGTTCAGAGATGGGCCTCTGAATGGTTCTTTAACATCTTAAGTGTTAAAACTGGGCAAATGTTTATTTATGAAGTGGCTAACAAAGAATTTCAGAAAGCAAGGAAAAACAAAATTATTTTCCAGAACTGCTGACAAATACTGTATTGCTACGAAAGACTCGTATGGTTCTATAGAGAGGAAATTCTTTCTGACAATAAATGTAGCTTATGTAGTTAAAATCTATATAGCGATATAGGCTTTAAAAAAGCATTGCTTATAAAGGATTATATAGTACCATATATAGGTGACTGTCAGTGACATGCATTCACAGAAAAGTCTGGGAAATTTGACAGTTTTCATCTTACAAGAACATTCATTTCAGCATGCTCGTCCTTATGAAGGTGCTAGCATAGTACAGTTATAATAATGACAAATGCATATTAGCTTGCAAATAATGTTTTTGCTGTTAAATCCAAGAAAGCATTTTTTCCACTAGATGGATGCTGAATTTAAACTGCCTAGAGCCAAATGAAATCAAGCATTTTCAATAATTTAGGATGTAAGATGGCTGTGAGAGTTGCAGACAGCCTTAGTATTGCCAAGAAACTCTCCTGGGAATGTCTTATGCCTGTAGATCTTACAGTGCCTTAATTTGTTGCCCAGGTAGTCTGGGAAGGTGCACCTGAGTGCTTTTACTATTTTTTAGAGATATTTTAGTTAGACTTCTTGCTACATTTGGCACTGTACGAAAGCAATTTGTATCAAAGTCCCTATTGCACTCTTGATAATCAATGTTCAGTGGGCTTTATTTTCTTTTTATACCTTATTCTGTTTTCTTACAGCCACACTGTGCATGCTTCTTGTAGACATGGATGTTGAGACAGGACTTTTTCTGCCAGTGCAGGCAGCTGAAATTCTTGTCAAGGATCTCATGTTGTATTTCTGGAACATCATCCTCTTTGACTTTCATATGCATATACATCCAGTGCATTCTTGATCCTGGCAAATCCATTAAGGATATTTCTGTAAATATAGTTTTCCCAACCTTTTGGTTTATATGCATTATCATTTATGTGTTATCACGCTAGTTCTCTTTTTTTTTTTTTTTTTTCCTTTTTAACTTGGAAAAAGTAATCTTCCATTAATCTATCTTGCTATTTTCATACAAATTATAGTGTAAACATTACTTTGCTGTGGTGGCTACAAAATCCTGAAAATGACTAGGCTGCCCATTAGAACCTCTCTCTGTCATTGCGCTCGCTGTCCAATGATCTTGTGCTCCCTTCTAGCCTGCCTCCAAAATTATTGACTGGAACAATATTAACAACTACTTTAAGATGCCAGCTTTTATATACTGGCAATGCTGATGTCTTCTCTGTTTATTTTTCACTGTCTGTATCTGATACTCATTTAGGTTTAGTCTTAGCTAGGAAAGAAGTGTGGTTTGTTTTTAAGGTGAGGTATGCAGACATAGTTCGGAAACTTTTATGTATCATTAGAATCAAAGCTTTGGCATATTACAGTTCTCTCCAAGGACCTGTGTAGCTTTTGAATGGGGGAGATATTGAAGGAATACTTAACTCAGTGGAACTCATTATGTCCAGGGTCTGAATGTCAAGTGCAGCTACTCATCAGAAGGCTATAGAAGCCATCAAGGAAGGACAGAATGAGTCAATGAATTGTCCTGAGCGCCAGGTAGATCATAGAAGTGAGTCAGTCTCAGGTGATGAGCCACGGTGTCAAGTGCTGCATTGCCAGCTAAGGGTTTCTGTTTCTGATTAGCTGATTCTTTTATTCTCATCGAGACTTCTGTCATATTTTTCAGAACAAGTAAGAATATGCACTTCTGTGAAGTTTTTCAATTATCAATTGTATTTTAACTCTCCCTTTTGATTCTAATTGAATACCATACCATTCTACTTTCTGACATAAATGCTTAAGAGTGTTAAGTGGCTTGAATTAATTTATCCATAAAGGTCAGATGCATTTCAGTAAAGTGGTTTAAATTACCATTGCTCTGGGTGTCTACACACTATAAACTGGGTACTCTCACTTTGCAGGTCACAGTGCTGTTGACATTACCAAGGTAGCAAGAAGGCACCGCATGTCTCCATTCCCATTGACGTCTATGGACAAGGCCTTCATCACAGTTCTGGAGATGACCCCAGTGCTTGGAACAGAAATCATCAATTACAGAGGTACTTTGCAGATAGCTGGATTCTTTGTGAGAATCTCACAGCTTGCTTCAGCCTTTGGTCATCTAATAATTGTTGTGAAATGTTTGAGATGTATATAAATGCATCTGTTCATAGGCTGTGGAATATGCAACAAGCCAAAAACCTAAAATACACAGTGTGCCTTCAGTGCTTGATTTAACATTGGACATATATAGATGCTGCCTGGCTCCATTTTGTGTTATAATCAATCACTCTCACAGTTCTCTCACTGTGGGAGACCCTTACTACCCGCTCTTTAAATCTGAAATTAGTGCTTCCATTGAAGTTGTTATTGATTCTAGATCACTTTGTTCCATATCTATGGAATGGAATAGATAACTCCAGAACATTTCTCAAATGTTTTAATACTTTGCACATTGAAGCTTTTGGTCCTGTTATTCCTTGGATCCTTGTTTCTTTCTGATTTTTTTCTGAGTTTCTTGTACAAGATTGCTTGCATAGTGAATAATGCAAGTAAGGAATATTGGTCTCATAGTGTAATACTGCTGCCAAGAGCACCACCAGCTCTTAATTGCTGAAAATATACGGTTTGAAATCTTTCTTAACATTAAGAGCATACAATTGCAGTCCAGGAATATTACCTGTTTTTTGTCTTTAATTCTATTAATGTTTTTTGTGTAAAAAAGGCTTTATTGTGAGTTTAAGTCTGAGAACTGGGCAATTTTTCCAGTCTAGTCCAAGAGCCATGTAACTTCTGCAGAAGTTGAATATGTTTCCCTGCTCTTTATTAATTTTGAACTAGGTGGCCATTTTGATAGCATTGCTTTTTCATATCACATTGACGTGCTGTCAGGACAAAACTTATGAAATGGAAGTAAATCTTTGACTCCTGTACTCACTACTTTATTCCCATACCAGTACCCTGAGAGATCAAAATTCTTTACAGAACTATACCAGTTTCACCGATAGAGCTCAAAAAAAGGTAATATGCACGTTTGAAAATAGAATTTCATGCAATTCTCCTTTTCACGTTTGAATCAAAAACCTATAAGCATACGGAGACACTGAAATATTTAAGAACATCTTTTTCTGAATTACAATTAATCAAAAAGGTTAAATTGTATGCTTTTAAAATAATCATTCAAAAAAAGAGAGTAAATGTTTCAGATTGTTCTTTAATTGCTGACTTACTTCACTTTAAATGCCTAAGGCTTCAGCAAGTAGAATCATAGAATCATAGAATGCCTAAGGTTGGCAGAGACCTCTAGAGGTCATCTAGTCCAACCCCCCTGCACACGCAGGGCCACCTAGAGCACGTGGCACAGGGCTGCATCCAAGCGGGTCTTGAAGATCTCCAGAGAGGGAGACTCCACAACCTCTCTGGGCAGCCTGTTCCAGTGCTCTGTCACCCTCACCGTCAAGAAGTTCTTCCTTAAGTTCCCGTGGAACTTTTTATGCTTCAATTTGTGGCCATTTCCTCTGGTTCTGTCAGTGACCACCAGTGAAAAGAGGCCAGCCCCATCTTCCTCATTGCCTCCCTTGAGGCACTTATAGACACAGATCAGGTCCCCTCTCAGCCTTCTCTTCTCCAGCTGAACAAGCCCAGCTCCCTCAGCCTCTCCTCATAGGGCAGATGTTCCAGGCCCCTGATCATCCTCGTGGCCCTGCGCTGGACTCTCTCCAGCAGCTCCACATCCCTCTTGTACTGTGGGGCCCAGAACTGGACACAGTGCTCCAGATGTGGCCTTACCAGGGCTGAGTAGAGGGGTAAGATCACCTCCCTCGACCTGCTGGAGACGCTCCTCTTAATGCACCCCAGGATGCCATTGGCCTTCTTGGCCACGAGGGCACACTGCTGCCTCATGGTCAACCTGTCGTCCACCACGACGCCCAGGTCCTTCTCAGCAGAGCTTACTTTACTTCTCTTACTTTTGTTTTCCCTTATTGAAATTCATTCCAGCTACTGGCTAGCCATTTGTTCACTTTGAATATTACATGGCAGAATGCCAGGAACGTACTGTCCAACTTTGCTGTAATTGGTGTGATTTTGCATGCAGACAAGAAGTAAAATGAAGACACAACATGCCTGCTAAAATTAGAAGCTGGCTTTTCTCTGCTATAATTAAAATGTCTGTGTCTTTTCAGTGTAAGTGTTCAAGCTCTCAGTGAGCCTTCTGATAACATGTCTCCTGTCTTATCACATGGCAGTGTTAATAGCCATCACAAAGATGTTTTTCTAGTTGTTTTAAAAAGGTTTTACAAGCATTTTCATGGTAATACCTATGACAAAATGCAGCATAAATATTTCCTCCAAGTTAAAATTTGATACATTTGGATGCGAGCACATTGATGTTATAGTTATTATAATTAATTACTAGCTAAATTATATTGGGCTAATCAGTAAAGTATAGTTTCCCTTAGGATGTCACTTAAGTGAAGCTTAACATTTTCAAATCCAGCAGGTGCTGTTTTAAACCAAACGTGCACTTAGTATACACAGCTAAGTCTTCTGCCAGTATATCTGCCAGTATATCCAGAATCACTTATATTTTCCTATATATCACAGGAAAAAAAACATGCCTAATGTATAGCTGTCTTTTCTGGCATGTCTAAAAGTTCATAATCTATAAAATATATATCCACACAAATTCTCCCAACAATATTACCAATGCATAGCTTCATTCCTTAATCCCTTCCTCTGGATGTGACATCTTCCTGTGCCACAGTGCATCTTAAAAGTGGTGGCATCAATTTTCCAGTGAGCTTCCCATTTTCTCCTTAGACATACTGAAATCAAGCTGCTCTCAGTGGCTCTGGCCTATGTGCCCTCTCCTTAGTCCATCTAGTCAGGTACGTAGTAAATGTTCTTCCTCACCGTCCCACTACCTGGATGGATAAGGTACAAATTTCCACTTTGTTCCACATCATAAGAAGCCAAAAAGAAGCTCTTGCTGGCACCATGAAAGTAGGCCTGAGGGTGAAGTTACTCAGGTCAGCCTCTACAGGGAGGCGGAGCCAAATTGCAGCTCATAGTTACAGTTGCTAAGAGAACGGAAAGAATGTGTTTGAAAAAGCTATTAAAAATATTTAGAATTTTTACAGTGTGAATTTACATAAATAATGCTGACACGTATATTCACTGCCTCTCCACTGAACAAGATTTTGTCATCATTTAGGCAAAACTAACCTATTGCGAAACTTCTGTGTTAATCTATGGAGTCATGTCCATCATTGCTGTCTTCTGGGCTCAGCTCATCAACTTTCATCTTTTCACGCAGAATTCACTTTTTGAATGTTATTTTACAAAATTCTTAAAAACCAAAACTTTTTTTAAAGTTTAAATATACAAAATAAGTGTTCCTATATTTTTGAGAGGTTTCAGGATATAGAAATACTGTTCTCTCTGACACTATTACCTCTGAGTTTAGATACTTGGTGTTCTATTTCACTGCAACCAGAAACATGAACTCATTGATCAAATCTTTCATCTATACTTTCAGACTCCAGTCCTTGTTTGGTTTAAATACTGGTTCTGGCAAAAATCAAAAACCTGTGCCACCTATTCTTGAGATGTATGAGTACATGGTGTATTTTATCTGTCAGATTGCATTGCTGTCATTTTTTTCCACTTCACCAGCTTTGCTGACATGAAGCTTGGTCTTTTCTCTCTTTCCCTTTATAGATGGAATGGGCAGAGTCCTTGCTCAAGATGTATATGCAAAAGATAACCTACCACCATTTCCAGCATCAGTAAAGGATGGCTATGCTGTCAGAGGTAAGCACGCTTTATAGACATGCAGTGTCTGTAAAACCACTTTCTAGCATATTATTAGTTCACTTGGATATTTTTGAGCCAGGTCTACTTGTATTTTGGATCCAGTTGCTAATATTTTGCCTCAGATTTGATTCACATCATTGCTAAAGTGACTGTTATGTAGAACTCAGCTGTCTTGAAGGAAGACAGTAAAATTTAATTCAGATCTTTTAAGTGGATATGTGTGTCTGTGTGTGCAAACTTATATCTAAGCGTGCTCATAGACATGCAGCTGAGCTGCAACAGCATTTCACAGAACGAGAAAGAATTCAGAAGACTTGCATGAGAATATCTGCCTCTGAGTGACAGTTTCTTTTTTCAGTTTTTCTGTTGTTAATGTAATCAAAAATTTCCTACATCTGTTATTTGGTTGAGCTGTCACAGTTCCAGCTTCCTATTTGTGAATTATTTTATGATTGTATTAAACTATTTCTGAAAATATATGTAAGACTGTATTCTTATGCAGGCATCTCAAAAGAAAAACTCATACTTTAAAAATATTTCAGTAATGTAGCTGTTTTCTGGGAGACCTGAATTCATCCTCTGTTTTGCCACTAGATGCTGCATGTGTTTGAGTAAGAGGCTTCCCAGTTCAGCAGTTTTTCCATTTATAGAATAGGATTAGTAATATTTATTGCAGATACCTATAGAAGAAAAACAATATATAAGAATAAACATTATTACTACTAATGATGTCGTTATGGTAGAAGTCGAATCATTGTAACACAGTTCTGAAATTTGGAGCATGATAGCCAACTTTCTCTTAGGGACATCAAAGTGTCATTTTTGTTACTGGCAGCTGAAACAACGGAAGGCAGCTTGCCATCAAACAGAATGTCTGCAAGCCCAGGCGATGGAAGTAGACCAATAGGCTCCCTTTGGACTTGATGTAAAAATAAAATTCCACGTCTGCAAGATGGGGTTGACTGCAGCTGTCCATCATCTCTGTGTGTGAGAGAAAGGCATGCTGAAATGCCAAGTAACAACAGCAAGGGAGTGCAGACCTAGCCAGAAAAATATGTGCAATATAATGCTGAGATGAACTGGGGAGCTTTGAATAGAAAGCTGGCTGCAAAGAGCTTTGGAGACAGGAGACTGGTCTCTTGCAATGTGATTCCTGAAGAGGAAATCAAAAGTGAAGTCTTAGTAAAGCAGCATTACTTCAGAATAGTAATGAACTCTATCATCAAACTCTACAGAACCAACCCACAGGACCCTTATTTGGAATCCAGCAAGAATGCTGTTATTGTTCTGGTAGCTTTGTTATCTCAGGATATCAGAGGAAAGTTTTGCAGTGAGAGATAATTTCATTTATAATATTACCTGATATTAAAAAGATTCTTTAAAAGATTAGCTTTCAGTCACATAAACCTGTCTGTCCCAAATCTTGTCCACTTTTCTGAGCTCTCTCAGTTGCTATAACAAAAGATATGTCACCCATAGATGTTAACTCTATATTGTTACTAACAGATGAATAAAATCTAATTTGATAGCATTTTATCAGATATAAAATAACCATTTGGAAATCTTTTTTCTTCTTTTCCTGGATCCTGGATATCATGGGTATTAGGATAAAGGCTATCACTGATTACAGTTCATCTCTGGGAAACCAACATCTGTAAAGTGATTAAAAAGACACATTTGAATGTGCTAGTGTATCTGAACACAGTTTGTCTGAGCAGTCTTGACAACATGCCTGCTGTGCTTGGCCTTATGTAGACAGATGTACAGCAGCAGGTGGACAGATGTTGAGATGTCTGTGCACCATGGTAGGGCCTACAGTAATGACAAGTCTGATTTTAAGGATGACCATGAAAAGATGTCGAGTTGTAGGCAGGTAGTTCAAAGGCATCATCTGTGGTTCATTCCATATAGGCAAGGAGGCACATTCCTGTGAAAAGGCAAAAGATATACAGATCTAATATAGAGTAATTTTTTTCATTACAAAACTTATCTTTTTTTGAAGCGAATTTCCACCCAGAGGAAATTGTTATTTAGTTTTGATATCATACTGCTTTTATACAGTTCTGTATATTTAGCAAAACAACCAGTCATTGAAATAGAAAAATCAGATGTATAAAACTGAGTGAATAGTATTGTGTAATTGCTGTCTTATGCAACTCTGAAATGTTTTTCTGAAATAGTGGAAAGAAGTTGTCTGATTAAAGTAAGTCCCACACAGAATGACTTCTACATGTGAGGAAATAACTATACTTAAAATTCTTGGGGTCTGAAATCATTAGGCATATATGGAAATAATAATTGGACTTGAAGTATTCCTTCATTTTTAAGGAAAAGGAAAACAACATTTTTTCTTTGCTTTGATTCTAGTCTTGGGACCTCTAAGAAATGTAGCACTAATGTAACTTGCAGTAAAACCTTTGGAATGGGCAGTATCAACAGTTTTAATTCCTGCTGCTCAGATAGCATGAAGGGGAAGCTTAAACGTCCACAAGAGTGTTGACTTTGTTTTCCCTGTACAATATACATAGATTTGGATAAATTAGAAGTCCTAGGGAATTTCTGTTTGTTAAATCAATTCTGTCTGACTTTTTAATAATCAGAATTGTTTTTAATGAAAGTTATGATACCTATTTCAGTAGTACTGCTTAAAATGATAAAAAGGATGAGACTCCAAATTCCTAATGGTATTCCAAGTTTCATTTTCTTAGCCATATGTCTCTTAAGAAAATGCTAAATCTGTAGGGTCAACTACACATCTGTAACCACCGCACTGGTCCACATTTTCCTCCAAAAGCAAGTTTAGAACCTAGAAATGTCCACTGTCATGGCAAGCAAAAAGTTACATAATACACTGACAAAATACATGGTTCCCTTAAGTGAATTTCACATAGGAAAAAATAAGCTATTGTTTCTTCATTTTGCTCACAGTGTGCGCAGTGAATCTCATGAACACTCTTTGAACAGTTTTTGTTAAAAAGTACTATAGAACATGTAATTTTCAAAATAGTAAACACAACTTAAAAACATCTTAGAAATGTTGTCAAAATTTCTGTAATCTTTAGTGTAGTGTCTGGATTAGTTCAACAGACACCGAAGAACTGAATCCTAGATTCTGGTTCTCCTGCTCTTAATTTTCTTACTGCTCTTTCTTTCTGCTCTTAATTTTCTTCATTTATTTTGGTTCAGCCTATTTATCATCTTTACCATTTGTACTGTCACGTTACAGCTGCTGATGGCCCAGGGGATCGATTCATCATAGGGGAATCCCAGGCTGGTGAACAGGTGAGTGCAATCTCTTTTTGCTTTTTAAATGTGATTTTGTTGTAAGAATTTGCCTTTTATTTTTACTAGCCTTTCTTGTGCTCCAAAACTTATTATTCTTGAAGGTGGCTGGAAGTAGGGCACAGCTGTATCTAGCCTCCTCCTGTGTGCCTTGGGATGTGATTTCAAAAAGCGAGGTAGTGCAGTTACATAAGGAACTACCAAGAAAATCCCCGAATACTTCAAAGCTGATATGTCCTATTGGTTTGCATACAGTAGTGCTGTTAGAGGACACAAGGTTTCTAGTAGCATCACAATTTATATGGAGAAAAGCAAGAATTAACCACTTTTTGCTGACAGATTTTAAAAGGGGCATCAGCCTAGCCACTGTTTGCACAAACTGCTTGGATATTTCACACTGATACCTGCAAACCAAAGTGTGGGAATTCTCTAAGTCTTTGAAGATAGTTAATGATTAGAGGTCTTGAGAAAGCCTGACACCAGGTTGAAGAGAATTTTGAGGTGCCTTTTCCTGCTTGCGTACCCTGACAGATATGTGGAGTGAGATTAAGAATAAATCGGGCAGGATGCATCCACAACCGGTTTCTGCTATATAAAACACTTTCTTCTGATTTGCTGTCAAACTCAAGCATACATTTGGTAAATTCCTGTACTAATACGAGGGAGACAGAAAAAAATCAGCTACCTCCAATCAGTTTGTATTATTCTGTCAACTGAATATACTATGAACTTAATTATACCTGCTACCTCCTGTTCAGGAGAGCATGAGTTAATCCAGAATGTTTCTTTAGATATTTCAAATCCTAGTTTGTAATTCTATCCAAAAGCTCTTGTATGCAAAGTCATGCACAAATGGAATAATTTGAAGGCAAAAGAACAGATTGATGCATTTTAGCAAGGATTCTATAGGGTGACCACTTTGACTGGTAATCACAAAAGCCTCTAAACTGCTTCTAAAACTATAAAGGACATTTGATTTGACTAATCAGAGTAGACAATGAGAAACATTAAATAATTTTTGCTGTAGCTACCATCCACTTTCATGAATTATACTTTGGTGCCATAGATGTCTTCTCAATATTGATGTTCATGTGAATTCAGATGAATGAATCTAATATCCAAAATATGTAAAATTATCTCCAATACTTTAAAATTTTAAACTAATCAATTCAGCATTATTTTCACATGCATTGGATTCTTTAGTCTTTTGGACTATATTTTCAAACATTAGTCCAGAATCCAGATTATGATCCACAGGTCTGAGAGTCCCAATCAGTTAGCAGGTTTGTAGAAATGATGGAAGTGCAAAGGAGAGGGCACTTTTCTCTTAGAGAGCTCAAGAACTCTCAAATGTACCTACATGGACAGAATATTGGGAATGGGAAACCTCTCTGACAAGGAATAGAATCTGGGGGTACAGGGTTAGAAGAATTAGCTTTATGCTTCTGGAAATACAAGTAGCAAGTATGAAAAATTAGGCTGTCAACCTCTGCATAATTGATCAAAGGTTCTGTCTGAGGCCAATGCATCTTTGTGTTCATCTCCTGCCCAAGAAATGATTTATAGCTCTAGAAGTCTCCTCAGTCTCATTTCTCCCGTCAGTCACTCTCAGCAGCAACATACTGCTTTTCACATTACAGACCAATTAACTGAATGATTCGCAGCAGGGAGCTGAAGATAGGTTTAGGTTTGATTCATCCTGTAGTGAAAAAGGATCTTATGTAACTACCACTAAGAGAGGAACAAAATGGGACTGAGAATTATAAAAAGGCCATATAACCAGGTTGGACATTTCTGTATCAATTTTTAAATTGCATATTATTTTCTGATTTCTATTTCCAGATCGTTGTGTTTGTGTTCACAGCCACTTTTTACGCTGCAATGAAGAAAACTTTCAGACACTACCCTGCTTTGGAGAGGTTAGGGCACATCTAAGAGCACTAGTCAAGGGCCATCAACACTGAATGTCAAAAACTGACCTGTCTGGGGCAATGATTTTCTTCATGTGAACTTTCATTAGCTGAGGCTTAGAATTTCCTTGAAGATTTTTTTAGAGAGGCTTGTGATTAACCACACGATGAATCACCCTTCTGATACCTTGGACCATTTTACAGAAAGAAGCTTGCATGTGTCGCTGCAAATCATAATCCTCTAGCCTGATTCATAGGTGAAAGAGAGGATTCCTGAGATGCGGGATATGCTGTATGGAATATTTCTGCTCTTTATTGATTAACTAATATAAAATAGATTACCACTGGTGAAGGCAAAGGATAGAACTCCAAACAGCCATAATACACATACAGAGAGATCTTAAAGCCCTTTAAAAAAACTTATGTGAAATAGTTGTACATTGATATGCCTTCTGAGAAGCAATTGTTTGTTGATCTTGCTAGTCTCTAGCCCAGAAGATAGCAGTCATGCTGATTTATACACAGATCTGATAGAAAGCATTTGCTGATTGATATGATCAAATTTTAATTCCTATGAAAGTTGATATGAAAGTTGATATGATCAGTTTATTA
This sequence comes from Crypturellus undulatus, assembly GCA_013389825.1. Classification (NCBI taxonomy): domain Eukaryota; kingdom Metazoa; phylum Chordata; class Aves; order Tinamiformes; family Tinamidae; genus Crypturellus; species Crypturellus undulatus. The sequence continues at coordinate 873,709 of VWPW01007383.1, read as the reverse complement.
CAGGACAAAAAGGAAATTATATATATAAACAACACAACTAAGTCTAAAACAAAAGATACTATATCTATACTATATACTATATATTTTGTTTAAATGCTTTACATCATTACACCTTAAAAAAATAACTGACATTTAGTAATAAATTCCAAAAGCACAGACATTTACAGCACATGTGATCACCACAGGCACTGACTTCTGTCAGACTCGTAGATATGTTATATTCTTTGTAGAATAAAGAAACCTTTTTGACTCCTGATACCAAAAGAACTGCATTCTAAGTGGAGAAAATTTTAATGACATACATCTATCCTTTAAAACTTGCTGCTAGGGGACATCATGTTGCTTGTCATGTTCTGCTATTTTTCTGTGCTTTGTACTGTGTTTGCTGAAACTCCGGCATGTATGGTGACATTACATGTAGGGCATTGTATATTTTAGGCTTCGTTAAGCAGATCCTCGCAAAGATAGCTGTTCTGTGTGAACCTCGGTTTATACTGTTGAGCTGTTGCATAACACAGGGAGATCTGCTTAAAAATGGGAGTAGCTAGTTATGTTATCTTCTCTTTTTTTTTTAGTATGCAGTGTAGCGCTAGTGAAATAGAACAGAAACCCAGCCAGACCAAAACAAAGTTCAACCCTGGGGAACAGTATATGCTACATGAAAAGTATTTATGTACAGAGATGCAGCACGAGATTTTTGCTCATGTAAGCATCTCCAGAGTCTCCAGCTCAGTTTCCTGACAGTTCTTTTTGTGAGCCAAGCAGAGTGTCAGTGTATTGCTCCTTCTGAAAGCTATTCTTGTGATCTGAATCTGCTTAACGGGGAAAATATTAAGCTATGTGACCTAACAAGCAATTGCCCAAGCCTAATCATACCTAATTACAACCTAATTGCAACTACAAATATCACTAGCAGTATATCAAGAGTCATAGCACACAGAAGAATCTTAATCTTTCACATTTTCTCTGCAATGTTGAAATGGCTGGATATTTTTTTTTAAATACGTTCATTTTTGTTTGTTTGTTTTATTATTTTTCAGCCAACTCAGACTGTGATGCCTGGTCAGGTAATGCGAGTTACAACAGGTGCTCCAATCCCATGTGGTGCTGATGCAGTGGTGCAAGTGGAGGATACAGAACTCATCAGGGAATCAGATGATGTGAGTGACTCATTAAGACTCATAATGCTTCTGTGTGCAGTAGCATGTGGCTCATGGTACAATCTCATCAGTATGGAAGATATTTTCCTACAGAAATGGGGATCTCAGAAGTTTGGGAAGTTCACATCTACTGCTAGTTTCAATACTAGCCACTTCTCAAGCTGAGGTGACTGTACCACAGAACTTCCTGTCCTGACCTTGATTTTCTCATCTCAGTTGTTGAATACCTGTAGGAAACTCTTTGGGGGCACAATGGTGGGGAAGGGGAATGTTTCCTAGGGGTCCATGACAAGAATCCAATTTGAGAGTATTTTACAATACACAGTAGTGACAATCAGACATGTTGTTTGCTTCTTTTCTGCTGAGTTCACATTTAATAGCAGAGCAATTTCTTCATTATGCTTGAGGATGGTCCTAAAACTCAGCAAGCTGAGGATCTTCAAAGTTCTCCTAAACTCAAGTCCAAGTAAAAAGGAAACAGATTTTCTTAAATATCTTGGAATGATACTTAGAAATATTATAGTGCAGCACTGCTGTTGATATATTAAAGTTGAGTATGACTTTCTGTAGGAAAGTGAATTGTTTTAAGTGTAACAAAATCCATAGGATGACTTGGATTATTTTGAACTAAATTGTGAAGACAGAATTATTATTGTACAATTATGCAATTATTAATTATATTTATTATATTCTGTTTAATGTAATAATTTTAGACTAAAGTAAACCCTTGGAAGAACATAATTTTGATACTACTTTTAATCACTTTTGTATGGCCCATGGTCAGACTGACTCTGTTGCTCCTAAACATGATTTTTCCATTTTCAGGTTTTGTTTCAGATTGTCCACTACATCTTTGGAGAATTAATATTGGAGAGATCCTTTATGTTTGTAATTCAAAGCAAAGGGATTTCCTAACAACCCATTGCCATAGCAGTTGGGTGGCTGAATGGTGACACGCTGTTGTTACAAAGTCTGTCTCTGCATTGCATGTGGAGGATTTGTGAGAATGTATCTTGCACATGTATCTTGTCATAAATATATATATTTAGAATCAGGGCTTTTATTGCATAACAATTGTTTTATTATGTAACAAGGGTAAGGGGTAACCCCAAAATGCTTTTAAGTCATAACTTTGCCCAATAGACCTGTGTGCTCCTTAAAAAAGAGAAAAATACTGAATTTAAAGCCTCTGAAAACCAGGAAATGGATAAGGTGCATATTCCTCCAAAATACAGCCTTAACTCTGTTTAATTTGAACATTTTTTCCAGCATACCTGTAAATCATATTAGCAGTCTACCTTGCAGTTGCTGGGGGAATACTTCAGAAAAATATATGTAGTACATGTAGGACTGACTGTATATTGTCTTAGTGAAAGAAAATGTTTTTTTTTCTTTTTCTGATGAAGCACAGGAGCTGGTTTTAGACAGCTGTATCCCAAAGAGGCCATTCTAGACTTTCTAAACATTGTCCTCTCTTTGCTCATGTTCAGACATACATCATAATCTGTTATTTCCTACTGCTTCTCTTGAGTGACTCTCTTCCTGTTTTCCACTTTTGGTCTGCATGTTCTCCTCTGCATCTGAGAACAGGTTATTTTGCTATGTGTTTTAAACTCTGAATTTCTTAGCCTCCGTCTGCCTTCTGCCAAAGTATAGTTAGTTCAGTCTAGTTAGCATGTTATTTTCTTCTTGTTTTTAATGCTTGATTTGCCACATATTTTGGAATGTTTTTGTGTTAAGAACTCCTCTGAGATTGCGATTTAACTGAGATGAACTCTCTGACATCTGAAATATGCTCTTCTGAAAGCACAAAGAGTGCCTATTAAAAGGAGCTCCTTGACCTCTGGTTGCAGTTGTGGTAGTAGTACTTAAGTATGATAGCAGGGACTCCTCAGATCACTCCAGAACTCACAGGCCTGGAGGCTCTGCCAGGTCTGAAAGGGCCCGTCAGCAGACACGGTAATTGTCATCAGCTTGCTAATGCGGTGAATCAGAACAAAAGATAGATACAACATCAAGACCGAGCTTTAACAAGTCAGTGCGAATGCCGACTCACAACCATCAGAGTAAACCACTCCACCATAGTTCAAAATATATCAGTGCAAAGCAAGCATGCTTCCCAATATACAACAAATGGAAGATGTTATCAGAATAATACTGTATCTCCCCGTAAACCCTCCTTCTAACCACCATCAATTATTTGTCATTCCAAAAGCATTCAGGGATATCCACCAATTCCACAAATAACAAACCCTTTACATTTTCTGTTGTCCACAGTCACACTTATTCTGTCAGAGTAATGCTCTTTCCAAACTGCCATCTCTGAAATTGTTCAAGTAGATCAGATTAGCTGAGATTAGGAGAAAAAAACATTTTGGTATACCAGGTCGACATAGAAATGCAGAAAAGATACATAAACACAGGAGTCATATAAGGAAGGTAAAACTATTAATTCAGTGCTGATCCTTCACTTGCAACCTCCTCACATAAATCATTCTTACAACTTTCTTTGGTCTTAGCACACACATATTACAAATGAGGAGCACAGCGCTGAGGGTCGAACTATAACGCTGCAGTATGATGAGTCCTGTGAGCTGTGTAGACTTCAGAGAAATGAACGCTGATTAATCTTGTTTCAATAACCCAGCTGACCTTACCGCTCTTCTTGTTTCTATAGGGCACTGAAGAACTAGAGGTTCGAATTCTGGTGCAGGCCCGACCAGGCCAAGATATCAGGTCTGTAAACAGCCTACTGTATAAATAATTAAATATATTTGTAAGGAATAGAAAGGTTAGTGATTTTTTTTATAGTGATTGTTTGACCAAAAATAGTACTGACATTTTGACAGTCTGACTAACAGATATCCTCAGATATTCCTCACTTTGAGTTAGATCAATCAAGGAAAGGTACTTTCAATCTCATTCTGGTTTTCTTTCCTTTTTTTCTGTACCATGGTTTTCAGACCTATAGGACATGACATTAAGAGAGGGGAATGTGTGCTCGCTAAAGGAACCCACATGGGTCCATCGGAGATTGGCCTCTTGGCAACTGTTGGAGTAACAGAAGTAGAAGTTAACAAGTTTCCAGTGGTCGCAGTCATGTCAACAGGGAACGAGGTAAGAAAAATACCTTTAGAATCAAGGTGTGAATTACTGTTTCTTCTGCAGGATGGGAATAGTTTTGAACAGTGGCTTCAACCCTGTTTTCCAGGTAGATTGGCCAATTGCTGATGAGCTTATGATGACATGAGCTTTTTTTGATGGTGATCAGCCCATAATCAAGTTACTGTGTTTACTCCTTCACAGGGTTGTTGATCCTTGCTCTCTCATGTCTCACACATTTTATTTGCCAAAATTTTGATAATGTACCCAACCTTGTGCCAGCTGTTTTCTCCCTGCCAGCATAAGGCAGAACCTGTTTGGCAGTCATTACTGAAATGAAATAGAGTTGCCAGTCATTGCTGAAAGAGTAATTCCTCTTGAACAGCAGTCCTCTGTAGCTGTTCTGCAATTGCAAATTATCTGCAATTACATTGGCAAATGCTGTGCTGTAGTACTATGTGCCTTCCTGGAATCCTATATGCAACTTGTCATCAGTGCCAAAAGAATGTCTCTTGAGATATCACACCTGATCATGCCTTTGTGAAGAGAAACATCTTAAATTTTGATACCATAAACCCTAATTGTCAAGTTTAAGATAATCTAACATGAACAAAATCTCCTACAGAGAAAACTATCTTAATGTTAGGCAGAGGTTTTTGATAGCACATGTTGAAATCCAGAAAATCACCTATTGCTGGAACTGTATACCACCATCTTATTCCTCTTCATAAACACATGCCTCATTAATTTAACATGTCTGAATTAATTTAAATTCACAGAATCACTTTACATGTGAGAGATGTCTGTCTAAGAATATCATATTCAGTCTGAAGAATAACATTTTCACTTGTGTAAAGACACAGTACTCTGAGGAGGCTCGACTGATAATATGCCTGGTTTTATAGCTACTGAATCCTGAAGATGACCTCTTACCAGGAAAGATTCGAGACAGTAACCGTTCAACTCTCCTAGCTACAATCCAAGAACACGGCTATCCCACAATCAACTTGGGAATTGTGGGAGATAAGTAAGTACCACATGTTAGTAAAGATGTCACCTGATGTTCATGCAGTGCACTTATGTGGAAAAAAATACCAGAAAAACGGTCATGTGTTACAAGTGACACAGTGTTGTGACAGAGCACATTTTGAAGAAAATGCCTTTCTTCTTAGAGAATTAAATAAGTCTATTCTAATGTTAAAAGGAATCATTTGATAAGAACGTTTTTATTGACTGCTGTTTATCTAGTTTTGCCTTCTGTTATTGAAACCACCGCTAATGAATTATACTGCTGCAGCATCATCACAGACACAGTATCTAATTCCTGTAAGGACCTTCCTCTGAGGAGACATTTCTAAAGGAACTGTACTTTTTTTTTTTTCAGATCCAATAAAGAGGGAAGGAAAGTTTCCTTTAGAGTTTATTCTTAATACTAAAATTAATTTAAAGTATAAAATTTTGTCAGATTCCAAGTCACCGTCTTTTGGGGAAGGCCCCATTGTTGGATGTTGCTGACCATTACCAGAAATATGTTGAAGTATTAAAAGAATCACTTTTTTCTTTTCCTTTACTGATCTTTTTTTGATTCCTGCAAAGTAGTACCCTGTAATCAGTCTGTTCATCTGACAGTGATTGCCCCTTGTTTCCCACTGGTAGTAAAGTCACATCTCCTGTTGAGATTCTCTTGGATAAATGATTGAAGTGTTTAGTCTTTTATCCTTTGCAAGACTGTGCAATTCCAGTCATCAGGGGTTTGAGTTTCTCAGCATTAGATTTATCCTCAAATTACTGAGCCTCAAAGTCTTTGTAGTGTCTTTCTTGTTTCTCATTTGGGGTACCAGACCATCTGACAGACTTTGAGGAGTTCACCTTCACCTGTCTGAGAAGAAGGTATTCATTGTAGCTAGATAAAAATAAGGCCAGGCAAGAAAGAAGAAAAAAGTAAAAGACTCTCTTTTAGCACCCATATTTCACGTTGGTTGATAGACTTAAGTAAATAAGAAAGTGTCAGCACCAAAGTGTCTGTTTGCACATATTAAAACCTCAGATTTTTGAAGAATTTAGATATTGTTAGATTATAAATAAAGAAGTCTCACAAGACTTACTTGTCAGAAGCAGACTTGGAACTCTTCATCAGTGTCGGTGTCAAGATATTTTCTAAACTTTTTAACTCCATCATTCTCATATCTAAGAATGCTCTCAAACATTGTTCCATATGGAAAAGATACAAAGAATCTTACAGTGATCCTGCCATAGAAAAAGGCACCACATCTGCCTGGTGAGATTATAGGAATCAAAAGTTTTATCCCATGTCCTTCTCAGTAGCTTGGGGTTAAAGTGCTTGGGATAATGCGCACAGTTATGAAGGAATGGACACACAGGGAGCCCCAGTGACTCTTCTGTTCAGCAAGAGGATAATCATCTCTGTAACAGGTACAGATACGTGTGAATGCAGAGACACACATTTCTCAATATTAAGAAGGACCTCTTTTTTTTATTTTAGAAAGCGACTCTACCAGTGGTCTGTTTTAGGCGGGCATCGACTGGTCTTGACAATTAGTTACAGTATAGTATACACCAATGCATATGATTGCTAACTAGGGTTTCTAGGAATCATGATAGAATTCCCATGCAGAAAGACAGTTAGGGCTAAGAACAGCTCATCAGCTCATTTCAAAATCATTATTTTCTAACGCAGGATCCAGTGCAAAAACAGCTTGGCAGAAAGGATATGAATTGGTCAGTGGTTTTGCAGGATTTGAAACAAACTGAATTATGGCAGCATTCATATATGAAATGTAACACAGCAGCCACAGTGGATCTTAAGGGAAGGCAACCCTTGTGGATGCTCTCATTGCATTCATAGGCACAGTGTATCTGTGCAGATAATTAATCTCAAAAGCTCTCAGAAATAGTAAACAGTTTTAATGAGATATAATCAGATCCAAATTAATTCTTTAACTTTTCTGGCACAAATATACCTTGCAGCATCTTTTTTTACTTGCTGGATGCTGTCTGAAAAAGAGACTGGAAATACATGCATCAGTCAAAGGTGGACAAGTGCTTGCAGCTTTGATTTCAGTTATGAGAGATTGTCTTAGCAAATGTGATAGGAGATGTTCCTTAAACTTTTTCATGCTTGAGAAGTTATTTTTGCAGAGGTACTTACTTCAGCTTGTAAATTAGAATTAATGAGTCTCCATTTCTAGAGTGATTTTTACACTTTGCAATAAGTTTGAAAAGAATAATTTGGTACTGTCCCAGATACAGGGATTCTATCTCAACAGGTCTTCTGCCATTCTTCTCTCATTCATGTACTTTGGTATTTACAACCAAAGAAATCTTAATTTTTGTATTGATTATAAAGGAAATTTGAGTAGGCAAATTAATTTGATGAAAAGTATATTATTCCATTATGTAATAATTAGTGAGCATATGTTACCCTTACGGATATATCAGTAATCCTGAAATATCCTTCTGACTAAAATGACTGTTTTGATGGAGTACCATGGCATTTGATCACAGGTCTTACCAGACACACCATATGTAGAGCACAGATTTGAAGTTGTAGTTAACATGTTTAAACATGTTTAAAAGGTAAGCAAACCGTCAGTGTCTGTTAAATGGTTTACTTAGGTTAAACCATAGATTATGCATCTTTGTGTGTGCTTATGTATATGTGCAGTTTTGTTTGTATATGTAACGTGTACAGATAGTTAAAAAAGGGAGTTTTTATATGCCTGCAATACTCATGCATGTAGTAGAAATACTAGCAAAAGATACTTTTTAGAAGCTTTGAAAGCTTGTGATTGTTTATTCGAAGACCTCTGTGTGAAATGTTTTTCTTTCCCCCATATTTTACATTTTGGAAATTGTATTCTTATTTCTTTTGTTTGTTTGTTTGTCTTGTTTTGTTTATACATTTTACTTTTAATGGATTGTTATCACATTTACTGAGAGTATCACTTCCTCTACAACCTAAAAACTGACTGGTATTTGAGAAAGTAGTCAATAGGGAGTGTAGCTACTTCTATCATGCATTAAGTTTTTTAAAAAGCATGGAAATTCTGTCAGTCACATATAAGGAGCTAAAGCTGAAGTGTGAAATTCTTTTAGAGTTGTATTCACAAAGACAAAGCTACAGGTAAGTATTCCTGTTTTTCATTTCATTATAAGAATCATGTCTATGTAAGAAAACTTGCCCAGGTGAAACAGATGCACAGTGACAGCTGCTGCAAATTTAACAATTTGTGAGATTGTCATTGTTTATTTCCATTCTTATAAATTCTATATAGGATTCAATATTCAAAATTAAAAATAGCTACTCCAAAACATATAGATAAATCTTATTATTAAAATCCTAGAAGTAAGCAATAGAAGAAAAGAACAAACCTGGAAAATTCCATAAAGCTAAATTTATAGCTGGCTAAAGGACAAGATTTTCTCTATTTGTTTTAGCAGATGAAAAACAAGCACATCTTTGAGACAGAAAGGGTAGATGTTTCTGGAGCATAACTCCAAACACAGGAAAACAATACAAAACCTGAAAAGGAAGTCTTCTGCTTTAGTTCTTGCTGTTTTGTCTTGCATCTTTGTCTGAATCACAGAATCACTTCTTGCTAAAAAAGTTACAAATTTTTAATTGGTCAGTTGAAACTATGTCATTTTTTACTTGTATAGCAAGATCAAGTAAGAAATGCGTCTAGTTTAATTCCCTTCACTGATATTCTATGGAGATGTTCGGTTCTTTGGAAACCATTGCTTAAAATAAATAGTTACATCTCTGTTTTGAGTTGTAGACCGCTATTAACTATCAGGATATCTTCATCTGTGGATTTCATTTGTGTTGTTCTTTATGTCCATGGTTTACTAAAGCTGTAAAATTTAGCCCTGGCAAAATGTGCTATAAAAGTGGGCATCTGTTTTAGAAAACCATTTTTAGCTTTTTTCCTTCTATTGGAGACTCTTCTATTAAGCTTGCTAATGAGTTTTGGTCATATGATGAATTCAGTTCCCTTCTGTGTTTTTTACCTTTTGTTTACATGAGTTTACATGTTTACATGTTTACTCCTTCTGTGGTTTCTTTCCCCTATTGTTCTATTTTCCTTATCATTTTTCACAGACGCAGATGTATGACGTTAGCTGCTTACAGCTATATTTTTATTTATGATGCTCTGGCTTCACAACAGAGAGAGAAATTTCTCATTTTCGAGACACTTTAGAAAAAGCACATTATCTGCTCAATTGCTTTAAATGTTGATAAGAGTAGTTATAAATTCAGCCGCATTCTAACTTACTTTTGCATTGTGTTTCAAATCAGCATATGAGAATATTTTCACCTTAGAAGTGATTATTTTATCATTTATATGTCTCTCTCTTATGATAGTTTGACACAAAGCTCCCAATTGACAAGTAAGCCCATTAAAAATCATGCTTGCTGTTGTGACAACATTACTTTATGATATCTCTAAAATAAAGACTTTGTTAGACTTCCTTCATATTTCAGAAGGAATACTAAGACCCGGTTCATTCAGGGATTTAGCCTGCTTGAATTTTATGTTTGCCATTCAAATAGAAGCTTAAATCTTCTCAGTTGTGTACCAGTATAATTACCAGTATTATAAATCCAGTGGAACATTTGGAGTGGAAGGCGAATAATGGAGAAACCGTTCTAACTCTAAACTCTTATGCAGTATCAGTTGACATATATCATCACATGCGTTATAGACAGAATTTAACCATAGAATCTTAGCATCAGCTTAATGTCCAACGTAGCTACGATCAAGTGTATTGTAAAAATTAGTTATAAATATCACCTAGTAAATTACTGCAAGAAAAGGTCTGTTAGAGGAAAGGCAAGAATTCAAATACTGCAGTATTAGGTTTTATAAAAAAGGCTTCATTTCTAGATCTGCTTAGTGATGATATCATAAAGTTTGATCATAGCCTAATGAGTCCAGGAACATGGGGTTTGAAGGTGGTTAAGATGCAGAGGTCCTGCCTTTCATCATGCCTTTCATCATCGTTTTCCTTTCTAAGTATAAATGTTAACTATCTGTCACAACCATTTGATGATCTGTAGGGCAAACCTTACTTCAGATATGTTGTCATATGTGACAATTCATCTCAACTAATGCACGTACTGGGATCTGAAAGCCCAAAATGAAATCTGAGTCAAACCAGAGGTGGGAAAGAAAAGAAATTCTGAAATTGGGCAGTACATTATCCCAGGGGGTCTTTGACCAGTGAGAAACTACACACGAGTGTAAAATTTCAAGCCATGAAGCTGACCAGTGCAACTGTTTGGCATTCTCATAACTGTCCTCAACAGCAAATCCTCAAATAGCATTTGTAAGTTATATAAGTTATTTTTGGCATTACAATTGTCTTCAGTATTGGAACACAGTGTCAAGGTCTGAGATTCCCAGGACAAGAAGAAATTAGTAAATTATATAAAATTCAGAGCGCAATCACTAAGGGTTTTTTTTTAAGGTGGTTGAGCAACAGACCATATACTGCAACAGTATAAGAGCTCAAGCTGTTTAGTTCATCAAGATACGGTTAACAGGATGACTGTATTATATTCCACTATTACTGAGCTACAGGCAGAGTAGTCTTTGATATAAGTTTCCAAGAAGCAATTGTTGGATAATAACGATAATCAAGTTCAAACTGGGCAGAAAGCAAAATTTTAATAGTCAGGTAATTAATCATTAGGAAACTGTAACAAATACTTTGCTAGATACTAATTTCAAATCAAGATTGGATATTAATTTGAATGCGATCTGCAGTTCAAACAGAAGCAAGTTCTTGGAAGCTCCCAGGCCTGGCCAGACAAAATTATCAAATTGATTTCACCTAGTCTTAAATCATCTCTTAAATCTTATTTCCTAACTGCAGTAAGTGTACCAAAGTTTTCAAGAGAATTAAATTCATTTTTATCTTATGCTGATGGGCAACATACAGCAGAATCACAAACATTAACAAAATTAGCTACAAACAATGCAACAGTGATCTGTGAAGACAAAATGGCAATCAGAATCTTGGATATATTAATATGTTAAAAAAAAAGTGAATTTGAACCTCTTTGGAAAAGGCAACAAGATCCTTTCAATTTCCTTACAATAAGTAAGGAAATTTGCTGTGTCGTTTACTCGCACCTGTAGTTCCATTTTGCCTTCTTGGAGAAGACCATTGTGAGAACTGAAGTATTCTTGAGAGTTTAGGAACTTGCCAGAGAAGTTATTCATTTTTGAGACTGCTGTCCTTAATGTGCTTACCTGGACTAGAAACCAGAAATTTGGATGTCTTTTGTATGTCACTTCCTGAGATACAGTTACCCTATACCAAGAAGACTGACTTTGTCCTCTGGCAATGAATAGATGAAATGATGAACTGAAACCATTTTAAAAACATGGCCATCCTAGGAAATCTGTCAGAGACATCTAAATTTATAACTTCAATAGTTTAGTGTTTCTCTTCTAGTGTGAATGCATAGCAGTATTACATAGTGAGTCCTCCTGTCGTATTCCATAGTCAAACAAGATCTGTGTTTGCTCAGAAAAGACCTTTGTAAAGATAGACTGCCACTGTCATGTGCTTTTGCAGGATCAACTGAGCCTGGCTTGGGTTTTGGGGATGGGAGGGTTGATTACCTCTCCAAACAGCTGAAGAAGAAAGGGCTTGCATAATGACTGTTCATGACTGGGTCCATTTTAATCTTGAGCAAAATGTTTTAATGGGGGCCTTCTCCAGAATTTTTCTCATTATCTGTGGTCCTCCCCCCAAAATCTCAGGATGTTTAACACACACCATTTTGCTTTGTTTGGAAGTCAAGAGTGAAGAAGTTTCTCCATAGTTTGCAAGAAAAGATGAGCTACGCTTCATGGGCATGCCCAGTTGGGCCTAAATGCTTCCATAACTTTATTTTTCATCCTTGTGAGAAGCTTGTCTGAACTATAGCAGAAATGTGTGCTCTTATACTCCCTTTCTCTCCTGTTGGCTGGCCTTATGGAAAGGAAGCATTCGCATGATGTTTTTGAATATCCTGAGCCACCAAGGGGGATATGGCTGGGCACAGAGCATTCCTTTCTCCCTACGAGCCTCTCTTCTTCCCTGGCTCTTTATTACACCCCTTCTGCTTCCTTTACCCTCAGGAAGCCAGATGTTTTTAAAGAAGAAGGGACACAGAGCTTCCAGAACACTGCGGAGACAGGCCTACCAGATTGGTGAGCACCATTTTCCAAAACGCGTGGGACGTTGAGGCACATGCATGCTCACAGGCAGGCTCAGCTAGATGTCTGTCAGTGCTGGATGCAGAGCTCTCGGTATGGACTCTACCAGTGTTTGTCGTGAGGTTGCCAATGATATTTTGTTCTGTACAAACAGATTTAGATAACACAATCAGGTTCCATGTTTCTCTTCCTACTCCTTCTGTTCACTTAGTTTTAAATAGTTTACTCTACTTACAGAATTTGTATTATATCTTAATAAGCAAAAATAGCTATCCTATTGCATCTGATACTTTTTTTTTTAAGAAAATATCTGTTTTAAGACATAGCTGATGACAGGGAAAGATTTTAGAAAGCCTTTCATGTTTTCTCTTGGAGAGAGATTTTTTTTTTCAAGTGACTCAGTCGTGATTCTATAAAAGGTGACACTTTTCAGAGAAGACCTTTATTTTGAAGCATTTCCTGTTCATTGTGTTTCTACCTAGAGCGCTCCTGCAATTCAACAGCAGTTACACTGTTTACAATGAGGATGAATTTAGCTCTTGCACTCTTACATAAAACTGAAGCTATAGCAAAATGATGATAAGGTTAGAAACTCCTTGATAACTCTACCAGGCCATCACATGTCATATTCTGTGATACTTGCTATTTTTTAAGCATTTAGCACTAGTTATATTAATTGGAATATTTTTCTTTCATTTCATACTTTACATGTGATGCCAGTATAAGCCAGCGCTGTTATCTTCTTGCATGAGTGCTCTGAAAGACAAATAACTGCAGCACCGTGTTTTCCCTTTCAACCTACCGGTGGAGTCATCTTTACTGATATGAGCAATTTGCTTGACATTGATTACTGTATTGTGTAGAGTAATCTTCCGTCATGTTATTTCAACCAAAATGCAATTGCTGAATACTTTCCACATCAAAAGTGAAATTTTTAGTGAAGCCATGTAGACTAAAAAGGAGAAATGCAGTCAAACCAATGATCTTTACCACAGAAAGCTCATCCAACTTCCTGGAAAAACTAAACAACCTCTGGTAAGTATTGGGAAAAAACTCTTAAGGTTCTTTGTCTTCAACCAATAAAATGGCCAGGGAAATGAATAGAAAACAGCACTTCTCAGGTTCCCTCTTACATTCAGTGGATACACACTAGGCATGACTTAGCATCACAAGCCTCTAAGCATCATGCTTTTGTCTCCAGACACAGGAGAAATAAACATTCAGGACAGATTGCCCTAAAAATATACTAAATCCTTTGACATTTCAATCTACTCCAAGGCAGACAAAAAGCAAGTGCTCACTAAGCAGTACAACAGCAGAGCACCTGAAGCTCACTGCTATCAAACCTTTGTTCCTGTAAAATATTCAGTTTCAATATTGAAGAAAAACATCACTATGGATCATAAGTAAATGCTTGCAGATGAAAGTACTCAAGCAGCAGACAAGAATGTAAAACCAGTAAAACCAGATCAAGACCCAGCTATCAGCAGCCTGATGCCTTCATGAGGGAATGTGCTATTCAGTACATAAGCACCTGGCTTCTACAGTGTAAGGCCTTTTCCTGTTCTACTCTGACTGTTACCTCCATTTCTAACAGCTCTGATCTTTTATCATTGTAGCATATGTGCTCAGGCGAGTCTTCCGAACTGTTCATGAAGACAGCAGAATAAAGTATGCCAACCATCTAGACACATAGGAAAAGTTAAAGACATTAGATAAAATATATAATGTTCTATCTAATTCTCATAGAAACTTCAACAGAAGAGTTGAGCTCCAATTTTAAAATCATAAATGTGAATGTAAAAAAGATTGTTATGGAAAATAGTGTTCTTTTTTGCAGCAGCATCAATCAAAATCAATCAAAAGGAGCAGTGAAAAGCAACAGAGACAGATTTGTTCATGTTGCTCATAGACAAAAAAAATACATGAACTTAAAAGCACATATTCATTCAAAAGCTACTATATTTTTTCTAGCTTTACTCACAAACTGACCAGTACTTTTAAAGAAAGGTTATTTCAGCTGTTTAAAGTGATACAAGGAAGTACTACAGAAGGTAGAAGAAATGAGGAATTCCCATATATTCCTAGAAACATAATCAACATCAGAACAACTTCTGCTTTAGAAAACTTACCGGCTAAAACATTCAAAATACACTCTATAGAAGTTGGTTTGCAGTTGACTAAATCTAATATGACAATTGTTCATTAGTCTGCATTCTGCAAATTACCGATTTGCAAAATATTCTCAGCCATGATGACAAAGTCTTAAGTAGATGACAGACTTGTCTTTATGTCCAGCTACATCCGTCTATTGATTCTGAGATGTCACCTCAACTGAAGGGAGAAGTGAGGTTTAATCCTCAAGTGTCAAACCCATATGCAGTCTTTCCTCAAACAGAAACATTACTGAGCTTGATGAGATCTCTCGCTGAGTATGATGCATATGGTTTGCTGATTTTTTTTTTACCTCTGTATTCTTTTTGTTTTGAAGGCATTTCTTCATTTTTCTGACTTTGAACTAGAGACTTTGTTGAGATCTTTGCATATGAAGGGAATTCTGAACAGATCTTTGCATCTTTGTAAATATCTTTTCTTCTTCTGGGAGATATGTTTATCAGAGAAGAGACCTCAGACAACACAGAACTGGCATGAACCATTCTCCTCGGGTCATGTGGATGTGACCAGAATGTGCTTCTCTGCAGACTCCATGCAGCCTTCAGAATTTTATAGTTGGCTGCTGTGGTTTAGAGGAGCAGCTGATATACTTTATACTTTAGTGTAACTGGTATAGAAAAACAGCTAGCACCTCTGTTTTTACTATGCACCCCTATGTACACACACTAACCTCAGACACGTCCAGGAGCTTATAATTCCTCTGAATTTCAACAGACATTTTTCAAATAAAGCAACAGTAGTCAAGAAAGCTCTGCTTTTGTAGTCACAAAAGACACTTCTGCATGCATCTGGTGCATACATATCTTACTGTATCTCTGCCAAATATGTTTGTAAAGCACCTGTCACCATAAGTTTAAGGTGCTGATTGTAATGGTTTGCATGCATAAATTTTGCAAGTCTGATTTTCCAAAAAATTGACATTTATAAAAGCCTGGGCTGGTGTATAAGTTAGTAATACTGTCACAAGTGTTTTTATTAGTCAACAATAGTAGCTGTTCAAGCCAATGTACAACGATAAGGACAGGAAATGATTGTCAAATAATAAGGTTAATTTGAATGAATGAACTACTGTGGCAAAGAGCATGGTGAAAACGGTCCTGGAAATTGGTAATGAAATACAGATTTTGTACTGTGATAATGACTTGCTAATTTATTCCTAGCTAAATGTTCCAGTTCAGTTTTATAGGGATCATTCATTTCACTGCAGAGTGGTAGGTGATGCTGTGTGCCATTTGTTCTTAATTTGTTTTCTAACCTAAATGATACAACTGAACAGCTTAACTGGTTGTATCCCAAACTGCTGGTGTAAGGGGTTGCATCACAGAAGAGGATGCCAGTGTTATAATTGACAGTAAAACACAAAGGGATCAGCAGAAACAAATTAACAAAAGGTGATTTCTAATAGAAAGCAAGAGAAAATTATGCTAACATTCAGGGTATTTTAAAATGGCCCTTTTACTGCATAAAGAATTCTTTGGTCTTGACTATATTTTTGACAGAGATATAAAGAAGAAAAAAAAATCTCTTACAATCTGGTGTCTATTCTGATGATGCTTGCAAACTTTAAAATTCCTATATATCTTTTCCATTCAAAGAAAGCTCACTAATCAAGTGGTGCATAACTGTTTTCCACAAATTAGTCTGGATAATCAGAATTTTTGTGAATGTGGAACCATATTCTGGTATATTGCCATCCTGCAAGCCTGCTCTTCCAATTAGTAAAACCAAGTGACATATGCAATGTATGCATCTGCTTCCTGGATTCTATACTTGCTGCTGCCAGCTTACAACATGACACCATTAGTCTAATTTCCAAATTGTATTTTCCTTCTGCTCTATAGAACAGAATGAAGAGAGTCAGGAAATTGAGGTAGTAAAATGGATGTTGTGTGTATCAAACTGGCACACATAGCAGAGCATATCAAGATACCCTTAAAAGCATATGGCCTCTTTATGCATAGCATTATGTCTGCAGCTTCAAAAATAATCCACACAATGCTTGTGCAGGCACAATATGTTGGACATGAGGATTTCTAATATTGAGAGAAAGTTTGGATTTGTGTTTAAGTGCCTGTTTGAACAGTTTCATAAAGTGTGTGTACTGCTTATAGAGCAGATTTTCATAGTTTTATTTACAGAAAAGGCTATGATGTAGTCTGGACAGTATTGAGCATGTTAGAAAAGCACACTTTCTTCCCTTGCACAATGTCATTCTGACTTTGAAAACCACCAAATGAAACAGAGTAATTTTGCCATGTAGAAATGAGACTTCCCATCAAAATCTCCTTTACCTTGTTTAAAATATTCGCCATTACATGTGAACACCTATTATAGTTCTGCCTGTGAAGAAAAAAAATCCCAGAAGAGCATTATCACAAGACCTTTGTAAGGATTTGTCATGGTAAATCAGACATTAGGTCTAGCAAATCCAGTCTCCTGCCCCGAGCCCCAGTGGCCAGGATTTCAGAATAAAGCCTCTGATTTGTACGTGCCCAGGCACTAAGTGTTATTTCTCAGCTTCATGGTGATTTGTCATAGACCTTTTGTCCTGTTATGCTCAGATGCCAACATTATTTTCTGTTCTCTCAGAATGCTAATAGTCTTCAGATATTCATTCGCTTTCCCTGTCAGTCCCAGGGAGAAGCTGCTCGTTGTCATGCAGCAAATGAAACAAGAAGTAATATCTGTTTTCTGATTATATCAAGTAGGTGATTATATGCATTTTGAATGTTAACTCTTCACTTAAAATCTGCTAAAAGAAAGGAAAATGTTTGCTGCTGTGTTGATTGAAGATTACAGTAGCTGATTTGTACTGCGAAAATGCTTTGTACTAATAGAATAAGTTAAACTACCAGCCTCAAGTAGGTAGTAGAGTATGATGTATGTAAGGTATAGCATAAAGAAATAGGTAGATAGGCTTGAATGACAGAAGGAGGTGTGCCAGATATGGCAAAAGAGAAAAGCCTTTGCAAAGACAAGGCATGTTATTCTGGGGCAGGGGAGAAGCCTCTTTTCTTGAGAATAGCAACCCAACTAGCATAAACATTCAGTTTCTAATAGTAAGTATTCTATTATGTCCATCGTATCTTTCATTCTGTAGGAATTCAAAGCATTTTGCAACTATCTAAAGACCATATGCAGTGGATAGATAGATTGGATAATGTTTCAGTGGTTTGATTTTTAAATATCTTACGTTATACGTTTGGTAAAGAGAGAGATACATTATATCGGTCATCCTTCTGAAAACACTAACACGCCAAGTCTAGTAATCTTCAGCTTTCAACGTGGCATATAACAAAGAAATTCTCTGTATTAATTAAATGAGGAACTGTTCCAGCAATCTGCTAATATAAATCAGCTAAAAAAAGTGACTTACTACCCTCAGAAACAAAGTTGTGAATTCAGCCCTCCCCTGGTTTGAGTTTTGCTCTTTTATTCTTTTCTGTTTGGTAAGTAATTTTACTATATATACAATAAACAAAAGCACTTACATTTCTTTAGGTAGCTTAACAATTACAGTCTCCTTTGCTTTTTAATATTCTTTCTATCATTCTCAAACCACAACCAAAGACAAACAATTTTGGTAATCCAGAATTAGGATGTCCTCAAGCAGGTGGTCTTCCTACCTAGGAATAACTTTTATATATTCAAGTCAGATAAAATGAAACAGCCTGGGAGCAAGCTCCAAATGAAGATCCTCAACTGCATCACCACCCAATGAGAAAAATATACTGGTCACAATCTTGGTCTAGTAGTGTCAGCGTGCGTATCTGGCTCGTGAAGCTTTCCTACGTAATGAATGTATACTCCCTGCTGCACTCATTGGCAAGGATTTAGGAATACTTAGATGCTGGGAGAGTTTTTCTAGGACAATCTTCATAATAATCTTATGCAACATCTTATTAGATACAGACCACTACTTAGTGCATCAGTATCAAGCATTTAAGATGTTAACAGTATCCGACAATATATTTACTTCTTTCTTCTTGCCTTCAATAACTTATAAAATCTTGTGATGATTTTTGGATAAAATTTTGTTGAGAATTCAGAAGGGTCAGCTGAGAAAATGTGTCTGTTTCTCAAAAAATAGAAGGCGAGACTGTTTTGCCTATATTTTAAATTTTCACCAAAATTCAGTTCAGCTATTCAGTGTAGGCCACGTAGAGTATCTCAATACCCTGAATAATTTGCTTGTTAAGACTTTACTGAAATCATAAAGGCACATGTCGCAGTCCACACAGCCACTGCCTCCTTAAAAAGAATGACAACATTTGATTTATTTAACTATTTAATTACAGCCTGCAGCCTACATCGTGCCACTAACAATCTGCTCTTCCTTCTGCTTCAGTTTGCTGTCTACTTCTTATATAGCAATATGACCTAAAGAGTGCAGGTAACCTCAACCAAAACAGAGGAATCTTGCAGGAAAAACATGCTGCGTGATGCCAAAGAACATGCTGAATCAGCCACTGGCAATAGGGCAGAATACGCATAAATGCATACATTATTTCCAGTTCTTTCAGTGGCATTCCAAGAAGGAATATGGCCCCATGAAGAAAGACTTGAAGATCTTTAGAAAAAAAAAGATATGGTTGAAGGAACACGGCATATAGTCATAAAATTAATCCACTTATGGTCAGTGCACAAATGCTAAAAACGCTATATGCATTTAGTATCTTGAAAGATCCTTAGAATTCCTTTCACCTTCACATGCAGCTTTTCTTATCAAGTTTCTCTACTGCATGTTTTTAGGTTAGTTTTACTGTTAGGTAGATGGTGACTGCTTCAAATTATAAATCTAGTTTAGGTTAAAAAAAAATGTCACCGTGAAATATACTCAATTTCTATCCTCCTTTCCATAGTTACACTTTTTGCATGGGGGAACATCACAACTACTCTTGCACTGTTTCTTGTGTTTTTCCAAGATGAAGAGGATGCACAGCTGGCTTGGCTGCAGAGTCCTCTAATGGAAGAGATAAAGAAAGGATTTGCTTTCACTTTTCACTGGTGGAAACTTTCAGTGGAGCTTGACCCCCATTTTTGCACATTTTGAATAAGTTAGATAGGCCTTCAATCTGCTTGGTGTCAAATAACTTCCCTGGGCTGGGCCCCCTTATGTAGCCCTGTCAGTTCATCTCACTCATGCTATATGTTGCTATCGATTATGCAAGTCGCACACTTTCATGCACCTGTATTGCTATTCTTTGGTTCCAGTATAAAACATCCCACTGTCCTGTCATGAAGATCTTAGAGCGAAGGATGTCAGACTGTGTGGTGTTCACTTAATGAGACTGCAGTTCTTGAGTGTAACATAGCAGTATGAAGGAAAAGATCTTACATTATTGTAGAGTTCTAGATTTTTACTATATGTGGGTATATATATATGTCTGTGTGGGTGCGTCTATACACACAGACGCATACTGTAATTCATAATTATGCCACTAATGTACTTGACTTTTTTTTTTCCCTGTAGCCCAGATGATTTACTGAATGCACTGAATGAGGGTATCAGCCGCGCCGACGTGATCATAACATCAGGAGGTGTATCTATGGGAGAAAAGGTATGCTAAATTTGAGTACAGCTTGCTAGAATATGTAAGAATTTCAAGCCAGAGTCCAACATCACAGCTACTACCTTTGTGTTAATACTTATTAAAAAGAGATCTTTTTAATTTAAGAATGGACTCTGAGTTAATTTTTAAAAAGGTCTTCAATGCCATCCTCATTTCCGTTGCACAGTAGAAAAACAGGAGAACATGGAAGAATCCAGTTCTTGATGTGAATGCTTTGCAGATGTGTTTTTTGTTTAAGAAACAAATTTTGTAGTTGGGGTGAGAAAGGTATTTGGTTAATAGCACATGAAAGCAACAGACTTCTTTTTATTCTTAGAGTAGGTTAAATGAAGATAAGCTAAAGCTACTTTGAAAGTATGGTGAGAAGCAACTGAGTATATAAATGGTTCTTTCTTACTCAGCAGATCTGTTTGCTGAATGTGCTAGGGCTATATCTGTTACAGAAGCAGTTTTATCACATTTTACTCCTGCCTACAGAGGCAATGCCTACAAGATGCAGTGAGCTGATATATTTGCCTTTTGAATCATTAACAGAATTGTTGATTGAGTTCCCGTTGGTAATCCCTGTGCCAAATCATCAAAGAAAATAGGGATACACAGATGCTGGTGGGGCGTAAATGAACCTGCAGGACATTTATTAATCATGACTTATGCGAAGGAAAACTCAGATTACTTTTTGATCCCAAGCTGAATCTGTGAGTTTGGCAGGTAAAAGAAACATCTCTCCTTTTATAACTAACAGATATTAAAGACAGTCACTAGGAGATGACAAACATGAGCGCTGTTTTTGTCCCTTTTTTTGAGTAGAAAACATTGTTGGATATATCATGAAAATAGATAACTAGTAAAACCAATGACAATCACTTTCAATTCCTCTAACATCCTTGATTTTACTAGAAAAATAATCAAGGATAAGTGCTGGTCCTTAAATTGGGGAGATGGTGTTGAAGTACAGACAATGGATCACTAGGAAGTGAGTAGCCTGCTGAATTGTCGAACAGGCATTTATGCATTTTGGCTAAATCGGAGGCTTTATAAGTAGCCTCTGTGTTCCACTGGCAGTCCTTCTGATACTGAGCTTTCAACACTTCTAGTGAAATATCCTTGAACATGCAAAAAATAAAAAACAAGTAAAAAGGGGGTTACTAGACTGCATCACTACAATCAATAGGTAAGCATTTAAATTTATGGTGGTCCAATAATAGTGCTACTTTTCAAGTATTTGAACAACAACAACAAAAAACGGGGGGGATGAATGGATGGGAAAACTGCAAGGGAGCTTCAGATACAGTGTTTTGAGAATCTCTCTTCAGAGATGATTATTATGCTCTGTCTTAAGTCTCACTAAACACAGCAGACAGGATACTACATTGTTATAGTACTTGAGCACAGCAATTTTTAGTAAAGATGAAAACATTAAGTCCAGTTTTGGGTTTTTTTAACAGTTGGATCAATTGTTTTCAAGCAGGACATTTCACTGGAATGTGCAAGCCACCCACAGTTTTTCTGTTCTAAGAAACTTAGAACAGTTAAACCCAACTAGTGTTAGACCATGTCCCCCCAGAATTACAATAATAACAGTATCCTAGAAAACTCTGCTTTTAACAGCAGAACCTAGATTTCAAAAGTATAGGAGATCTCTAACTTCACACAGATGGCTTCTTTGACTTGATCATTTCTTCAGTGATCATTTTAAGTCTTAACTTTGAATTATAAAGGTTTTTCTCCTCCTCTTTGGCATACCCAATGTTTTAGGAATAGGTAATTGTGGGGAACTTTAAGATTCTGATGCTGCAGTTAAACTTATGTACATAGATTACTGTGTCCTCATGGAGACAGGTTTGGCACTTAAAATGGATCTGCTATTTACCTCTTTTTTTGAAAGTATTTTCTTCAAATACTGGAAATTCCCCACTGGACTATAGCACTTTCAGGATTTCACAAGTCTTTCCTCTCTACTTGATATTAATTGATTGCTTTGAATACTTAAATGATATAAGACACTTTGATGTTACTTAATCAGATTTCTCTTTCTATTTTAAACAGGATTATCTTAAACAGGTGCTGGACATCGATCTTCACGCACAGATTCACTTTGGCAGAGTTTTTATGAAACCAGGGTAAGAAATTTTTTTAATTAAGTAGCATCAGTGGAGTCCATTTTCTGGACAAATATGCTATATAAGTGTTTCAATAGATACTAGGCTTTAAAATACTGTAAATCTCACATATGCACACACACATATATAAAACCACCTATACAGATATATAGACAGAAACATATATATAGATATACGGAAATAATTAGCATTATTCAGATTAATATTGGATCGTTGTAGGTAAAATTAACTTGAATAGAGGGATTACTTTTGATCAGTAATAGATATCTTTCTGATAACTATTGCAAATCAGAGGAGAAGAAAATTGTTATACTGCAAACAGTGTGACACTGGCTATGATCACTAAGCTCGGACACTGACAAATAACAGGGAAATATAAAGACATTTAAGTGCTGATTTGACAATGATTTTGTTTCACTTCAAAGTTTACATAACTCAAATTGATGTAAACAAGCAATTTCTTGAGAAAGGTGGAATGACAAATAATTTATAAGTTTTTATTTTTTTAATTGACGTGTTGAGCATAAGGATTTTATAGGAAACCCAATGTTTTGTGCTTGGTTTATCTCAGAAAACAGTGCTTTGGTATTGGTTTCCTGTAGCACTGCTAATTAATCTGTCAAGGAATGTGCTTTGTGGAGACAATAAAGATTGCATCTAATGAGAATAGTGACTTTCACAAATACAAGAGGGGAGGGTTCCTACAGCCCTGTCTCACTCTGTCTCATGTTGGCACAGTCCGATAACTGAGCCCCAAACACAACTTGAGAATGATTCCCTCTAACCCATAATAGGTCCCATGGGGAGAGCAGAAAATGGGTATTTTCTGGGGAACCAGACCAAGCCTGAGTAGCTCTGCATGCACGCCAGGAAAGCGCTGCGGCTCCCACCACCTCCTGTCTGTAACAGGGCAGCTGAAGAAACATTTCCTCCCATGTGCAACCTTCACAGCCCAGCGCTAGAAGTTGTTCTGCTGCTACAACCCGTGTAGGGAAGTCCCTGAGCTGGGGCCTGCAGTCCAGATTCTGGCGCTGTCAAGAATGGATAACCTGATTTAGGAAATTCAGAGCATTACATTCTGGTTCTGGCTTGTCTGAAAGCCAAGGGAATGCCTTCTTCTGGTGATCCTCCTGTAGACTTGGAACAATAAGCTGTTAACAAATATCCATACAAACCTTAAAAAAGCTTGTTTTTCTCAAACACAACATTTTTGTTTTAGACCATTGGAAAGATTTCTTACTATTACAAAAATATTTGGTCATCTAAGCCCACTGAGAACTTAAGCACTCTCATTTTCTTTGACTGTACTACAGGAACAAATACCCTGTCTCATGTGTTATTTTATTAAGGTTATTATTATATTACACTTTTATTATATCTTATTTTATTATGCTCTTAAAAGACCTTAGATTTTATTAAAGCTTTGATTGCTGTATTAAGAAAAATATCACCAAGGATAAGTTCCAATAGCCAAGCAAGATTAGAATTTGATTTGTATGCCTGTGTTTTGATATGCTGCATCACTGCAGTGTGATTCCTGGGATTTACCATTCCTCCACTTGATCTGAAAGCTGCTGAACTAATGCGAGATGATAGCCTATCAAGGAGCAATGTCAGAGTAAAGTACCAGAAGACTTTACCAGTAATTCTGGAGAAAATTCATAGGGGAATTCAGAGTTTCGGGTAAATATGAATTAGCACTTACATTTGTCGTACCTCAGTTTGAGCACTGGATATAACATGCTGTAGTTTGGAGGTCCAGCTCACAGTTCTCATCATTTTAACACAGACTCTTCAAACACCAGCTGCGCCTGGTAAAATATGATCTTGATTAGTCCTAGCAGATAGAAAATTAAATAGTAATGATGACAAGTGTGATGTATCTGCTAAGTATTCCAGACCAGGGGATAGTCATTTGTTAGAGATAAAACTGAAGAACTCGGTCTCATCATTCCTCCCATGAGGTATCCTTTAATGTCTAAAATAATGAATAGTTTTAAAAGGTACATAGAAAGTATTTTTTAATGGATAAGTCCCTTTTTTTAGCCAGCTATATTCCTATCACAGCACTGCCCTGTTTGTATAACTGTAATAGCTGGGATAACTAAAGACCTAAAGCACTAAAGACCGCTCAAGAGAGGCTCCGAAAGAGAGGGAGGGCTCTTCACTAATACACCGAGGTCTTCCCTGACAGCAGCTCTGAGTCCATCCCTCTACAGGAGATCGAACATGAACCACTGGTGCTTCGGAAATACTGCTCGAGTGTCGCTGCTGCTGTAGACACTGGAATAAAGGAGGATAAAATCTCCAATATGCTACAAAAAAACTTCAGAGAACCTTATATTTAAAAAAAAAGAAAAAAAGAAAAAAGAAAAAAGCTAGAACTAATTTCCATACTACCTCTCTCAGCTTCTAGCGTGAAGACAACATTTGTATTTTGGAGGATTAGCTCGTCTGCTGTTAGTGATGTTTCCTCACCAGAAGCAGAATCCTCTACTTGTGACTTCACAATTAAATACCAAGAAAAAATAGTTGTTCTCTCCAGTAAGCACAAGCAGAGGATTATGGCTCCAGTATGGAATAAGCAGCAGGTGCTTATGAACTGCCAAGAAGGGGAGATCCTGTTTTGTTTTGCTTTGTTTTCAAATGCTTTAAATAAAATGAGCTTAAACACAGGCAGAAAATATCTGAGCTAGCCACAGAGCAGTTTATAAATAGAATGGTAGGTGATTATTTTGTCTACACTCTGCAAGAAAAGTATTTATGGTAATAAGAATAAAAGTAACTGAGAGTTATGGGGTTATGTGTAATACGTCAAGGAGCTATGAGAAGAGTTGTGCTGCGAAAAAAGAAAGGGCAGAATATGAAGGGAGAAGTGAGATAAATAATGCTGGAGATAAGAGAAGATGCCCTGGATATGAATGTCAACTTCCTAAATTCCTCAGCACAATCTAGGATAATTGTGATACTGCAATCCAAAAAATGCCTTGAGTTTAGCTGTGCATCAAAAGGGATGCTCAAAGTCCAATGCAGAAACTAATTAGTTTTCTTTTTCCATAGCCTGCCAACAACTTTTGCAACTCTGGATATTGATGGTGTAAGAAAAATAATCTTTGCACTCCCAGGTAAGACATTTTGGGATGATTTTTGTTTCTGTGCCCGGATGACAGCAAACATGATAAAACAGTGACATTTCACAATGTCCATGCCTGGGACAGGCACCCTGAGGATGGGAAGCAGTAAGATTTTCCCACAAATTTCTAAAGGAGAGTGCACTAAAGTTTCCTTACCCCATCCTGAGCATTGCTGTGGTATAGGGTGTACGTTTTTTTCCATCAATTTTCCACCAATTTCCTTCTTTTTGTGAGTGATAGTATAGAGCAGAGTTTTTCTGTAATTTCCTCCTCCTTCCAAATAAATACACTGTGCAGGTGTGTCACTATATCCCTCCTGAAGTACTGAAAATGGAGACAAAATATAGAGAATCCAAGAAGGTTTTGTTTTGTTTTGTTTTGTATTTTTGTTTATTTGTTTTCAGAATTAAGGTTTTTTTTTCTAATCCTCACGTTGTGGAGCCAAGAGAGGGCAGTGTTGCTTCAGCTGCTGCTCACGGGTGTCGCTTCGAAAAGGTGCTGACTTCAGAGCCGCTTTTTTGTGGGGAGTCTGGCCACAAACCTCCCGCCTCCTAAGGCAGGAGGATCCTTTTCATTTTCCCTTCCTGGATTTGTTTGGCTTTCTGACTACACAAGGGCTCCTGTTCTTGATAATCTGGTGGTTTCTCGGTCTCTCTCTAGTGCTTTTCCTCTCTTGTGTCGGTTGTTGTACTTTGAAGAGAGATGAACAGAGCATCATGTAGCGCTGAGTAGTTGCACGTTGCACCTCCCATTGCAGGCCTAGCTGCCATGTGGCCTGCACCAAGCAGGAAGACCTTTTCTGACTCCTTTAGAGTGTAATTGTTAGAAAAAGCCGACATTTCTTTGGGCATAGTGTGAGGGAGTCACCTCCAACTGCTCTTTGCTCAACAGGCAATCCTGTGTCCGCTGTTGTCACCTGCAATCTCTTCGTCGTTCCTGCACTGAGGAAAATGCAGGGTATCCTGGATCCTCGGCCCACCATTATCAAAGCCAGGGTAAGAAACAGGGGCTATACATAAATACTTTTGTCCTGATGTTGGATAAAAAATCAGGACAATGTCATGGTTGGACTTGATCTTGAAGGTCTTTTCCAACCCTAGTGATTCTGTAATGATTCTGTGATGCTGAAAAATTCTGTTTGAGCTCTGAAAAGCTGTCTGCTTTGGGGAATCTCGACCTCAAGCTAACTGTGACATAGTAAAGAAAGTTCATAGTAAAGAAAAGTGCATTCTGAGACTTGGTTAATGTTAATATTCAGTCCCATAATTTCTGAGAGTTAGATGGCGAGCTAATGGCCCAAGATGTACGTGTACCCAGGCAGCCATCTTCTGATCAGTCAGGCAGGACACTGCTGTATAAAAGTCCTGTGGCAAAGAATATGCAGGGTGCCTAAATATCTAGAAAATATAGGAGAGTCAGGTAGTTCTGCATGACCAGGTAGGAACGATAAGCTTCAAAGCTTGTTCTTGGTCCAGTTCTTGAGCTGACTGTTTGATGAAGGAATCAATATGATCCTTACTCCAGGCAACCCAAGTCCCATATGCTGTTCATTCTATCCGGAGAAGAAATCCTGGATATACCAGAAGTATTTTATGTAGTTTCAAGGCATATTGCTATAATGTTACTTTCCTATTTTTTCTTCAAGAAAAGTACCAAAGAACAGACCTCCTGTTACAATTTTCCCAGCATTCTTGGCTGTACTCAGACTTCTCTCTTACTGCTCTTCCCCTGCGTCTCTCTTTCGCACTTCTTCAGCAGTCCAAATTCTTCTTTATCTCACAGTTAAAATATTCTAAAACAGACAGTGATTGACAGTGTTTTAGTCTTGGTGCTGCCCAGTATGACCCTCACTTTCATATGAATTTTCAGATATGCTTCCAATAAATCCCATTATAAGACACCCCACATATTTCTTTTCTTTTCAAGGGTTGGCCATTTCCCTTCTGTCCAGGCTAGCAGGGTTTTGAATGTGAATAAAAGTTTTATCTTTTTGCAAGTGCCATCTGAGACCAGAAACTATAAAGCTTTTATTCCAGAGAGATACAATCTTTAAACACTCAGAAAAGAGACTTTAGAATATTCAACTTAACACTTGCATTCTCCAACACATTCTTTGATATTATAACATCAAAATTATAATCCCCTTCAATACTACAGTCTCTTCCTCCTAGAGCTTTTGACCTTGTCCTCAATACTCTCTGACCTTGAAATATAAATTAAAAGAAAAAAAGTTGAGAAAAAAAATGAATATATAATAAACAATGGATATATAACAATATAATAAAATTAATGGAACAATAATTCCATTATCTTAGTGAAATCCAAATGCATGACATCTTCACCCTTTCTTTGCTTCTTCTACAGTTATCATGTGATGTAAAATTGGACCCCCGCCCAGAATACCATCGGTGCATACTGACTTGGCATCACCAAGAACCACTACCTTGGGCACAGAGTACAGGTTAGTCCCCAGTCGCACTGACTTACAAACTCTTTCACCTTTCTGCACAAGTGCTTTCAAGCAACCAGGCACATGCACATGTATTTTCATACATGCTTCTTTAGACAGACTGATTTACTCACACGCTTGTGCACCTGCATATATGTACATTAGCATAAAACTTACCTGTGATATGACTCACCAGCTTAATCATTAAAGTTCTGCCTGAATAACTTGTGTTTATATTCACCCACACAAAAACACATCTATATGCCTGCATAGGTGCACACATTCCTTTCTACACACTTTCATCCAGGCTTATTTGCGCTCACGCACAGGCGCGTTTGCTTACGTTTGCTCTTGCGCAGATACTAAACAAACACAAGTTGGGGCCCAAGTAGGAACAAATCAAATAAATGCAATTCTATCTGAACTGGAGAAGTATAAGAAATAGCAGAGGCAATGTCCTTTTAAGTACGTTAAGTTCTTTATTAGTCATGTTTACCATCTAGAGATACTTCTAGATACTCAGCTACAGTTGAGGTAAATAATATTTTGAGCACTTTTTCCACCTGCATGCTGCTACAAGACTGACCGTGATTGCTCAAGATATTCAGTTCCTTAAACCACTAATTGACTTTCTGACATATCCAGATTGTTCAGTACAAGGCATTATATGGAAGTCGTCATAGAAGACATATTGACCCAGCATTCATCTTGCTGTTTACTTAGATAAAATTCTTACCATTGATATCCAAGGTCCTTCAATCTTTGATATTTTACAGTTGTGATTCAAGGTGTTACCTTTACTTAGAATGTTCAACTCTTTTTTTTTTTTTTGTCTTGTGCACTACTCTTTTCTTTACTCTATCAAGTTCATCTGGAATGATTTCCTTGTCAATATAAAAGTTAGAAAACCAACAAAGTAAAGGCCATTACTTTTTATTGCATTTTCATTTTTTGTCAGTATTACTAAGATGATACTGGTTATCTTCAGGATTTTATAAAGAGTCCCAAAGAAATCCAATCTTTTAACTGGTGCATTAAAAAATTTTCTGCCTTGTCTTGTGTTTTGCTTTTGGACAGTCTGAATTAAATGCACAAATTGAAAAATAAACTATTTTTCATAAGATTAGAAATTCCAAGTAATCAGAGACTTTTGAGAACCTGAACAATGAGCATCTGACTAATTTTCTACATAGTTCTCTGTTTCCATCCTGTAGCCTTTGATTCCAGCATTATGAATAAGTAGCAACATAAGTATCTCCCTAAAAGCAGCCTGTTTCCCTTTTGTGTTGCAGCATTTGGAAGAAACTGGAAAATTAACTGAAATTTTTCTTTTACTCTCCTGTAGGGAATCAGATGAGTAGTCGTCTGATGAGTATGCGCAGTGCCAATGGACTGTTGATGCTACCTCCAAAGACAGAGCAGTATGTGGAGCTTCACAAGGGGGAGGTGGTGGATGTCATGGTCATTGGAAGGCTATGATGTCACCAGCAGGAGCGAAGCTTTGATGCATGTCCACATATCATTGACTGTATCCTGTAATATGCAACGGCACAGCTAGTTTTTCTGATTTGGATAAAAGTTGATCAGTATAGTCAACATCTTGAACTATATTTCAAATGGAATTTAAATAAATACCTTTTAAAAAAAAAACTTTAAAAGCAAATCTTAACAAAGAAATTTATTCTGATTATATCAAAGCAACTTTTTCCTTTCCTTGCAATTGCTTTGTGTGTTCAATGCTAGTTCTAATAGCGATAGCTTTTAGTAGACAGCAGTAGGTGCCTGCAGAACTTGTGTTTTTTCTCATCTTTAAGATACAACTACTTATGCTCTTAAAACAAGGCTGTCTGCTTATTTATACTAGCGTAGACAACACTTGGATTTCCCTTATTAGTATGCTTCATAACCGCTTCACAGAGAGCTTCTGCTTGTTCTTTATCTTGTATCTCGTGTTGATGTGCACAGTGCCAAAAGCAGAGTGGCTGCCCTGGGAACCCAATGAAGCCCCGAGGTTCTCCCACCTCGCTGTGCATTCAGGGATCTCTCTTGTCCCAGCAGCCACCCGGCTCAGTACTCTTGGGCAGTAACTGGATACCTTTTATTTCAACAAACAAACAAAAAAATTGCTTCCTTAAGTGCTGACAGCCTTTTTAACCAATACATTTAAAAATGTACAGAATTAAAAACAAAAAAAAAAAAATCAAAGACTGATCTTGTACAGATATTAGTGTTACCAGCATTCGTGTGGAAATTAAATGAGCAAAGAATAAAACTAATGTTAAACAACTCTGTACCATAACATTTTCTGTAATGATATTGAAACTTAAATGAATAAAAAAAATCCTCAATCATTATTTAAAATTTCACCTGTTTAGCCTTGTTGTTTGAACAAAAAAAAAAAGTGTTTTAAGGGGGGTATTTGGGATGGGGGAAGAGAACAGGAAGGAAGTGGAACAGGAAGTATGATCTATTACTTTGGTAATTCCACATTTCTCCTGGGATTCACACCGTATCAGCACCCTATAGTACCTCCCTTCTTGCTCCATGGGCCATTTGCTGTCCCACCAACTCCACTCATGAAATCAGAGGACAAGAACTGAAGTCTGCATTCAGGTCCTGCATGCCGCAGTGGAGCAGATCTGTGGCTCTGTGCTGGTTGCAGACAGCACCCGCAGGACTGGTTCTAAGACAAAATTATTTGCCTGGCATCAGCCTCGACACAAGGAATACAGGCCAGCACAAAGACAGAGGCAGGTGAGCAAACACTGCACAATGGCGAATGCTCCTTCAGAAAAATCTTAACACAATTGTCAACCATATTGCTTTGCTCTGCGCTGCAGGTCAATTCTTGTAAAATGAAGGTAATCTCTCTGTGAAGTAGCAGGATGGTATCAAATTAAATTCATGAATGCCTATATTTACTGTATGAGTAGTGCAGACCACAGAGGCAGCAAGAGAGAGACAAGTCACCTCTGAGAAATAATGTAGAAGAGCAACACTCATCATTATAATCCAAGTTAATACATAGCGAGTCATTACTACAGGCAAATGCCAGGCAGCATTTGCAAAGAAAATTATAAATTCATAAAGGACACTTGTAACAACAATCTGAGGAAAGATTGTTGATACAGTCAGAGATGGTAGACAAAATAAGAGATGTGACAAACCTAGACAGACCCTGGGTCTGTTTTACATTAAAACGATTACCCAGTATGAATGGGGCCGAGAGAAGCATTAGTGCTGTGCTGGGTACTGCATCTGGGTCCGCTAAAGCTGTATCAGCATCTTGCCACTTAACTACCATCAGAATGAAGAAAGCATTTAGAGCTTCAAACACTCCTTCTTTCCAGATAAAAATCCTATCACATATCATATGAATTGTTCTAGTCCCTGTACTGTCTTTAGTAATGCCTGGTGTCAAGTGTTGAAGTTTTATGCACGCAAGCTTTGCAGTTTCTGGGGGAGATGCACACAGCCAAGCCAAGTGTTAACACTGAAAGCAACAGCCATATAGACTTGGAGAAGTAACTGTGGGAGCAATTTAACTTTAAAACATAATTACAACTAGGCCTTGATTATCAAACTTAAAATTTGCTGTCTGAAGAATTGTCCTTGATTATTACAAAGCAAATGGATGATTTCAAATCACTTTTATATTGGACACTCCTAAAACACTATTTAACAGAAGGTTGGAAGCTTTAGAAAAGAAATCAAGGACAGATGGATCAGACTCCTCTTCAAGTATGTTGTTGCTTTGGTTCAAGTATTGAAACTTGTGAATGGAAATATTTTAAGGACTATTTTCACTGTTTTTATTTGTCAAGTTAGAGCTTCAGTGCTATCAAAACAGTAACAAGCAGAAACAACACCAGCAATGACTGAAGAATGAGGCTGGTTTCCTAATGTTTGTAGTTTTCTTCTTTTTACATAGTTTTTCAGCACCTATCCATGCAGATAACCATGATTAGAAAATATGCTGTGGTCCTTCAATGTCCTGGCATAACACCACACTGATCTGCAAATCCTGTAGTGTGTCCTGGTGTCCTGCCTGGGTATCCCGGCTAGCTGGGACCAGAACCTTGATTGCAGCCAGCATGTGAAATCTTATATAGAAACTGGCTGTAATCAACCAGCCAAATAGACCGGCCCTTACCAAGTACTAATTGCAAAACTTTAATTACAGAAATCATAACCTGAATTCTATCTTGATATTAAAATATGCTAAACATCACATAAGACAGATGAACTGCCTTTGATCTCCTCAGGTAGCTATGAGAGCTGTAGGGCTCAAGACATCACTAATTAACATGGAGTCTGTAGCCTTTTTGATTCTTGGGCTGGAGGACTGAATTTAAAACAAGTTTACAAAACGGCTACAGCTTTGAGGTGATATGCATCCGGCATCGCTCCGTGGGCTCCCTCTTGGCCTTCCTCACCTTGCTGCTCCCGCAGTGTGCGTCTTTCTTGAGCCAAGTCCTGACGAAGCGCCGCGTGCCTCATGGCCCGTGAGGGAGGTCCTCGGGCCGCAGGCAGCCTGCACACACGCCGCACGGCCGCACAAGCTGCCACCGCACTGACTCTGTCTGCCACTTCCTTCCATTTGCCCCGGTTCCCAATCTGCCACGGCCACCGGCGCGCGAGCCACCTCGCGCACCACCCCGGCAGCGCGGGCCGGCCTCGGACAACGCTACAACCGCAGGTGAGACTCCGTCCTTCGGACGACGGCAGCGCGAAGAGCTGCCCTGAGTCCCGCTCCGGCTGGACCCCCGTGTCAGCGCTTGCGGGGCAGGAGCTGTGTCTGCAGGCTGAGACTTCATCATGGCACATCCTACTCCACAGCTCGTTTGGACATCAGGGAGAGGCCAAAATGACCCAGTCCGGTACTATTTCTCTCTGTTATGCTCTAATTCTCCTCAGAAACAGCACCATCATGTG
This sequence comes from Crypturellus undulatus, assembly GCA_013389825.1. NCBI lineage: Eukaryota > Metazoa > Chordata > Aves > Tinamiformes > Tinamidae > Crypturellus > Crypturellus undulatus. The sequence goes on along the minus strand of VWPW01007383.1, from coordinate 840,827 downwards.
GACAGCTTATGGGGTTCTGTGTTGGGTAAGAGAATTACACACTAAAACACAACAGCTGTGACATTACATGGCAGCAGCAGGATGTTTTCAGATACCTCTATTTGCCATTGGGAAAGACAAGACAAAGAAAGGGAAAAGGTCAAATAGGAAAAGGAACAAATACTGGACCACACTGAAGATCTCTCAGGAAGCATATAGAGAGGTTCATCAGCAATCAAGACTGTTCTAGGAGAAATGGACAACAAGTGGTCAAAGTTGCAGCTGTTTTGGGAGAAAAAGGATCTGTCGTGAGGGGAGCAATCACAGCGGCTGCTGACAGCGAAAGCGGCAGTCTGTATTGAATAGACATGCAACAAGGACAGGTACCCAGAGCAGCATTTGGTAAAGACATTGTGGTTAAGGGCCTCAATCTCACAATAAGATATGTTATATCCATTCATTACAAATACTGAAAGGTTTGGCAGCTCCCCGCAAAGCCAGCCATGCTCAAAAGATAAAACCCAGCATCTCCACCACTTCTGTACTACACTGCCAACAGCTTAAGCTCTATATTACAGCAAAGTGAAAAATAAGAAAAAAACACATTTTTATGCTTCTTTAATGTTTCCTTTATGACTATTTCTATTTTCTTTTTCAGGCTTACTGCTAGTTTTCTCATATAACCTTGCCTCCAACCATAAAGGTAAGTTCACTTGCTGGATATAAAGGGGAGGAAAAGCTTGTCGTTTTTGCAGATGTTACTGAGTCCTGATGTACTGCGAGTTGCATGTTTTTCTGAAAGGGCTTGGTGACTCATATTCAGCACTAGATTAAGACTTGCTCTGTGCATTCGTGCGGTGCTGCACATACATAAGCTGACAAAGCTCCTGGAATACGAAGCATTCAAAGGGGCCCTGTAGAGAATATTTCTAGTTGTCAGACTGGTCTGGCTCGGGTTACCTGCTCCATCTCAGCACCAGCTACGCAGCTTGAGCTGCCTTCTTGCAGAAGAGCCTTGCGCAGCCTGCCTTGTTCCAGTGCGAGGACTTCTGTGTTTGCTTTGCATGGAGCCAGTTTGGATTTAAAATTGCAGACTGGCAACCTAACTGTTGCAGAGTTAATGCACAAGCAAAACTGTTTGTATACACCAGTAACCCCATAATCTGAACACATCCAAGAAAGCTAATGCACTGTCATGACCTTGGCAACCAGTGATTCCATACTAGAAGTCACTAAGAAAAATATAAGAGGAGATGAGGCTTTTCTGGGAGATAAATCCATGCACAAACTACATTATAGACAACGGCAGAATAAGATCTCCAAAACCTGATTTACACCCATTGTAGATAGCAACAGTGCCAGACTATCAGGGTCACACCCTGATGCATTTGTTTCCGTAAAAAACAGAAGTCTTGTTTCACAAATATCTGGGTGAACAGTGAAAATATTTTTAGACCAGTAGATCAGGCCCAAGAGAATCTGCGACAAGATGGAATTTTCTGACCAAAATAAAATTAGAGACATAAGGCCACCAATGCCAAGAATACTGACATGTTACCAGCCAGTGGCACAACAAACCACCGCCCCACCAGACTGACAAGTGTGCATAGGGGTCTCCACTGGAACGTGCTATTATGCTCATGCTGATTTTATTGCGGCTCAAGCAGGTCCAAGAGCATACCCTCACCAAACAGCAATCAGGAAGACCAGCAAGAGCTCATCATACTTGGGTGAGCTCCTGGCACCGGCAAGTTCACAGCAAGGATTGGTGGGAAACCGAGTGAGCTGGAGCTCACGAGGATTCTGAATGTTTGCCTGTGTTGTGCTGTTGGGTGTCTGGAAATGCAGCCTGTCAGTGCTTTAGGCTTAGAATTAGGTAGCTGAGCAACATTAAAGGTATGAATAACGATAAGGAAAATGGCCTGAGAGCTGCTTATCCACTAGTGCTTCAAGAGAGGAGAGGTGTGCATACAGATGCAATGCTATTCAAACCCATCTAAATTAAAGGTAGTTAGTTGGCACCATATTTTCATTAGTGTATTTTTGTAATTTACTCCCTACTGGTGAAACCCAATCAATTTGCTCAGCATGCTAGGAAAAGTCAGCGAGCAGAGCAGAAGACAGGGCTTAATATGCTCTTGGCAGCCTGCACTGCTAAGGAGTCACGCGGCTGCCTCCTCCACTAGCTGGAGCTTTTTCAAAGAGATGGTGGCTAGGGTTAGATTAAACCAAAGCTAACAATTTATTTTGATACATGAGAGAAAAAAAAAAGGCACCTAAAAAATTTGTCTTGAAAACTGATAGTAGCCTGAGAGTCTGATGGCAACAGGATAGAGTCATGAGTGAGACAGAGACGCCCGAACTACCTAGTACTGCCCATGCCAGAACATACACATGGCACAACAGAGTCACGATGTGATAATGTTAGCTTAGGTCTGAAAGTGTTATCCTGCACTGCAAAAGTTCTGCTGACTCTACGCCTTCCTCATACAGTCCAGACTCTCCTCCTCTGGTATCTTAACACTGCACAGTCCAAACAAGTGCGTGCAGTGCTGCTCACCGCATGAATTTCTGTCCCAGACTGGATCAGAAATGTCTTGCCCAGCAGGGAGAGCAGGAAGCAGCATTCCTGCTGGACGTAACTATTTCAGCACATAGCGTTATCAGCTTAGAAACTCCTCTGCATGGGCCTTATCTAAGCAATGGAGCTGTGCACCCGCACAAAGGAGGCCGTGTGTCTGCAGAGGAGGACGGTGGCTCTTCAGGTGGTTTCCCTCAGTCAGACAACGTAATCCCCATTCTGCAGGGTTGATTCCACCTCAACAAGCCTGCTGCTCAGTCACGGTCTGAACCCTTATCTGTGCACCAGGCTGAGCTGGAAGCGGTAGTGCTATTACATAATACACTGAAAAAAAAACAGAGCAAACTTGGGAGAAACTGGAGAAAAAGTGTACAGAGAGGAGCTGTAAGTTACAAACCAGAGCAAGACACGAGTACGAGCTCCCGTTTACATTAACACTCAGGATGCTGAGTGCACCAACAGGCCTTAATTACCCTGAGCTGAACTATCCTCACCTGAAACTGAAACCCACGTCCTGGCTCTGGGAGCTACATTTAGGCTGAGGCTGGGGTCTGCAGCACCGGTCTGAGCTATGTTATGGATGCTGCTGTCTCTAACCCTGTCTGCTGGATGGACTCCTGGGGCCTGTGCTGTAGCCCTGCCTCCGGCCCGGGATGGCACCGCTCCAACTTGGACTCCCTCCTGGGAAGGCCGCGGAGCTGCCTGCCGCCTCGGCTTGCCCGGGGCCGTCAGCAGGCCCGTCGGCAGCCCCCGCTGTGGTGGGCAAGACCGTGTGCTTGGGAGGGCGCTGCCGTGGCCGAGGCCGACGTGGGCTCTCAGCCCTTGCTCCTTCACAAGGCACCACTCTCGCTGTAGCAGCGCGTGGAGCTGCCTATACCCGTGCAAGACTCTCCAATGTTATCGTGCCCTTAGTGTGCTCATCCCGTGCGACTCCGCACAACTTGTAACCATGTATGGTTATGGCCTGCTGGAGAAACGTAACCGCTGCTGGGCCCGGGCCGAGCTGCGTATTGTGATGCCGGCAGTGACGGGGCGAGCGCCGTCAATCCGGCTCTTATGACAAAAGCTGCCACCCTTCTCGCTGGCGTTCCCGCATCACCTCTGTGCACATCACCACTCTTCAAGGAAACGCAGGGAGCCTGGGTCACGGAGAACTTGCCCGATGTTGGCGATCATGGGCTTCTAGCGCCGGGAGCGTTCCTGTGGGCTCCTCGGGGCGGGCTAGCGCGCTCCCGTCCTCTGTTTTCCCCAATATACTCCTCTAAGACATGGATTTGCCAGTGTGAAACAAGGTATGAACTGGAAGTAAAAATCTATTTCTTTAAATGAGCAGAGGCAGGACGTTTCTATTCTTTTTGGCATTCTGCCACTTACTGAGCAGTTTCAAATGAATCATTTAACTTTTGTATCTACTTGGGATAATAGCGATTAGCTGTTCAACAAAGATTTATGAAACGTAATTAATGAGTAGCCTTGGGTTTTTATTTTTTTCCCCAATAGGTCAATCAGTAGTATGTTATTCTCTAGCCTTTGGGTTGGTCACCTTGCTCAGCTGCTGGACAGTTTCTGCTCCAGACCACTCCAAAGTTCTGCCATCTTCTTCACCCCTGACAAAAAAACTTGCTCATCAGAGAAGCACAAAGACAGAAGTCGCCTTGCTGTCATCCCAGACTAGCACTGAGTGCAGCTCAAGGGTCTCCATCGTAATTTGACAAGTGTGTCGCTGTATTCATATAATAATGCAACTACCAAAATGCATCTCAGTAGCGGCAAAAAATAGCAAGTTACTTATAAGCAATAAAGATGTATAGGAGTATGGAACCTCACATGCAGACTAGTCTTTATTTCACTCTTTAGCTCACTTTTTATTGCACTTCTGTGTCAGTAATTTTGTGTAAGTTTCACCCATTAACTATCAGGGTTTATTCTTAGAGTTATCCCAGCAGAGATTTTGAGGTAAAAGATGGGGAAAATGCCAAAGAGTAGCTACAGTAAGTGATATAGGGCAACTGAGGGGGGAAAAAAAGTCTTTTAGTCACTTTTTAAGTTGGTTTTGTCTGAGGAACAAATCTACATTTCATCAGTTCCTCAGGCATCACCTCTGCTTTTAAAGCATGGGTTCATTTGGGTTTCATACCTAATGTAATGGCCTGAGTTTATCATCAGAAAGATACCTGAACCCTTTGCTTAGAGACCACTTGGTAAAAGAGGAGTGAAGAACTGTGAAAAGCCGTACTACCTTGCTCTTTATGCTGCAGCCTGCTCATTAAACGTGTTTTTTTGGAGGAGGCTCTGTTCTTTAATACTACAATAAACACAAGCAAGAATTGTATTTTTTTCTTTCCATAATCTTCAGTTTTTGCAATGTATGTGTTTTTCTCTACTTAACTTAACATACTCTTGTTTTGTGACTAGGCAAAATGAGTAGCAAGATTGATTTTAAGAGCCTCACTTCAAGCCAGACATCCCCTATGGGTGATCTTCAGAGAGTCCTTAGCCAAGGAGAATATGCCCCTTTGACCGCTGCTCCCATGTTTGAAAGCAAGTTTGTCCAGGTAAAAAGTCACTCAAATTAAATTACTTGGCATGCACAAGATTAAAATGCTTGAAGATATGTCTTTTTTTTTTTTGTCTCCCTCAACTTGACAGTTATCTTCATTCATTTATTCCCCCCGTTCTGATTCTTCATTCTTTAATATACACACATCCACTTACAAATATAATTGGTTTCCTGTCTCCTACAGACCATTCTGTTCTTGCTTTACAAAGCCTGGTCCAGAAATCCTGCAACAGCAAAGGGCAATCAGCCTTCCCCACACTATCCCCAGCTCCCTCCTTTTTATATCCTTTAATATTGCCACCTGTCACTTACACTAGAAACCACAGAACCTGCATGACCCTAGCAACAATCTAAATTCCTTTAATCTTATCCTCACTATGTATCTAAAGGCGATGGATCTTATTTACATGATGTGTCTGAACGATGTTTTTTATAGGATTTCATTACCTTGCTTTGTGATAACTGCAATACCCTTTGCTCTTGCAGAAGTCTTGATAAATTTGATCTTGCACTGTAGATACACATGCAGAATTATGATTAGCAAATTGTCTCTATTTTCAAGGTACCTAATGTTTTTATCTCCTTGTTTATTTTTCAGACCTCACTTGCTGTCAAGGATGTAGTTGGCCTAATCAATAAGCCCCAGAAAACAACACCATCACCCACTTGCTTACATTACAATGACAATTAACAACAACAACAACAAAAAAGCCTTTCTTTTTTTTTCATACTGTCTCCCACACTTGGGAGGATTTTTCGCTAGATATTCACAAATCTAATGCACTGTCCTCCCTCAAATTCCTTCTTGGAATGTAATTTCTCTGATTTCCTCCCTTACCAAAAATAAACCATGACAATGGTAAGGCATTTCATCTTCATTTAAGTATGGTTCTATAATACTTTTCAACTTATTCTCCTCTCCTTACATTTTCTCATATCTGTAACTTTGTATTGCACATAAATTGCCCAGGACCTTTTTCCATTCTGTGCTCATAGAGCACCTTGCAGGGTCCTGGTTCATAACCAGGACTTGTGACTATCATGGTAATATTGACAAGGGCAAAGATTCAGCAGAACAGTGTGCTGCCTCCATCGTGTTTGCACTAAGAGAAATTCAAGATACTGGAAGCCAAGGGCTCTCTTATCTCAGCAGTCAGGTACCCAGTGATGGGGACAAGACAAGGGACTTCCTGGCCACTTTTTTCTTTTTATTCACACATTTTCACCTCATTATTTCACATTCTCCTCTCTTCTCACCAGCCCATTACATAAGCTGCAGGAATCGCAGGCTAAGCCACAAAATGTACTGGTATATTCTCAGCGTGTAATCTCGTGGCTAATGACAGGGCTTGGGTTTTTTGTTGTTGTTTTGTTTTTCAGATTAATCGAAGAGGGGAACCCATTTATGTCCATAACCGACCCAACTGCGTGACCGTAGGCATCTGCAGCGCCAGCCCCAGCTCATTGACGCCCAGCGTGATGCTGCTAGCACATGAGGTGCCTGAATCCCTGCCAGAAAGTGCACCAAATTTCAGCAAATTGTCAGAGGAGTCAACACACACCAAACAGCTGGCACTCACTCGGTGAGTTAGCACTGAGAAGGGCTAAATCATTCCTTGAAGAATAAATAAGAAATATAAATGTGCTATCACTTTCCATAAAAGGTTTTCCTTGCTTTATGGGTCAGTTGATTAACGGCCTTCACAGAAGGATCACTTAAGCTTACACTCTTTGGCCTAGCCCTGGTCACCATTTCAGACTAAAGCTACCCACTTTGATGGGTAGATAGATGATGACTGGGAACGTCTAACAAATATGTCAAATATGTTGAAACCTGAAAACCTGTAGTAAGATTGGGTGTGGAGGATCATCAGGGAGTACCACAGTGAAATAAAGATATTGTAAAGAAGCAAATCTCCTCTGCATCACTTCTATGAACTACTGCTCAATATTTCTTCTATAATCAGGTAGAGGCACTTATGAAAAGTGTTCAAATCCACTCAGGAATTCTTTCTGTTACATTCTGTCTCCTGCAGTCTTACTTGAGGTCCGACAGACACATTATCTTCTTTGAGAGCAGTCTCCACTTATATTTTACCATGATCTTCCTTTTTTTGTTGTTGTTTCTAGGTTTTTCCCCTTGAAATTTGTGAAGCTCTCTGTCCACAGCCAAGACAAGCATCACCTCAAGTTAAAGTTAGTAAATGGCCGTTCCTACTATCTGGAGCTCTGTGCCCCACCAGACCAGCAACACCACCTATTCCAGCAGTGGTTACAGCTCATCTCTCTCCTGAGATCCCCAGAAAATACCGAGGTCAATGTACTATATGAGAACTTTAACACAAGCCAAGAGAAAGCTCACAGCCCAAACAACCTGTTGGAAAATGTGAGTCTTTGACAAAGCTGAAAAAACAGAAGGTATCACCTGCTTGTGTCAGCATTCCTTACTATGTCTCAAGTCAAAGTTTTTGTGCCACTGAAGAAGCTGCAGACCTGCTTGCCAAAATAGCTCACCCATTGTAAATTCTCTAGAGAATTTCATGGGCATGTGGGTTCCCGCATACATGTAGTCTCGGTGAATTTTTTTTTTGAAAATGAAGAAATTACTTCTTATTGTTCAGTGTTTAGTTTTTCCTTGTATTACAGGTAGCAGACTTCTATGTTCTTGAATGGCTCTTTTTACTGGATTCCAGAACGTGCTGAGAAAAGGCAGAGGAGAGACATGGCCCAGACAAGCCTTATGCAGGGACTCAGAGCTAATAAGCAAGGAGGGCTAAAGTATTTGATCCAAAGGACAAAACAAAAAGTAGAAAATATTTGAATGAAATACAGTAGACAGTCAGAATGGAAGAAGACAGTTGTTTGGTGTAACTAAGAGAAACAAGGAACAGAGAGACCAGAAATGCCTCAGGAGGTCCTGAAGAGCAAACACACGCACACAGAAATTCAACAAAAGCGCAGGAGGGCTTACCTTAGAGTTGTGCTTAAAGAGGAACTTGGCTGGTTAATGATACTGAGGAACATAGTATCTAAAGTTATCATCTCCCATGTAAATGACTTTTTGTCGGCACAAACAAAAGTGTACTTATTTCTTAACTTATTTATTAACTGTACTTATTTCTTCCTAAATCCACTGCACTTTTTAGCCAGACAAAGGGATGTCCCTAGAGGGGAGAAAAATGCACCATCAACTAGTCAATGCTGAGTGCTGCATATGCCACTACCTTTTCACCGTACTCAACAGCTCCCATCCCTTCCCTGGCCATGGGGGGATCAGAGGGAGAGAGAGAGAGAGACTTTGCCTGCTTACTGCAGAAAAGTAGCAAGGAAACTAGAAAAAATACTATATTGGCGAGAGGAGATAGCTATGTCAATAAAAATCAGTGATGAGCTAGAGATGTCCAAAGAGAAGGGAAAAAGCAACACATTCAGATGAGCTTTGCAGTAAGTATTGGACTCTGGTGTAGCTGAAGAATCTGCACAGCCACATCCCACAGCCGTACTGGATAAATCAAGAATACATGGGTTGTTAAAGCATAGGATATATAAAATTTCTTACTTGATAATTTTCCTGCTGCACCTATGCCTTCATAGCCATCCTCTTTTGGCAAGGGGGAAATGTGTTCTGCTTTTTCTCTTGCCAAAGGTCAAAGCTCAGATCTTTCCACAACTTTCTTGGCCCAGGAGGATCTGACATGAGTTAGGTCCTGTGCATATGGCAGATGTTACTAGTGCCTTGATATGCTACAAAAATAATTCCAAGAATCCTAGGAATTATGTTTTCCTAGACAAAGACCTAGCATCTCTCTTCTTTGCAGAACAGACGTGTTGTTAGCCTTACATGTTTGACTTTTTCCAGTTGTGTCTATGTTTCAATGCCTTGAAGAGTTGAGTTTTCACTAACTGAATAGTTTCCTCACTATTGAGTTCTCTAGTAACTTTTCATAAATTTGGATTTTCCTTTGCACTATTACTTCTCTGCTCTCTTCTTGTTTAGATAGAAAGCTCACTCTGCATTTGAGAGAAGTACAGATATCCCTGCCTCAGCTACTTGAAAGCAGGAAGTTTAAAAGGATTTCAGTAGGGACCAATGTCAAAATCTGGACAAGAAGCAGAGCAAAGATCTCATAGTAGCTTACAGACATGAGAAAAAAAAAATGGGAGGAATAACTAGGAAAAGGAATCATCATCATGAATCAGAAACAGAGAACTAAGAGGTGAAGGCACAAACAGATCTCAGAGGTTAAGCTTTGAGGCCTGTTAGTCCTTGATGGGCTGCATAGCTGTAGGCCCATAATCACTAACAATCTCATATGTAAGAAAATTTCCACTAGTGGTATTTTCTGTACTAGATAGATATATTATTTTTTCCTATGGATCATCTGTCTGGCAACATAGCAGAATATTCAGTATATAGGGGAATAATATATAAAAAATTAATTTTCTGATCTCATCACAAAGTTGCAGTTATGCCGATAAGCTCCGAGCAGAGCCCTCTATCTCTCTTTTTTCTTTTTTTTTCTTTTTTATTTTATCCATTGCTACTCTGTCTATTAACCTTTCACTTTTCCTTCAAGAAGGACAACACACAAGATGTCCCTAGCCCAAAAACAGAGGAAGAAAAAGGTAGTATAAAAGCCTCCTCCAAGCAAGATGCCCCCTCAGGTATAATGGAGCCCAAGGAAGAGAGCAGAAGGAAAGAGATAGCTTTCCACAGCTCCCTGAAACCCACCAGGCAAGGAAGCACCATGGAGTCAAAGGATAAAGGTCATCTCGATAGAAAGAAGAGCAAAAGCAAAAGCAAAAGCACAGACAAGAGGAAAGCCAGGTAGGTGTAGCTGGGAAATTATTTTGATATAGCTGATTTCTGCTGCTGGACTTTGAACACTGACATACATGGCATTTTTGAGCAATAAAATGCATGTGCTGGCATTTCCAAGCACTAAGGCTTTCATTTCTCAGTCATTCATGTGGTTTTGAAGGACCATTTCCAACCCTGTCTTCCCAAGAAATGCAGTCAGACTGATAAGCAAAAGGGCATGAATTTTCGGTGATATTCACGGCCAGTGCTCTCCCTAAATGAAGAAGAATCTGTACACGGGCAACTCTTGAGTTAGATGCCCACTAATTGGAGATGGACTATCCTGCCTACTTTCTGCAACTGTCAACTGTATCATACTGCCCTGAAAATTTATTTCTCTCTTCTGCTACTCACCCTGTAAGTGTCTGTACAATTCAGAGTGTAAGACAATTTTCATAATGTGAAGTCTAACTATAAGCTCTCAACGGCCGAGCAGTAGCAGGTTCCTCAGATCCCCCTGTGACAGTAAAGCCAGATTCAATTCAGCAGAAACTGATGATAAGACGGTGCTTTTGCTACCCGAGTCTGTGCTGAGGGGAAGATGCCACTCTCAGCCAATATGAAAGGGGATCTCACCTGCCTCATATATGAGGGAATTGCACAGCATGGAGCAGATTGTGATTCCTTTCTGTGCACAGTGAGCTAAATGGTGTGACACCAGAGCTGTCTTTTCTGTACAGTCTTCATGGCTATATCCTTCTCTATTTGTGCCAAAAAAGAACAGATTTTCATTGGTGGTGGTGCACAATTAAGTAAATGTTAGGTGGTATAAGGAAATAAACACTAACAGCTATTTACATGAGCAAAATGTAAGTACACAACTGTGGGACACCTGAGAACAAGACTCCAATATAATTGCTTTTCAAGCCACATCTAGACACAAATGATGAGTTCAGATGTGCATTATGTAAGCTCAGTTTATAGCGTTCAAATCTCTGCATGTTAGTGTGTCAGCATTTCAAAGCCATGACTGTTATGCATACTGAGCAAGACATGTTTCTTACTGTAGGCAGGCAGAGTTTTTAAAGTAGTATCTATATAACACCAATTCTAGTCAGTAATTATATTATTAGGATAAGTTTAGATCTCATTTTGTGGTCAATGACATCATGTTAAATCCTTAACATTTTTGTTGTTTTTAGGACAAGTGCAAAGAAGCAAAAAAGTGAAAAAAAGCTGCAGACTTCAGGTATGACAGAAGTTTACTCATTTCCCCATTGCTCTTCCCTACTGCAACAGTAAATAAGAGAAGCAGAAACTTTGACCTGTGAGATCTTTAAAACTAATATTTCTGTGTCCATATTGCCAAAAGATTGACACTTGTAGGGCTATATGAGAAGGTACACTGTGCTCAGTCCCTGCTGTGATCAAATCCCACTTTCCAGAGTTCAGTGTTAAAGAGATAATTGTTGAGTTGCAAAGAGATAATTGTTGACCCATACCTCTTCTTCCAGGGTGCAAAACGTAGAGCATTTTAACTTACCAATGCCCCATACTTTGTGCCTAAACTTGCCATCATTCTGCATGCAGGTGAACTGGTCTCTTGAATAAAAACTTTTGCAATCGTCCTCCATGTACTTCTCTGTCTTGCCAAGTCAAAAAACGTTTGAATGAACTCCTGGCCTATCAACTTCTTGGGTTTTTTTTCTGTGTTTGTGAACATGATGCTACTGTGTCCTCCTCTTGGTTCTTGGCCTGTGGGCTGCATGCAATTTATCTTCCCGTTTCCTAGTTGGCAATCTTAGTGATCTACACAGCCTGAAAAAACTTTTGTTTTAATAAATAACCTCATTTAACTATTTTTCTCAATTTTTATTCCTATGTGCACACATCTCTCCTTTATCCATTTATAGGCGCTTCTCTATCTGTCTGAAAATCTTGTTGCATCCCTCTCTGCGTATACTTTGGTATATGAATCATTTCTAATATCTCATTGTTATGTTCTTTTTTTTTCCCTTTCTCTCTCTCTCTCTGTCTCTCTCTCTCTCTCTTCCTCTTTGACCAGTCGTTCATTAAGGAAAAGGGGGATGGCCGGGAAGCAGTTACGAGGCTATAAACGAGCTCATGTCCAAAAACTTACTTCAGCTCTCCACTAACATGGAGACAAATGACAACAAAGTGTTTAGATTTAATCAGCAGTAGTAAAGTGAACAGTCCTGGATTTACTATGTCTTTTTTTTTTCAAACTCATTTCTTGGCGTTTTAAAACATTCTATCTGCTCCGACTCAGTGCTACAATTTGGTACTTTTAGCAATTTTACTGTATAAACTGTATGAACAGAGAAGTAGTGAAGCAATCAGAACTGATCTGCTTCATATATTTTCCTACCATGCACACACATCTGTAAGATCATTCAGGAAAAAAAAAAAAAGCTGTGTTTCTAAGCCCAGCACACGGACTTGCTGCATTGAGGGATAGGGGCTTCAGGACACTCCTGTCTATTGCAGTCATTTCTCCTCTAGCATCTTGTCTCTATTTGCTATTCTATAAAGTAAGAATAATATAAATAAAATTTAGGTATTTATTTTTGTTGTAATGTTTTTGCAGAATATTTTTTACAGGAATAAAAAATAGCTGACTGTATTTCCCATCTTTTTTTTTCTCCTTTCTTTCTATTACCACCTTTGCTTCTTTCCCTTTTATCTGTTTCTTTCCTCAGTAGTTTACAGTTTTTCAGCTTTCCCTCTCATGAGCTTTCCTGTTCCTTCTCTCTAGCTCTACATAATTCTTTCTCTCACCCGCCAACCCTATTCTATGCTTCTTCCTCTTCTTTAAGCTCTTCTTTCCTCCAAATATGTATTCTTCCTCTGTGCAAATCTGTTCCTCATTTTTCCTTATTCTCTCCCCCTTATTCCTGCATTCTAGCCCAAAGTCCTGAATTTGCCACACTGAGGCAAAGGCAGCATCTGTTCATCCAAAAACAGCAAGGAATAGTAAGGAAAGCTGAAAATCAATCGCCTCTGGTCTCTGTCTCCTCCTTTGCAGTTCTTTGTGTTCGCTTCTCTCCTCTGTGCTGTTCTGTCTTTGATTCCCTTTCCCTTTGATTCTCTGCTTTCCTGTGCTGCTTTCCTCATTTTCACCATGTTCCTTTACAGGAAATCTTAAGAGTGGCAATAAATCAGGTATAGTCTGCTGCAAGTAATATTCCAGGTGGTTAGTCAGAGAGAAGGAACAAAACAAAATAAAGCAAAGCATCTTGGATACCAAATGCAGTTGGGACAGGGAACAGAAGAAAAATCGCCATGTAGACTTCAGCTCTGTTCATAACCTTCTACTATTGTGAAATTAACTGTTACGGAAACACAAACTCTGTACTCATCTGGTGGTTAATTCACAAGTAACAACATCAAATAAACTTGTTTTGGTCCATGAGAATGGAATCTACATTTTGCAGTGTCTTAGACTTGGGCATGATATAGCCCTGTGTGGGAGCAGTGGTGTCACTGACTGAATTAACAATATCACTCCAGTAGTACCCAGAAGCTGATGGGAGGTGCACACTGAGTGGTAAATCACCTTTCCTTATGCTATAGCAATCATCATAGGGATTGTTCATGCCACACTTTCTCCATTCAGTCCAGAATATAGAATTTTATTTATTTATTTATTTAGAGAACAGCCTTTTGCCAGCCTAACTAATGAACTTTGTTTATTTTTTGTTCTTTCCTCCCTACCTCATCCCTGTGCTTGTCTGGCACTTTGGACCTTTCTGACACTATACAAAATTTGTAGCAGTTGGTGTAAGAGCCTTTTGTACAGTTCTGCAATCTGATACAGGCACTTTTATCTCTCTACTGTGAAAAAGCAGCAGAGGTTCTAAAACAGCTACAGATTGATGAAATAACAGATGGTTGCCAAAACAAGAACAGAGTTCCTAGATACGCAGTCTGGTTGTACGTTATCGTCTACTGCTCTTGCTACCTGAAGCTTGAAAATTTCTGTATAGTTTTACAGTAGGTGCAATATTTTACTCGAGGTTTGAAGCATAAGTTCTGCATAAATGTAGCTGAGCAAGCAACAGGGAAGACTCAGTGGGCTTTTTTTCCAAAAGAGTACAGTGGACATATATAATGCTTCCAAAGAGATGATGCTTCTTGAGAATCATAAATTAAGCGACTACTCCTCTGAGGGCAGCCCATGTATAACCAGATTCCAATCTAGGATGCCATAAAAAATTCTAATTCAACAAAAACGTGACTAAGAGTGGAATTCAATATAACTGAATATAACTATTCAATATTATGGGAAATTCCAATGTATTTTTTATTGTGAAAAAAATTCATGAAAAGAGGAAATTGGCAAATAGTGACAAGGAAAAAACTTTCAGGCAGTCCCAGAGAAAATGGCCATACACTATATTTTCTGCCTGAGGATTAGCATGTTATTGAATGTTTATAGTGCTTTCGTGCACTACATGGACAAATGTAAAATACTGCAAGACCAAAGCTCAGCACTTTCCCCACAGTCCGTAGAGGAACTGCCTGCTGGTGCGTACAGTGAGTGGCATTATCATTTCCCCACTGAAAGTGGAGAGAATTAAATTAAGATGGTGGAACACTGAAAAATACATTTTATATATATGTATATATTTTATATATATGTATGTATATGTATATATGTATACATTTTATATATATATGTAAAATACTTCTATATATAAAATACTATTAAACAAGGTATACTGAGTTCAAAAGCTGTTTGCAGCCCAGATGTAATAACTATGCTTTCGTATCAAGATATGCTGCATCTATTGGGCAATCCAAAATACAGTAAATGAAAGATTTAACCCTCATTTAAAAAGAATCACATCTGAGGGAGTATTGCACATTACCTGTGATGATTAAGAGAAATTTATTTTGCATCCAAACAACCTATTAATGCATAAGTTCACCACGGATAACCTGGTCCTAAGAAAGAAGTTAAAATCAATCAAAACAAAGGGATCAGACATCGAGGCAAATTTTGAGAAAAGTGACTTTCAGATAAGAAGCAAAATAGTTTCCTCAATCCTCAGAGCTGCATTGTATTTAAGTGAATATATTTGCCCCAACTATGTATATTCATAACAACAAAAAAAGAAAAAGAAAAACCAGGCTAATTAGCCAGGATGGAAGGACTGACAAACTTTATGCTGTGAACAATGGTCGGAGATGTCCACTAAAGCTCATGTCAGCAACATGATGCTTGCTTGAATGTTTACAATCCTCAAGCACTGTGTTTCTCTTCACTGACCGAACAGGCAGGTGGAGGCGTTTAGCTGTAGAAACCAGAGTCAGTCAGAACAAGGTATTGTGCTGCCCAAAATAGTCACTCTTACACACACATAACCTATGCCAACCACTGAAGGACCTTGAAGAGATATGTTGTGACAAAGGACTCCTGCACTGAGAAGTATAACTTCTGTTCAGCCTCAGCTCATTGGAATGCAACCTGAAATGCTCTTAGTCAATATATAGCAAGGAGAAGCAACTTGAAAATATTGTATTTCCCAGGCTATGTTGTTGAGAAGAAGGCTGAACTGAGTCTTCAAGTCGCAAATGCAGTAAAAAATGCCCTAATTGCTGTGCCTGGAGCAAACTAAAATAACTCAGCATGGATGCTTGCTGGGTTATATACAAAAACAATCTTATAGTGGGCTGATTTAGAAGGCTGGTACACAGTGTTGACTCAATGAGCCAATTCAGTCTGCTAGCTCCTCTGCAAGAAAAGCAACCACTGGGAGATTGACAAGACTCAGGAATTGAAGATCGTGCAAGCAATATATCTACCAGACTTAAAGTATGTGTTTGACTGCACCTTTTAGGAAGCCCTGCAAAGCAGAGTGGAATTCAAGCAATATATTCCAAAAAAAGGTTTCAGTATGAATGATTTCATTCTCTCTTGCAATCTTCTATCAAGATTTATGACGACTGTGTAGAGTTTGCATTGCAGCACACAGATTTATACAAGCATAATGAAGATTATCCATATATCTCCCCAAAGCTATATCGAAATGGTTCGTATGTTAGTATCAAACCTTTATTTCCCTTAAAGGTGGTTGTGTAGCTGATACTGTTTTCTTGAGAAAGGTAATTAAGATTAGTGGCTTTTCTTATGATAACATCTGGCAAGTGTACTTAGTCAATCACATCAAGCATCTATCATCTGATGTGTACTTTGTTTGCTTAAGGGGTGGTAGTGGAAGTATCTTAGCATCTTATAGACATAAAAATTAATGGTATGGAATTATGCTGGGATCTGTATGGGCAGGTAGGAGGGGACTGGATCCATACCTTAATTTCACCTATACCATGATAGTCCAGATTTATGCATACAATGAAGGATTTTTTTTCTATTTGTGCACAAATGCTACAGCCACCTATATGTCCATATTTGTATCAGAAGTTAACGATTCTTGGTTAAGACTGGATATCTAAATTCTGCTATTGTTCTGGCATCTGGCAGTTGAGCTGACTGAAAATAAAGAAATACAGACTCCAGGAGGTGCAAGATGTTTCAGTTTCAGATCACAAATTCTCAGCAAGAAAGATCATCTATTTCATCACTCATCAGGTCAACTGATGAGTAACGAAAATCATGTGTGAAGACTAGGAGGAAATGCTATAAAATTATGTATGCTCACAAATCAAAATAACTTTAAACTGGGGTAACTTATCAGGTCCAGATCAATAATGTTATTAATCATATTAATGGGTTTCATAGTCTGTCTCAGAAGGTTCTGTATACCATTCTTGGAGTCATAAGCACAACTCACTATTTTCTACTAGTATGTTTCCTGCAGAGAAAAAAAAGACGTTGGGCTCCTTTACTTTTAGTTTCAGAATATTTCTAGTTTTGCTGGCATGGCTACACAGATTTTCAAATTCAAATTAACTGCCCCAATTGCTTATAATCTACTGAAAGCAAGCTCAAAAAGTAGGGCAAAAAATCAAAGGATAATTTCAGAAAGAATCATTTTGAAAATGATCCTCTCTCAAAAAAATCTTATATTCAGATATCCAAGTAAAATTTGAAAATATTTTCAGTTCTAAATAGAAAGAAAAAGACTCGGCATATCTCAGGAAAAAAAAGCAAGTCAAACTTACAGCAAAGAGAAATTTATTTAGAAATGTGTTTGCTGGTGCTCATAGCAGAGAGTAGTAATTGTACCGCCACCTTACAAGACCATATTGCCACAGCTCTGATAATGCTGAAAGAGCCATTACACAAAAACAAACAAGAAAAAACTTGAGTAGAGGCACCTCAGAGAATAGTAATAAATCTTTTTGTGACATTGTAACAGAGATGCACTAGCTGAAAAGCTACATCAAAGCAAAAGTAGTAAAAAAAATCAGTGTGCAAGATTATCTCAGTGAAGATTTAGAAAAAGAGAATAAGAACTATAGTGTTGTTAACATGTCTTACAGTAGCTTACAGTGTCTTATGGATGTCTTACTGTACATCTAATTTGCTTTCAGTGATAAAATTTATTACTTTTTTAATAAAATATGCAAACAATATACTTTTAGTATACTTTTGACTGATAAATATGTAAAACATAAGCTTTACAAGGCAACATCATCAGATAGGAGGTATCATCATTAACATAATTACCACTCCTAAGCTGTTTTTCAGGAAAGATTATCATACCTGAAAAGAATTTAAAAACCACAAATGTCTAATTTCATTAGGATTTTCCACGTAAGTATTTTATTTACACAGTACCAACTCTTAAAATTCCTCCTGTTGGTTCTTGCCCTGTTTTGTCACAGATCTGTGAGTTATTTCATATGTCTGTATTCATTTACAAACATATTTGCATACATTTCAAAAACAAAGTAAGCAGATTGTCAAGTAAAGCCAGTAAAGTATCTGCAAGCGAACAGTACGCTGGCTTGTTCTGAAATCCAAGTAAAAGGTTGTCTTGATTTTAGGCTGAAGACATACTCAGCTTCAACAGCAAGTCAAGAATGGGTACAGATACGAATTAATAATTGGTACAAATAGCAAAGCATGAGATTTTTTTCTAGAGAGACTAACTACCTATGTTAGAGCTTCATAAACGTGTTCAAGATCAAACCACAACGCGAGAGTTGCACAGAGGAAGGCACACACAAAAAGACAGAGGAGCAGGGAATATAAATGAAATAATGAGATATCTCTCATTAAAATAATGAGATATCTCTCATTAAAATAATGAGATAATGAAATATCTCACAGATAATGAGAAGGAAAATAAGGCAAGGAAGGACAAAAGCACCAGACTGACTCGGGTAATCACTAATTTGGATGTAACTTACCAATGGAAAAGTTCAAAGATCATCAGGCAACCAGATAAAATTGCCAGACAAGAAAGATTATTTTTATTACCCATCTCTTTTTTTGGACTAAACCCAGTTCTCCATACTCTGCCATCAATATTCTCACTTCCAGCTCCATTTTTGGGCACTTAATCTTCAAGAAAAAAAAAAAAAAGGTTTGGGGCTTAAGACCCCTCATTGAGAGCTAAGTAATTCCTTCAACTTCAGATCTCCTGAAGATTAAGCTTTTTCTACAATTGAACTTCTGCTGGGTTTATGAACCTATTTGTAAACCCTGTGACCTTACTTGGAGCTGTGCAATTTGCGATCTGAAGTCCTGAAGTAAGGCAGAGTGTACCAGAAGCCAAAGGAGAAGATGTTTCAGCCAACCAGCTGAATATAAATGTGAAAAGGGGTGAAAGTAAGGGACATTTCTAGGTGCATAAGGAAGGAGAACATGACCATCCTTGAGTCCTTCATATTTGTTGTGCTAGTTAAAGGAAGACTGAAATGAAGTTGGATTGCTCTACTAATTTCAAGTTTCACAGTTTCTGCTGCTGGACTTTTGAGGACCAAAAGAAATGCTTATTTCTTACTTAATACATTATTTAGCTTCTGCACTCTTCTTTGAAACACTAAATACTGGATGCGGCTGGCTCTACACATGCACTAGCTAATGTGTCCTGCTTACATGCTCAGGGTTAAACTAGTTGCTAGATCTGTGGCCAAGAGGGATCAGATTGTTGTAAATGAGATTGGACAGGCCTCTGTGGAATATTTTCATGTAATACAGAGAGGATAGGCAGAAGTCTGAGAAAGCAGAAGCTTGCTTTCATTCATACTCAGTTATTTGGGACATTGACATGAGAGAGAAAAATCCACGTGAAGCTCTTGGAAACAAAAAAAAAGAGCCTACTTAAATAGATGCTAGTCATGAAATTACAGAGATAAAAAGAAGACAATTTCTCAAAATCTTGCAAGAATAAAAGATCAAAAGGGAAAGGGTAATGAAGATAATGAAAAAAAAAAGAAAAAAACAGAAAGGTCAAGAGAGAGGATGAGTATAGACCCTGACATGAGGTAGGCAGGAATTCTTTAGAGATTGCATTAAAACTATTTTGGCAAACAAGGGGGATGACACCCGTTTGGGTGGGATCCAAGATGAAGTTGGAAGAGAAAGTACATCTGTTGTAGAATGCATGTTCAGTGAGCTTAGAGATAAAGAGTTTAGAGATAAAGGGGAAGAGAGGGCAGACAGATGGGGGGATCGGTTCTCCTCCAGCCTTTGCTGACATGAGCATCGCTGCCACTGTAGCTCTGCCGACTTCACATTCACTTTTGCATCAGTCCTGGACTCTAAAACATAAATTCAGTTATGCAGTGATATAAAAGGGATTTTCTACTTAATCCTTCTGTGATTTTTCATACTCCCTCCAGAGGGCGATGGTTTCAAAGAAAACAGTCTATGTTGGTCTCATGACACAACCTCACTGTCAGAAAAAAATGACTGATAGTAAAGCCATTAGGAAGTGCATTTCTGAAATCAAAATGCTCAGGTTCCAAACTCATGAAGGGCCTCAACTGCGTATTTCTTTTCAGTTCCTTTCCACCAGAAGATAATAATTGAAATCTTTGAAGAAGAAAGGATGGAACAGCAGAGACATTACTTTCGTAAGTATTTTCTTATTTCCATTACAAATCATCTTAGTAGATCCTCATACCAAAGATTAGTCAGTTAAGACAAAATAAAGACTTTCCCAGTCATTGTTCCATTTCCTTCCTCATCCTCCCACTTTTCCTCTTTTCTTGTATCTATTGTTATTGCTTTGTTATTTCAAATAATGCTTTGCTAAATTCAAGCTGAAATGTTGATTTTTCTCACAGCATTTTTTGTGTTCTTCAGCACACCAATAAACAGCACTCCCAAGGCAGAACTATCATTTAGATCTGTTCTTTTAAATTGCCATCACAGAGATTAAAGGAAAAGGTAAGTTACTTGGCTCTTTGCAAATAATGCTGCTGATCCTGTGCTTTATTGTGAAACCTCTTCAGGTATGACAGTTCCTTGGTGTGACAGAAGATTTTAATCTCTCGGGTAGAAATGGTCAAGCCTGCCTTATTCAAGCATCTTATGAATGGATTTGCCAGCTGGGCAAAGGCTAATATTAGGGTTTGTGAAAGCCAGTGGGAGGAGATTGGTTACCAAAGAAACAAACTGATCTTTAAGCAGCTATATTGAAGAGACATCCCAAGCTGAGTCTTAACCTGATCTCACAACCCTTGGAAAGGATTAAAACTTTAGTTACAAATATAAGGTTAAGGACAAAAGAGAGAAAGACAAAAGCTAGGACTGGTGAATCCTTCTCTGATCTATGACAAATTGCATAATATTTTGAAGAAAACTACTGTGTTTAAAAACGGGTTTTGGGTAACATGCCCCCTAAAAGCACAAGGACCACTGAGACGGACAAGAAATGCTGTCAGATGAGGGAAGTTGTAATCAGAACTTTTTAGTCTGTTCACATCCTGCTTGAATATAGAAAAGTATGCTGGTGACCAGTTTGTATGAGGATGACACCTCTGAGCAGCCAGCTGCTACACCAGGACATTTTCTGTAGTCATCGTAACTTCTAAGCAAGAATCAGATTTCAAGGAAGGCTTTTTTTCGTTCTCCGGTTCCTTCCCTTTCCCTGTGTATTCATATTTCTTGTAAAGCTCCACTTTTTCCACTCATGCTCACTTAATTCCAAGCCCCTTGTTACTGAAAAAGGTTGGAGTTAAAATAGTTGATCCTCTACACTGAAAAAAAGGCATTGCTGCTCTGAAAAGCTGTAACGGAGTGCGAGACGCACCATGGAAAGGTGTGAGGGCTTCCCCTGCGAGTGGCTGGGCACATCAACGGCAGCTCAACTGGCCATTTTACACGTCCAGGACACGTAACTGTGGTCTCTGGTTCCGTGATTTAAGTGAAACAGTGTACAGGGTCAAGTTATAGGAAGTTAGAAGCCTGGATTTCATACTTGAAAATGATTAAATGGATAAACTGAAGAGGTAGGGGAAAAAAAAGATTTCACTTTAATAGCTTTTTAGGGATCTAGGAAATCCTCTTTTTCTGCCCTTGTTTAGTGTAACTAGCTGTCTTAGCAAAGTGAAGCCACTTCAGACTTTTCTATTTCTTTTTAATGCCTCAGGTAACAGTCCAGGCAGGCCACCTTGAAAAAAACAGGGGATAGGAAGGCAGTTTTTAGTTTGAAGTTAAACTAAAATGCACCACTGAAGATGTAGTCCCTTGCTCCTGCAAAAAAAAACATGGCTACAGGCCTGGTTATGCCGCCTTTAACGGCCTCTTTCCTCCACCACAGGGACCATGCCTCGCTCCTCTCTGGGTCTGAGCCTCCCCCTGCTCGTCCAAAGCTGAACCTCAGGATAAACGTTATCTGACTGCGGAACATAGCGAGGCAGGAGGCGACTCCGGGGCACGGATGGCCCCGCTGGCTCTGCGCGTGCCGCGGGGCACCACGACGGCGACCGTTGGGCGACCGTTGGGCAGCGCCCCCTATTCCCGCCGCACGGCAGGACGCGCCGCGCCTCCTCAGGCGGCCGGGCCGGGCCGGGCCGGGGCAGTGGGCGTGTCCCCGCGGCGCGTACGTGCGTCGGTGGG
>VWPW01007383.1:758305-818735 GCA_013389825.1 Crypturellus undulatus | reverse complement strand
GGCCGCGCAGGCCTGCGGCGCTCGGGGCCGCCCTGGCGGTTGCAGGTGCCGCCGCCGCGGAGCGCGTGGGGCCGACGGGCGTGGCGGGGGGAGCCCCGGTCTTCCGGGGGCGCTCGGCGGAGGCGGCGCAACAAAGAGCGGCCGGCGGCAGCGACGGCGACGGCGAGGTCTGCCCCGAGTAATGCCGTGGATTGGGGGCCGCAGCGGGGAGGCTGCTCTCTGAGGAAGAGGACAGAAAAAAAACAACCCCCAAACGGAGTGCTCAGGGCTATGAAAAAGGGGAAAAGTCAGCTTGGAGTCTGTGTCTGGGGAATTTGGGCATAAACTGACTGCCGCACTTACTTACCGGGACAAAATACTCGTGTTCTGTGTAACTGGGCTGTACTCGAGTTTTTGAAACGGTGACCGGGGTTCTTCTTCAAGTGCTGCTGCTTTGGTGCAGGGCGCCGAGCCCCTCAGAGGGCTTTGGAGGATTTAGGTGTTTTCCCTGAATTTCGCTAAGAATAGGGTGCCTTTGATGTGCCTCTGATCAGGCATCCACGCCTATGATCTTTTCTTTTAATCTGTCATCTGAATTTTCACAAATGCTGCTGCTTTTTTCTTTTATCATAATCGTCTCAGTACTGTAGTTGCAGAATTAAATATCCGTGCTTTAGAGTGTAGCTGTCTGTTATAGACGTATAAACTGATTTCTAACCTACTGTGATCCAAAAGCTCTCTATTTGATGTGCGAAAGTGTTAACTAATGATTAATAGCATAGATGGTTTAACAAGGTATCAAATATTTATATTACAGCACTCTGTGAACCAGGGTACTAGGATGTTAAATTTAATTAACATTGTTATTAATATATGATCACTCCATTCAAAGGACTTCTTTCAGACTTTGTCTCCTTCCAGTGCATGTCATGTTTCCTTACAATGTAGGGAATAGCTATAGGTAGTAATTTTTGTTCCGTAGAAATCAAATGATGGTAAAGATGATTGTTTTACTTGAATTTTATTGAATTTCTTTTTACAAGATACAGACTTATTTTGAAACATTAATGCAAATATTTCTTAAGTAAACCGATCTAAACTTTTTAGGAGTTTGCAGGAATTGGCTGGGCCATTGAGGGGTGCCAGCCCTCTTTCATTACCACAGCAACATGTGAGGTAGAAGCAGTAAAAGTGTAGTGTAGAGGTCAGCATTCATACCAAGGCTTATGGACATGTAAAACTTAATGTAGCCTGAAGTTCATATGTATCCATATTTTTTCCCATGCAAATAATTACATTTTCATAACATTTCATTTGCTGCTTTTTAATTAAAATCTCTCGCTAGCATTTCAAATTGTAGCCTTTTAAAAATCCTGGTTCATTTGTAGATGTGAATTCTGTTATGATGTCTTCTGAAAGACTGAGGCTTAGCATGAAATAGTAACAGTTGTAACTGTTTCAGCTATTCAGTTTTGCTGATTTGTACTTCTGATTAACTACATTTCCATTAGAACATTAGGCTTTTAGAATTCTGAAGGCTAAGAATTCAAGCAGTCTGCTGCTTCTTAGAAAAAGAAGCAATCAGTGTCTGTATTCATATTTAAAATTCTTAAGCTGGCCATTAAAAAAGAGAAGTCTTTAGTGTGACAAGTAGTGGTGTAGAAAGGCTTAGTATTATGGCATTTGGAGGACCAAAGTAATTAATACTTTGTTCATCCATCAGAAAACCTCAAAACTTCTCTTAAATATTTATTTAATGCTATTGGTTTCTTAATGGGAAAAGTGAGACATTTGCATATTTGAAAAGATTTGCTGGTACATTCATGATAGAAAACTCGCCTGGTAGAAACATGGGCTATACTGTGATTTTAAAATTGGTTTGCCGTCAGCCTACTGAAGTGTTTTATCCAACACAGTAGTTCTCGCAAACAAGAGTTTTATGTTTGTATCTTCCTCCCTGTGTCTCTGACTTAACTATGTGGTGAAATGCTTTAAAAGTAGCTCAGATCCAAGTATGGAGCAGAATTCTAAACACATAAGTTATTTATGTGTGAGGATATTTTTAAGTTAGCCTTATAAATTAAGTGTACCTATTGATAGGCACTTGTTTTATATTCCCAAGGATGTCTAATTGCATACTGATAAAAACACTGTAACTCTAAAAGTATGCGTCAGTTGAATGAGAAGGCGAGTAGAGATAACGTTTAGTGACACACAAATGATTTGAATAAGGAATCGTTCTAATCTTTAAAGCAGTAGACAGAGACAGGGACAATCCTGCATACTTCTTTTCTGCAGAAGAGTGATGTGATATTGCCTCTCTAACAAATGGTTTGAATACTTTTCCAGGATGTTGAAGTTCAGATTCAGATTCCTCTACTTCTGGCAGGAATGTGAAATCCACACCTGGGTGTTTTGATGTGAGGCATTTCCAGACTTGGGACAGTTTCATTCCTGAGGAATGATATTCCATTTCGGGCAGGGAGGAAGCAGAGTATGTAGCCTAAGCACTGGCTGGAGGGCAAAATGATTGGTACAGATCGATGATTTGAATACAGCCTTGCTGCACACGGGCCAGGTGTTAAATGAGTAGAAGGAAAGGAATATTTTTGTGGTTTTTGTTTGGAGTTAAATCTGGGAATTTAAGTCTCTGTTATTTCTCTTTTTGTTTATTTTTTGGCTGAATTGGCCAGTCATGTTTAGTTTTAGACACTGAACAGCAACAATCTTTTCTGTGCAGAAGGGAGCTTGGTTGCTAATCTGAGGGCAGTGTAGTCTAGTTAGTGGCAAGACATTTACATTCTCTTGTGGATCTAGTTCTACTTACAAGATGAGGAATACGGAGATACAAAAATGTAATTGTTTCAACATACCTGTAATTACTATCTGCTGTATGAGGATCACTGCAATGCATTATGTTTCCTTAAGTGATTTGCCTATTGCATTATGTATCAGTTATGGTAGGCTGTAATTATCTTATAAACAAAAATGATGAGTAAGAATTGAAGCAACATTCTTTTAACATTTTTAGTACTTAAATTTGCCCCAACTCTTTCACTTTCTGCATTTCTTCTCTAGATTTAGAGGAGAGGTTTGCTGAAAGGTATATGTGACAGTGTTGTCAAACTAGCTTGTAGAAAAATATGTTAGAAAACAAACTATGAATTTCATCCTTGTATTGCCCTAGGGTTCATATTACGGGGGGGCAGTGGGAAAGTACTGGTTTATTTGAGCATAAAAGATGAGTCAAAAGGCTCTTAAATGGTTTTCAGAAAAGAAATTTATTACAACCGCAACTGATTTCCGGGAAGGGATAGAACTGAGCGAAATGGTCCTTGACAAATGGTCCCTTACAAAAGCTGTTAGCAGTACTCAAGTATTTCATAGAGAATATTTTAGCATCAAAGACCACACCTGACTATTAACATCAAGTGCTGTGTGAAAAGTCACTGTGAATTGCCTCCTTTTTGTAAGTTTTTCAGTGATACTTTTATGCTCTCTGGAGTGGTGAATTCGGCAAAACTATAAATCTTTGATAAGAAGGAAGTGCTGGTGCAACCTCAGCAACTGCTCTTTGACCTGGCAGTAGCCATGGGGAGGTGTCTGTATGCATTCCCACTCTGTTTCCAGGGATAAGTATGCATTTTAAAGACAGAAAGGAGAGAGTGGAAAATAAATACTGATTTAGGCACCAGTAATATTGATGTGATTTCTCATGAAGTTCTGGTAACAAACATTTTGTCCTCAAATGGCAGGGGAGGGGAGAAGGTGGAGGGGGGGGGGTCATGTTTATTAGTGCCTAAAAGAGGTGCCTCATTTCAGTAGCATGGTATGAAGAATGGCAGGGATTTGTATACAACCATGTTGTTAGCAGTGTGATAGCAGTACGAGTGGCTTGCATTTAGCGAGGGATATATGAAAGAGTAACAAAACTTAAAATGTGCATCTTGTTCAAGGCTGAAAGATTGATAAAATTCAAATGGAATGATGCTTTAGTAAAATTTAGTTCAGAGAAAAGATTTCATGTGATGTTTCTCATTGCTTGTCTTTCCGTGTTCTTAGTCTCAGTTTGGATGATGGAGATGGACTGATCAGCTCTCAGTCGCTATTCACAAATATAACCATGTTTTCTGATAACTGGGACAATCTTTGTAGTCAACTCCAGGGAAGGTAGTATGCCTTGACAACTCCTTTTCACAAAATTACAGAATAGTCAGGCTTGGAAGGAACCTCTCTAGATCATGTAGTCCAATCACCCTGTTCAAGCAGAGTCATCTGTATCACATTGCTCAGGACCATGACCAGGTGGGTTTTGAGTATCTCCAGCAAAAGAGATTCCTCATCCTTGCTGGATAACCTGTTCAGGGGCTCTGTCACCCTCACAGTCAGGTAGTTTTTCTCATGTTCACATGGCATGGAGTTCCTGTACTTGAATTTGTGCCTGTTGCCTCTTGTCCTATCACTGGGGACCACTGAAAGTAGTGTAGTCCCCTCCTTTCCTATATGTTATTTATTTGTGTGGCAGAGGTAGGGAAGCATCTTTTCTTCATGACAGTTGTGGTACTGAGCTGTTAAATTCTTCAACGTGGAAGATCATGATAACACTTTCTTTAAAATATAATGCCTAAGGCTAAAGGCTTCAACTTAACATCAGATCAGGTAATGTCCCTCAAAGTCCTGGCTGAATACTTCTGGTTAGCCTGGTTTATCTTGCTTTATCAAATTACTGTTGATTTATCTGCTACTGTTAATCAAAGTTGAGACAGGTTATGTGTGGAGATAGACTAATCGTGGATTAATACAGTGCACGTCAGCTGTCTAAGAAAATCAAAGCTGCTTTTGTAGAAGAGCATTTAATGGGTTGTGCTCAACAAACGTGCAAGTGTTGTACTGGCAAAAAGAATGTGACACTATTTCCTACAGTGAATATGTCATATTTCCTAAATGTTCTCCCATCTCTGAGGTTAAAACTTGTGCTTTTGGGCTAGGCATCTGTAGGTTTTCAAACAGCAGAAAGTTAACACTGTATTATTCTGTATTGATTTGACTTCATGGGTATGTATGTCTTAGTTTTCTGAGAGTTGATTTCTCTTTTTCAAGTGTTTGAAAAGATATAGGATGTCGGCAGATAAACTGAGTCCTGTCTGCCCTGTTAGTGGGAGAACATAGTATTACTGGATGTCACGCGCTTTCTGCAGAATTAGCTCCTGTAGGATTGAGCGGTGATAGAAGTGCCTAGTGCTACCGTGCAGTTACATTTACATCATCTTTAAACAGTATTAAAAATCCTCAGATCGAGGAAAGAAGGAACATGAGTGGTTGTTGAAATGAATATAGATATTTAAAAATTGTTGTTGCAGGATAATGTGTTCTAAATTTGTAACCTAATTACTTACAGAAATAAGATAAAAGCTGATCAGCTTGGCATTGTCTTGCTGGGCTGAGTAAGAAAATGACTTACGAGAACAGCAGTATTTATGATTTGGTTTTGACCAGACCAGAATCATCTGTTTCACAGTTTTTTTTGTTTGTTTGTTTGTTTTTTAGAAGTTGCTAAAATGCTTCTTGAGCTTCAAGTTCTTGTTAGATTAGTGGACTACATTTTTTTTCGCCTACTGTATTATCACTTTTTGATTTTTTTTTTTTCCCCCCATTTGTTCCCCCATTTGAGTTTATTCTGTGTACTTCTCTCAAGACTTTAACTACTATGATACAATTTCTTCCTGGCACAACATGTTGCTTCCAGGTGTTAGGATGAATACTGGCTACAATTGCTAGTGTCAGTCACTTTTATTCTGTGAAAATGAGAGGAAAAATGGCTGTCAGGGGCTTCTAGAGCCTGGTAGACACTTTCTGCCTTTTAAATAGCTTAGATTTCTTTTTTCTCCATTGCTTCAGCAAGTAAGACAAAAAGAAAGCAAGCAAGATTGCAAAGAAAGCTAAGAATCTGAAAATCATGTGTCCTTCCAAAAGAAAAAATCCGAACGGTAGTTCTAAGGTAACTCAACAGAAGAAAAGCTGTTCAAGAGAGTATCATGTCATTTTTTTCTTTAACCTTTTGCCGATTTTCAGTTAAGGAGAAATCGAATTGCAACTGAGAGCTATTTTGCTCTGACTAAAGAAAGAACTCTGCATCTCAGCATTTTGTTGTGCGATGCTTAAGGCAATAGTTAAGATTTACTTTGGCCTATTCCTTTTGAAGTAATTGTTATAAATTATTTCTACTTTGATATCAGTCTTTTTTTTGACTAGCAAATCTGTAACTGTGACTGTTAGGGAGTAATCCTATCACTTTTTGTATTTTTTCTGCTATGTTTTTTCAGCATTTCTGTAACTCACTTTCTCACATTCTGTACTTCTGCAGACCTCAAACATGGATCTTACAGTTGACATTCTCTAAAGAGACAAGATGGATAATAGTGGGAAGAAAACAAAGATTACGTATTGGATTGCACCATTCTTGCGCCCTCAAATCTTATGACCTTTTGCTTTCTCTTTTCTATCCTATTACCGTATAGCATCTTAAAGTTGGATTGGTCTGTAAAGTAGTTCCTATACTTAGCATTTCTTTCCTTCTGCGCTGCTGTCATGGACGATATTCTTTAGGTCTTATGATGTTCTTGTTCTCCTACCTCAGCTCCGATGTATTCAAAGTTACTCCTTCTAGTTCAGCGTGAATTTTCTATGCAAGAATGGATTTGAACAGGAATACCATTTCTTATGATGATGACTGTTACCTATTAGTATTAGAAGGAGAGTAGTCCAGTGCCAGTAGCTCCAGAAGTAATTTTTGGCAAGCGAGTAATGTGATTATTACATATCTATGAAGTGTAATAGAATTGGAGCAATTTCCTAGTTTCTGTAGAACTGCTGAGAACAGATTTTTCTTAGAAAATTATTTTTAACTGTAGTATTCATTTGCTATACTTTATCTAGTGTGAGTGACAGCTGGAAAGCCAACGAAGTGTTGACTGTATCAGCAAAGACATTCAAAAGATGACAGAACATACCGTATTGTTGTGCAAAACTGTCTTACTCCTGTGTGCAGGTCTCTACACTAAGGAGGTAGGTAGCAGTAGAATCAAAAAGTGCAACAAAAACATCCAAGAGAGTGGAGCTCTTAGAAGATAGTAAGAGACTGGAACTTCTCAGTTTGAAGAGAAGGCTAGACAGGAGTATGAGGAGGGTTTCAGAAAAGGTTAAGACTCGAAGGCTGTGGAGCTCACAAATGCAGGATGCAGTTGATTAATATCTTATGTCTAATGCCTTTAATTCAACAGTTGTGGATGCTTGGGGGAATAGAAGTTATCCTCAAACAGCAATCTGGTAACCGCTGACAAAATTCTGGGCTTTGGAGACCACTGGTCTGAGTGACCCTGTAGGTCATTTCTCATATTCTTACTCTAAATGTGCAGAAACCCAATTTTACTTCTTATTGAAATTTGTTCTCAAAAACTGTGACAGGTAAATTCCAGAATATGTCATCCAGATAACTCTACTACAGTAAACTAGAAGCATGTACAAGCTAGTCAAAAAGAAGGGAGGAACTGAAAAGCTGGGAAGCCCTAGCAAGGGAGGTTAAGAAAAGCTCAGGCTTAATTGAAAATCTTAAATCTGTCTGCTGAGGCGGTCAGGGCTCTGCTGTGAACTCCTCTCCGCAAAAATAGCATATTTGGTGTCATTGCAGGGATTTCAGCAGCTCAGTTTTGATGAATGGACAGGTGAGGCTGTTACAAATATAGTTTCATGATGTTGCATTTAGGGTTTATTTGCCATACTTGTTTGGAAAGGAAAAGAGATCTTAAAGCTTAAAAGTTCAGTTTAAAGTTGTGGGAGAGGATAGTCTTCAGAAGTGAAGTGTACACACAGATTTTTTTTTTTTTTTTTTTTTTTTTTTTTTTTTTTAAGATTTGCATATGTTTTCCAAAGCTAATCAGTGATGTTTCCTAATTTATAAATACTAAATGATTGAACTTAATGATTAAGTGCTAGGGTGGTAACCACACAGTGCACTCTTAAAGACTTTCATTTAATGGAAAGTATAAAATGTGAAACACCACCTCTCTAGTAGTAAAGTATTAAATATTTGCCTTTTTTAACAACTTGAATTGCAAACTTGAATGTGTACTTGCTCCTCTGAGCTACTTTCTGAATCCTATTGGTGAGAACTTTATAGAATTTCTCCTCGTGTCAATATTTCTAAAGTATTTTTCTGTACAAATATTTGATGAATGCACCTGCATATCTAAGTGGCTGTAGCAAATGTAGACTAGTATTGTGTTCTGTCTTAAGTGCACACTCCTATTGGATCTTAGAAAAATATTTAACGCTGTTCTGCTGCTACTTCTAGTGCTACTTCTAACATGGAGTCATGGGACTCCATGTGATAATTAAAATTCCATGCAAAACCTCCATTTTTTTTTTTTTTTTAGAGCTACTTTAAAGCTGAGTGTTTAGGCTTTAAGATACATAATATGACTCACTGGAGCCTGTTAAAGTTAATTACTAATCATTTACATTTACATTATGCTTTTGACACTGCTCTTGAGAGCAAATTTTTGTTGCTGTTTGGATGGGTTTGTGATGAGTAGTGCATCTGATTCTAGTTACTGTCAAAAAAAAAAAAAAAAGTCAATTTTCACTCTTTCCTGTTCACCTTCTGTCATCTATTTCATCACTTACAGGATTGCCAGAAAAGTGCCTGTCTCTCAGTCATTTCAGTGTGTTGGGTGGAGGAGAGGGCCAGACTAAGGTTTGGGTCTTAGCACTGAAGTGGCCGAGGTGTCATTACACGTTTGTTCCTGCCAACCCTGCTTTTGGGATCAGTGACTTCTGACCTGGGTTTGGGCAGAGTCTACAGCTGAGGATAGTAACTTAATCTGCTGCAACAAGATTTTCTAGAGCTTGTCTATCAACATCTTTAATTTAATCTCTCGTCCCTTCAACTCAGCCAAACTTATTTTCTTCTTTACTTGAAAAAGATCGTGCAAAGAAAAAACAATTGGCCTAGTATCCTACAATGACTTTTTGCAAGCACCTTCATTTCTAACTTCTGACTTATGCTTGGTGGTTAATAGCTTTCTCCAAGTACATTATTGCTGTACATACAGCATTTTAGGTGTTAAGGATTAGCATATGGTTATATTAATGTACTCTTACAGTTGTATTCCTGAAAACTTTTATTTAACAGTTGCAATTTGCACTGGCTTGAATTCCCAGGTTTAAAATATACTGAGCAGAAAGGCATTACTTTAACTCAGTGTACATAACCAGAGCATGGGCAGAACCAAACTCAAAATAGAGGCATCTATTAGCAATATCTCCTATCTAAAACAAAATTTCTGTCTTGTGAATAGAAACCACTTGAATGTGCTTTTAAAGTTTAGAGGAGCAAGGAAAAAGTGTATTCATGGATTTAATTTGTTAAAACCTAGAATTGACTAGTAAAACATTCATGTTTATATTCAGAATTCCCGAATTGGTCTTGAGACACTAAGCATGTATACATGGTATGGTAGGTTTTGGTTTCAGTACATGAAAATTGTTCGGTGAAATTTTATTGGAACTTACATATAGCTCTGAATATTGACTAAATATCTGGAAATACAAATCTTGTCATAAGTATAAAGAGATCAGATTTTTCTCTCTGGAGTAAGTAAATATTTTTCTCTTTAATTTGATACGTGAGCTGGCTTAGTAGACTGACAGTACTTCCTGAATAGATAAATACCTTCCCACAGATAGGTCAAGTGAAAAAATACATTCAAACTCAGAACTCCTGCAAGTGGTGGGTGAGGTCTGTCCATCTGCACCCCAAACTGTGGGACACCTAAACATTCCTAGTTTTGCTCTATTATTTCATGAAGAATGTTCTCTAAAAATAAATTCTGTTTTTGCAGGCATTTTAACCATGGTAGAAGAAAATTTTGTTCTGTTCATACTGCTGAACTGAGTACTTTTTCAGGGATTGGACAACTTTGAGAGCCTGATAAGACAGCTCTTCTCAAAGACTTTATATCATATTGAATAAAATCTAGTGTCTTTGTTGAGTATATGTATATTCATGTCAAAAGAACAAATGGATTGCACTTCCCTAGACTTCACTTTGGAAACTGAAGGCAGTATCGTAGGTTCTGAGGTTCCTGGATGACATATTTGTTGTTTCCAATAACTGAGAATTTGTTGTTTCCAACTGAGAGTCACTATTGCTTGCTTCATTTGTTATTCTCAGTTTTTCAAATGAGCTTTAGGGATAAGCTAATCCAAATTGCATCGTAATTTGAGGTGGCAAATACGATGTAGTGGCTAGTGAGTAATCTGTATCCCAACTGATTTTTTGCTATTTTCTAAGGTGGTGTTGGTAAGAAACAATGATAAAACTTTAAAACTCTGTCAAGACTGAGAAAATATCAGGCATACCAGCTTTGAATTGCCTCACTAACCCAGTTGGTTGATTTGGCACTAAAGATTAAACCCCGTGACCTCCCTTGCAGCCGATTGCTCTGAGTAATTGGTACATGAGCAATGTTGTTGTGCTTGAACAAGTGATCAGTCCTTTTTTTTTTTAATTTCAAAAAAACATATATTTGAAAAAAAAAGTTTATCAGGCTGCAAAAAAAATGCTGAAGTCACTGAGGTATTCTTGATGTGTTTGAGAAAAGTCTGTGTGTGTTTTTCTCAGTTTTGTATTTTCTACCGAAAAATCTCAAGATCAAGAAAACAGGGCAAGAACCTGTCTTCTCACATTGCAAGTTTAGAGAGCAAAACCTTGAAACCTTTTTTTAATCGCATAGTGCATGTAGCAAGTGCTCAAAGGGGCGGGAGGAGAGAAAGTCACATGCAAATGGCTAATAACGAATCTCTATGTAAGGAGTTAGAACAGTCACAGAGGAGCTTTTTTTCAGTGTATTTCAATGTAAGGTACTTCGCTTGTTCAGTCCTAACCCTTGTGGGTTAGTATTTGTAGGTTTTTAGACAATAGAATTTATTATAGTGACAGCATTATTCAAACTGTCTTGGCTTCTTGGAGGATGAGTATTGCACCATATCTTTATTATCTTCATTTGAATGCTAGGCTTAGGTGAGCTCTAAAATATGAAGACTCACTTTTGTACATCTGACTGTAAAATACAAGACTCCAGTATTTGCTGCTACTTTTTGAGCCTTCCTACTATAATGCAAATAAGATATTTACAAAAATGATTTTAGATGAAGATGTAAAGTGTGTGAAGTCTTTTTATTGGGATTTTAAAATGTATTTTATTTTTTAGCCATTTTTCCTGAGTGGTACTTAAAAAAAATGGGCTAGAAAACTTCTAATTGTCTTGCAGTCAGGTCAGACCTCTTGATTATGCTCAACTGCCCACTTTTTAGAGATTCTTTTTACTCATTGATTATAAAAAGAATTACGCTTGTCTGAGGTCTTCCCTTACCCTTTCTAGTGAATTAGGAAATGAGGGGAGACAACAGGATTGCCCTATCAATATAATGTAGCTGCTTGTGGTATGTTCTTAGTTGTTCAGATGTTTGAATCCTTTTGTGTCTCATGCTCAGTAAAAACTTGAAGTTATAACTTTTGTTCGTTAGTAACTTATTTTGTAAGCAAACCAGTTCTTTCTTACTGAACATCTTATTTTTAAGTAAGTGATCAGTTTAACTTCTGTAGGCAGTTCCTTATTTTACATGCCTTTTTGTATTTCCTTTATTTCATGTGAAAGCATTGTTGCGTCTCTAGTAACTCACAATGTTCATATTCAGACCTGTTTTTCTCTTCTGTTTTTCTCTTCAAAGGTGGTATNTTTTTTTTTGACTTTTTTTTTTTTTTTTTTTTTTTTTTAAATATTAGTTTTTTTTTTTTTTTTTTTTTTTTTTTTTTTTTTTTTTCAAGAAAGAAAAATCGTAGAATCATAGAATGCCTAAGGTTGGAAGGGAAAAATGAAACTCTATAAATCTTGATTGATGAATCTTTTTAGACAGCAGTTTATTTTTACTAAAAAGGATCAGGCGTTTTCCTATATTTTGATCTAGTTAGTTGATCAGTTGATCTAGTTGTTAGCAGACTGTTTTTTGTATAAGTCTCTACAGAACTGCTTTGGCTTTATCCCTGAAGTATTAGTAAAAGTTATTCCATCCTACTAGCAACAGATTATTTGAAATAGTCGGAGGTAATTCAGGTAAATGTAAAGAAAATGCTATTTAAAATGTAGCTTTTAGCACTGAATTTTATTATTAGATTGATAAACTCCAATTGATTTTTATAATTCAGACTCTATCGTGCCAAACTTCCCATTTGGAAATGGATGTCAGAAGTCCTAATCCTAGTAGATATGTTTGGATACATTTGTGAAGTTGTTCTCTGACTGAGAAAGCAGGTTGTGCTCCTTGGCATCTTGGCTTTGTCTGACATGCAGGGTAATCAAACTTCTTAATTTCTCTTTGAACCTCTGCGTGTTTCTTCCTGTGTTTGAAATCCTTTGCAGCTAATCACCCAGAACCTTTGGAGTGTTTTTGGCTTTTGTTTGTTCTTTCACTTGAATGCTTGCACTCTGTCTAATTTCTTAGGTGTAAATTGACTCATCTACCCCTGATAAGAGCTAGTACTGCTTTTTGCAAATCTGTAACTCGTCATAAATTGCAACTGTATTGCAGGAACAAATTAAGTAATTTTGAGACCATTATTTTATGTGTAGATGATCTAACTTTACAACAGCTTGTTACTGGTAGTAACAGCTGTGGTTTATTGCACTAGTTTCACTTGTGGAGAATGAGGCAGGGGCTTCGGCGTAATAGGAGAACTGTCTCTATTCTGCAAAATGGTATCCTCAGCTCAAGTGAGAAGAGTGGCTGTAACTGAGACTCTTGTGAGTCATGGGTATCTGCACAGGCTTAGAGAATAGTGGTCTATGCTGCATGTTAGAGTTTGTCAGCTTTATTGCTCCAGTGCTTTGGGGGAATATGCTGCTGTGAAATCTTCAAAAAGTATGTTTAGAAAACTAAATTCAAAAAACAAAACTGTTAGACAAGTAAAAGATTAGGTATTGTTGAGGTTTGCTGAGCAGAAGTAAGGAGACATAACTAGAGCCTCGGTGCAGACACTGCAAATGTGCAATGTATTAATGTTAAGATTCAGATGATTTTTTCCGTAAAAGTTACTGTTTCTTAGGGTAACTATACTGAAGACTCAAGAGTCATTGTCATTGGCACTCTGAAATGTTAGTATGGCCAAAACCGACTTTTGACTGCAAAATTTCCTTTTTTTTTTTTTCAATGACTTGCAAGGAGGGTGCATCAGGCTACTTTGTTAAAAATTCTACTTCTATAACCTGTTCAACTTTCATTGTGTATCTTATATGCAAGTCAGAGAAAGGACAGAGGTAGTTTCCAGGGCGGCGTATCAGAATACTGATATTGGCACTGTGCCCTGCACCCAGTCAGAATTTTTGCTGTCTTGGTTCTGTCATCTTAGTCTTATCCTTTGGCAGTGAATCCTGCTTAAGAAGGAGGCAGAGGTTTGGTGTGATTCTGCTTTCCTAATGGATTGATTATTGCTTGAAAATTTACCTGAATTTCTCCATTCATCAACTTCACACCATTTAGTCTTGGACTTCTTTTTTTATCTTTCATTTTTATTTTTTTATGGAAATATAAAAGAAGATTCATCATCACTCTCTAGAATACCACAGGCAGCCTCTAGCTAGTGGTGTTCTGTGGAGCAATAGTTTTACATATCAAAACCTGGTTTTGCTACAGGGCAAGACTGCTGAGGGGGTGTGCAGAAGCGAGCCTGTTTAGGGATAAAAGTACTGAGAGAATGTGTTTTCTGTCAGGATCAATGGTGTAGACATGACTGTGAATGAGAGTAAACAAGGGGAGTGGGCCCAAGGGTTAATGGAGTAGCATCGAGGGTAAGCAGGGGGACTAGCACACAGGGTAACCAAGGGCAGTGTCATTGAGTGTAAACACGGGGAGTAGGCCCAATGGTAAACAGGGGGATAGCACTGAGGGTAAACCCAGGGAGTAGACCTGAAAGTAAACAGGGGGACCAGGATTGAGGATAGATGAGGGGGGTAGCACTGAGGATAAACCCAGGGAGTAGGCCCGAGGGTTAACAGGGTGGGTAGCACCAAGGGTAGACAAGTGGAGTAGGCCCAAGGGTAAACAGGCAAACCAAGGGTAAACTGTCAGGAGGTTACTCCTCCTGTTTAGCCTCACGCCTACTCCCCCTGTAGCACTTCCACCTGTAAACTACTAGGAAAGTAGAACCCCGGGGGGGAGGGGGGGGGAGCATTGAGGGTAAACAGGGGGAGTGGGCCAGAGAGTAAACAGGGGGAGTAGCACTGAGGGTTAATGGGGGGAGTAGGCTCAAAGGTTGAGGGGGGTGGTAGCACTGAAGGTAAAGAGGGGGAGTAGGCCTGAGAGTAAAGCAGAGTTAAAGATGCACTTTAGTAGTGATAAAATCATCAGATTCTTACAGAGTATTGAAAGTCTTAAAGGTTAGAAAGAAGTGCCCTTAATTTGCTTTACATTTCTCCAAAGCCTTTTCAGTATTTTTGTGAAATATTATTGAAAGGAGATAGAATTATTTTGAGTTTTGCAATTGGAAGGAAAACTTGGTCCTTGTTTAAGACATCGCCTGCCGTAGTTGAAAGCTGTTGCTGTCCCTACTTCATAGGGAGGTCACTTCTGTCCATACTATCCAGTTGTCTGTCCTTACGGTTTGTCTATACATGGTTTTCCCTGTGAGCAGGGCCCCAACTGGTGCCTTTACCTCCCTGTTTATTTCCTCTTGTTCTCCTCCCAGTGCTTTTTCTGTATTCAAGTCTCTCATTTCATCAATTTGTACAATTCCATCAGTTTATTTCAGAAAGGAAACAAAGCGTGTAGGCCCATTCCAGAGTACTACTGTTTGATTCTTCTTGTTTTAATTATTTTTGATTTTTTTAGGTATTCATAACATTTGTTTTAAGCAGTATTTTGATATTTAGAAGGCATGCAAAGTCAAACTGTAAATGATTTTTGCAAGTATTGCCCTGAATATTTACTGAACGGGAGTAGGGTCAGGGTATCCAGGGTATCCACCTGGATGTGACCCTGTGCTACCTGCTCTAGGTGACCCTGCTTGAGCAGGGGGCTTGGACTAGATGATCTCTAGAGGTCCCTCCCAACCTCAACCATTTTGTGATTCTTTGATTCTGCAGAAGTGAGCCTCTGTGGCAAACTTTAGTAAAGATTTTTTTTTTTTTTTTTTTTACTTTGGATAACTTGATAGCTGTAACTTTGCTTCCCAGAGTACTTCAGTATCGGATAGTGTTACTAATGTAGTGTGAGGTAAGACTCATGTTAAATTATTGGTTTGTCTCCACCTCTAGTGGAAAATCCTTACCTGTGTAGTCCCTGTATGAGAGGGCAGCACCCAAGAATATAATTTCGCTGAAGGGACACAAAGCAGTCCTTAAACTCTGACGATGGTGTTTTTAATGTACATAAAAATATTAATTTAAGAATGCCTTATGCCCAGAGTGTTGCCATTCTTTTTTTTTATTCAGAGGATTAATATGGTAAAACCTGTTAAGGACTCATTGCCTCAAGGCTTTTTTCTTTAACCCGAAGTAGAACTGCCAAATATGCAGCTTACATTCTTAGATAAGCTTAATTATGGGAATTTGGGCTCTCTGGTTTTGAATTTAATAGTGGTTTATGTTCAGTTGGATGGTATCAGCGTGTTCTTATGAAGATTAAGCTTCTAATAGGTTTGTTCCAAAAGGATCAATACTCTGACTCTTCAGGAATTAAGCTGAGCAGTGATTACTGAAGACACTGCTACCTAAAGTGGCTCTATATTGATTTTGTTTTAAGTTTGTCAACAGGATTATTTTTGTGAACACTGAGTTCTTGCTTTCTAATTTGGCTTTGGGGGTTTAAGAAGGTTCTGGTTTGTGTGTGTGGTTTTTTTGTTTGTTTGTTTTGTTGTTTTTAAAGAGATTGAAGCTGTATTGGTGGAACACAAATATGTTTGCATTGTTGGTATATACAGCTTACACAAACTCAATGTCCTGGTATTTGTTTAAGGGGTGGGGTGTATGATTGATTCCTCTTGAGTATTGCTCAATAACTTTTCTCCAACATACTCTTAATATTTAGTGCTCTTTATGTAGTAGTATATAGCTTGCTTCATTGATGCAGAGAGATCCTGTGTTCCTGACTTGGAGCTATTCTTTCCTTCTTCACATTCTCCCAATCTGAAAAGCCCAAGTTGCTCAGATCTAACAATGGCACCAAGAGGAAAACTGAATAGAGTTTCTTTGCCCTAGCAAGAGTTGGGCTATGTAAGTGCTTTTATTCTTGCCTATGGTTTATACTATATGTAATAGTGCTTTATGTTCTTGTGTGTGGTTTGTGGAAGTGTTTCTATCAGGAAACTCGATTTTACTCTTTATCTTACTTTATCTCAATTTGTCTAATTGTTAAAACTAGGCCCCAGAGTCCATTTACATTTAGGTGTGTGGTGGGGGAGGAACCTTTTCACAGTGTACAAAAAGCCTCAAATGTTGGCTTTTGTGAAGTCTTGCTATGCATTTTTTTTATTATGGAGTCTAATAATGCAAATTTAGAGCCTGTTGTTTCTTACAGTGGAATTTTGCTAATACTTTATCTAAAAAATATTTTTTGCAGACTTTTCTCATGACCTGCTACTAGGTGGTATAAGTTTGCGTGCTATCCTTGTGATCTTTTAGAGCACAACTAAAAAAAAAACCCAAGTATGTAAATGTAGTTAGTCTGTTAGCAAGGTCTTCTGTCTGCCTTCTCTAATGCCACAAATAGGCATAGTAAAAACACTGAAAGGAGCATCAGAGACAAAGCTGTATCATTCAGGGCGTGGTTAGCATACCCTGCTTGGGACGTCCCACAGGAAAAAAAGCAAGTAATGCTCCTTAGAAAAGAGAGGAAGCTAAGGGTTTGTGGTTATGAAGTGAAAATGTTTCCCATGCAGCAGGTTGTTTGTGATTTTACCCAGTAGTTCTGTCACCTTATCTCAGATCAGTGTGGAGATTAAAAGAAAAAAAAAAAGTGCTATGACATCGCAGACTGGGAGGTCTTAAACATTGTACACAATTTTCCAGTGCATAAGTTGGAGATCATAGTAAAAGAGCTCAGACGAAGTCTTCTTGTTCAGAGTTTGTGGTGCATGTGTGGCTGAGCTCTGGAACATTATCAGCTGTACAGCTTTGTATTTTCTGTTCTACACTTCAGAATATTGATGTTCTGAACTTTTTTTACTTTGTCATCAGGAAAAAAATCAGAAAACCTTATTTTCTAATTTTTTATCAGGTAACTGAGTAATAATGCTGACAGGGCTAATAACATTAAAGCATTAAAGGCAGCTTACTGTGCTGTCACCCATTCAGATAGCAGTGCCCAAAAATTTGGACAGACAGTCCTGAGACGGCTGCCTTGTAACAGAGGGTAGTGCATGGTCTGTGTTACATGATAGAAACCTTCTGGTGATCTTTGTGCTTGCAAAGCCCATCACTCAGTCCTGTACAGTTGAATGCCTTGGTCTCTCTGGGGTCTTTGAAATTGCTGCATTAGGTAGTTATGAATTCATATCATGTTTTTATGAATTTTGGGATAAAATCCTTCAGGGAATATCTGTCTTTGCTTTTTCTTCAAATGATATTTCAGAATGTGATTGCTAGATTCACTAGGTACTAGGAAAGATTTTTTTTTTTTTTTCCTCTGGAGTATTATATATATGACTGAAGAAAAACTTACTGTGGAGAATTAAACTAATGCCATTTTATATCAATTTGAATGACAAGCGAGTTGTAAATTATGGAACGCTATCTTGAATTTAATCTGACATTAGGTAGAATTTCATTTCATCTCCTTTCTGAAGTGGCATGTGCACATTAGTTCACGTGAGTGTTTGCTTTTAATACTAGTTTTTGTATAGTGAAGGAGTGCCAAGCATTGACATTAAAAATGTGTGTTTAAAAAAAAAAATAGGCGGGGGGGGCAGTTAAAGTAAGACTAGGGCAGAGAAGTCCAGAACGGAATGTACACAAAAAAAAGCTCACTAGAAAGCTAAAATAGCAGCAGCACTTTTAATTTTACGGGGAATTTGACTCTAGTTTAAAACACGAGCAGGCGTGTTTACTTTATGGGTAATGAAATCTGAAGTCTTAACTGTCTAGGGAAAGGTGATAAGAAATGACCATCTTGTTACAGTGCTTCTGGCTGTCCTCCGAGATCTGTTAACGGACCCTGGAATTCTAGGAATTTTTTTACTCCTCATTTGTTATGCTTTAAGGATTTCTAAACACTTGGAGTAAATGCTAAATCAAGGTAGTTCTTTCTTTCACTCTTCTATATCTCTTTATTGCAGCTGCTAAACATGTGTATTTCCTGTTCTCTGTGAAATACATACAAGTTTATTGAAGAACAGAGGTCGGTGTTAAAAACATCCTTAAAGCTTCAAAGCTGCGTATACTTTCAAACGTATACATAGTCGTGGTCTGTTGCTGTAAGCGCTGGAGGTTGCTGTAACTAGTTGTAAATACACACTGTTTTGGGGTACTGGGCTAGTTGATGAGCTGTAGGCTTCATCACTTCTATGGGCTGCTCCTTGAAAAGCAATGTTTCTTGTTTGCTTTTTTCCTCTGCATGGTGTGGAGAATCCTTTCTACTGTAGGTGGGACAGCCCTGAAGAGCTGTTGTAAGTGATCAGAAGGGGTTAAACTAGCTAAGAGTTTGCCAATGACACAGGACAGCCAAATGGAAACCAAAGGCAAATAGTACTTTATTGGATGTAGAAATGACCTTGGCAGAAGTCTAAGTTTTCTGTCTAGATGCATTTTAATGCCTCCTTCCGGTGTGTTCCTTCTGTCATTGCTGCCCCACTATGTAGCCACCTCAGCTGAAAGTTTCCACCTCTCATGTCTCTGGTGTAAAAACTACAAAGTAAACAATGCAGATGTATAAGATGCACAATAATTAAAACAAAGGCAACTGTCACCATATAAACAAGTGTGTTTACTGTTTATGTTGTCAATGATTGTTTTTTATTTTGGCTAAACTGGGAAGTATTTTAGTTTTAGTGTCACTGAGACAAAAGTTATTTATACCACAATGGGAGGTCAGAGTTGTTAAGACTGAAGCTCCTTGTTCAGTGGTTTTGCCTGGCCTGGGCTATCGCTTTTAACAGGTTAGAATCTCAGAAGTGAGCTACTTTAATCAAAGATTGTTGCTAATAGCACATGTGTTTTTTACAGAGGATAAGAATTCAGATAAGATTTAAGTGCTTTTCCCCTTCCCATTTGTGAATGCTATATTATATCTTTTTTAAAAAATCACCTCCGTTTCTGGAAGTTTGGATTGCGCTTGTTTGAAGTGGCATTAGTTTTTGTAGACAAAACATAGCTAAAACATATTTTTAAAAATAATGTGCCGTGATGCATCCTGTATATCTCAAGCTTGTAAACTGGTTTCACTCACCTGGGTTGTTGAGACTTTGAGTCTTTTCAAATGATTGTTGTAGAGAAGAGCTACTGCTCTTGCATACTGCTCTTCAGAGTCTTTGTTGATATAATTCCTGCTACTTACAGTGAAGTGCTAGTCACCTGATGATTGCCCTTCATGCAGCTCCCCCCAGAAAGGTGGTTTTGGGCTCCTGATTTGAGTAATCATCTCTGCTTCCAGCAGACTGGAAGAGCGGCTGCTGCTGTCTAGAAACTGCAGGAGTAGCGGCGGAGGGGCATGAGCAGAGGCATCGATCACGCATGAGGTAAGTCCTTGGGCACTGGGCACGAACTCTGTGGGAGCTGACAAAGCCATCACCATGGGGACGGCGGCCTGCTGCCCGGAAAGCCGCTGGAATGCTAAGCTGGAATGCTAAATTGGAGTGCTAAGCTGGGCTCAGCGAGAAGCTCCAGCTGCTGCCCAAGAGGCAGCCCTGGGAGAGCATCACACACGTGCCCCATCAGGCGCCTCATCTCCTACATCGCACACTTGACAGTGAATCAGTTCTGATAGTGAGAGCAGGGAATAACAGTTAGAAATCTGGCATTTTCCCCTTGAACTTTGAGGCACCCGAACTTGTTTACCCAAGCTCCCGCGCCTGTTGCACTAGATTAACTGAATTTACCCTGCCTCTTCTAGAAATATATTTAGTAGCCCAACTTGTGACAGGAAGTTGCAACAGTGGCTGAAATGAGCATCAAATGTTATATTAAACAGAAAATTTAAGTATGTTAAAAAGCAAATTGTGCTTCTGCAGTAAAACAGGTTAAAATCCACTCTTGTCTGCCAGATGCACATGAACAATGTAATTACTGTATACACATACATCAATATAGTATATGACAAGAAACTACAAATGTATCTTGCATATATTTTTACTGCAAAGGTATAGTTGCTGAAGAGAGCAATATATTGGATTGATTTGTACAGATGTTGGATGATGGATTTTTATGGTCTTACTGTTTCACCTTTTCTGCAGGAAATACTTTGTCCCTATCTGTTTTCTAGCTCATTAATCTTTTCAGGTTGCTAGCAAAGGCAGACTGGCTAGTACTTGAGATATGACTCTCTTGATTGCTGTCACAGAATCCGCAGCCTAATAAAACTGAATGCACGTCTTAAAATAGACCACGGTTCTTAAATGCAGTACCAGCATGGAATAAAAATGTGTTTATGATTTCCCAGTCTTTGCATGTCATCCTATTGGTTTATACAGTTTATAAAACTGGAATCTAATCCTACTTCTTGAATTTTCAGGTTCACACATTTCTCTGCATTTTAATATTGCCGGTTAACAGTCTTATTTCTCTTAAAAAAATACAAGTTAAAGAACACCCTGAACATTATTCTATTTTTAAGAGTTGAGGTGTTTTTGTTGTTGATCCACAGATCTCACACTTCGAAGTGAGAATGGAATGTTAAAACCTCTTGGCGCACTGAAAGCTCTTTGAAATACATTTTGAACTGAGTTACTGTGCTTGACAGCTTTGCTAATGAGCACTGGTCTGAAATGATTACAAATAAGAGTCAGATGTTTATGAAAGGAAACATTTTCTTCTAATTCTAAGACTATGCCGATGGCATCTAATTAGAATAAATCATATCAAGTACTGTAGACTTTAGTGGAAAAAAAATCAAAAAAGTCACTGTTCTGAATGTATCCCAAAGTTAAGATAGAGATTTTTTTTTTTTTTTTAACTATAGGATTTTTGAAATTAAAGAATGGTATCAAGAAGTCATAGATCTTGTAACTTTTAACTATTTTTAAAAACACTGAAGTTCTCCAGGTACTACCAATGGTTTCAGTTACTTTCTATTAAGCTTCCTATTGGATATCTATCACTTTTTTTTTTTTTTTTTTCCTATAAACTCCAGTTCTTAATTCTTATCCACTGGAAGCTTTTTTTTTTTTTACTGTGAAGATTTGTTTATATTGTTGAAGAAACAAACAGATGATGCAATGAAAGCTGGAAATTTTTGGTGCAGTGAGCTTTCATTTATGGCATTGCTGGGAACATTACTTCATGATAGCTTGTGATTATAGTATTGCTTTTTATGACCTAAGTGTTGCTTAGAGGTTTGAAGCAGCAAATAAAATAACCAACAGATCCACCAGTGGATAAGCTATTAATAATACATAGTAGGGATCTCTAGCATAGTAATTTCATCATAATTTAGCCATCCAGAAGCATCTAGGATGTGATTTAAACTATTTTAATGCAAATCAACCTACTCTTCTCCTAATTTGTTTCTGAGTAGTTTAATATACCTCATCTGTCTTAGTATCATCAGTCTCCACTGGTGATAGACTCCTTTGCATCCTGCCTGATGTTAAATATATATTGCTTCTGCTCATGTATTTACAGATGTAAGTTTGGCTTTCTTAAAGTGAACCAAAATTAATGGCATTCAGTTGGACCTGAACACTGAAATTCCTTGCAGTCATTAAGAATTTGCCACTTTATTGAGTTCTAAAA
Source organism: Crypturellus undulatus (assembly GCA_013389825.1). NCBI lineage: Eukaryota > Metazoa > Chordata > Aves > Tinamiformes > Tinamidae > Crypturellus > Crypturellus undulatus. Next base: position 796,761 of record VWPW01007383.1, on the reverse strand, counting down.
AGGGAACTATCAAATCTAATCTTAGTTGTAGCACTGAAAGAATTTTAAACACCATCAAAATATAACACACAACCTCAGCCTCAAGAAAATGTCATTTTTATTCTTTCAAACCTGCTGAAATAAAAGACATTTAACTTTACAGAATTTAGTTGCTGAAGTAGTTAGGATTGCTGTATGCAATGGGTTCTGGAAAGCAAGTGAGAACTTAAAACACCTTATAGTACTTGCCTTCTGTCCCTTCTAGTATATCTGTCTTGCACAGCAATATTTATATATGATTTTATTTGCTCACTATGTTGAGGACTGCTGAAGAGATGGTGGAAACCTGGCCTGGGGGTCAGTATGAAGAGTAATGCATAGCTTGTGAAGTACAGTTTTAGTTAAGTATAGTTAACAAGACATCAGCCATGGTTCTTTAATTCTGCAGTTTTAAGCTTGCTTTGGAAGCATGGCTCGTTTGCTGTTCATAGCTGCTTCACAGGGAACTTTTTGTATGATGCCTGATGATGATCAGGGTAGTTTAAATGCTCTATATCGATAGCTGTGCTTACATTAGCAGTTTGTACAAACTCCTCTGTGAAGGGCAAAGAGACTTTCACATGTGTTATCCAGCACCATATTGGTCAGACTTGTGGCATGTAGTTGGGCAGAAAGCAGTTATAAATTCTGCTTGTTTGAAAAGACTGATACTAGCAGTTCAAAGGGTGACATTGAAAGCTGCAACTTAGCCTTATAGACAGACAGATATCTTAATTTTTAAATTGCTTGAGGGCTGGTACAGGGATGGGTTCTAGAGCTGATCTGAAGGTTTCTTCCTTGTGTGCTTATTTGGTTCACTGGAACTGGACAGTAACATTTTTTCAAGGCTTATGTAGATAAGGATTTGAGATGTGAGAAGCAGACTCTATAAAGCCAAAGTCTATTATCACAAGTTCTTTGATTACTGAAAGTTATTCCAGCATTCCAGACTTGCAACCTCCCCATTTTTTTCTTATAGATTATCATCTAGTTGTTGTGAGGAGGTGTTTTGAGGTTGTTGTGTTTGAGAGTTAGCTTTGGTTTGTTTTTGTAACCTCAGATTTTAGACTATTCAATAGCAATCTTTCATATCATCTTTGGGGTATTCCGAGTATGATTATTTTGTCAACACGGCTCTTTGCTTGCCTTGGACATCTCTGGATACTGAAATCACTTTCTATTCTAAATATCTACAATACTCTCTAAATGTTGATGCCAGTTTCCTAAGTATTGCTGTTAATATAGTGTGACTGCAGATAAGTTTGTCTAGCTTTAAGTTTATTACTTAACAGACCTAAATAATTTGGACCTTACTGGAAGTGAGCAACGTGTTACAGACCACTTAAATATCTCAGTTACTGTGAAGAATATGCATACTTCTTGCATCTTGTACGCACTTACCCTGAAAATATAAGCAATAATATTACAACTACATCAGATTCTATTTTTTTCCTGTGGTCTTCAGTGCTTATACACAGATTAAATGAGTCTAAAATTTCTCATTCTGTATAAAGATATGTCTGTTTTGTTGGATCTTCTGACTTAATGTCAAAACAAACTCTGCTAGAACTTAGATAGCTAATACTGTAGCTAATGGCTACATTTGAAAGAAGAAATGTAGCCAATCACACTTTAAACATTTTTGACCAGTTATTAAATTAAAAACTACATTTTTATGTACAGATTCTTTCTTTTTACTGACGTACTTAGCTTGCACATTAATCTTAAGTACAATGGTATCTTCAAAGTCACTTTTTACTCTTTAGATATCATTAGACAGTGCTTTTGACCTAGTGCTGAGTAAATGAACATTATATCGGTGCTTTTTTGCAGTTTTGTTTTACGAGTGAGCCTTCCTTTTGTTTAGATGGATAATTCTGCATGATGCAGTTGTCTTTATGGGAGGAGCTCCTTTTCTGTTGATCATTTTGCTAAATTGTTGTCTGCCTTTCTCTAAACTTCAGACCCCTTTTTCTGCTACCGTGCTTTCTATAAAACCCTTCCCAAATATCTTTGTCTTATGCTTTCTTTAGAACACTTTATTTTTTACTTAGGTAAGGGTTGGCAATTATACAGGCAATTGTACAGTTTGCTGTGCAGGTTTTGATGACTCTTTTGTGGCTTTTTTTTCCCCCTGCATGTGGGAGTTCTGAATATTGGAATAATTTTGCATATCAATGCTTTTGGGATTAAAAAAATGGGTATCATGTAAAGGGAGGAAGGAGAAAGGAAACTTTGACTACCATAGAAATACTTAAATATTTACTTTGTGGAAGATCTCAGCAAAAGGTTGTTTAGTAGTGACTAAATGGGGGGGGGAGATGTAAACCGTTAGGGTGTTGTATTTATCTGCATACTACTCTTTATTACAATGAAAAACTGTTCTTGCTTAGAATTGCAGACTGGCAGGAACTTGTGTAGGAGTTCTTGTTGCTGCTTCTCTAATACTGTACTACTGATATTTAATTTTCAGCTTAATTACATCTGCAGCCTTCCTTTCCTCCTACAAATGAAAACATTTTCTTTTAAGAAAGGAAAAATGGTTTTTTGGTACTTCCTGGTACTTCCTGTGTTTCTGTAAAATATAACAGGTATTTATTTCTTTTCAATCAGTAACTAAAAGAAACATGTTTAAAAGCTATAAAAATAGTAAGTATAGTTGGTAAATACTGTGATTATCATGCACAAGTATTTATATTAATTTTACGTCCTTTTAAGTGGACATATTAGTGGACATATATTTTTTGGAAGTAATGTGTGTCATTGAATGAGTGATGCAGAAGACTAAAAAAGTCAGTAGCATAGTAGCATAGGACACTTATGCTGTATATGTTGTATTTAAGGGGTGAGCAGTTGTATTTGGGGGAATACGTGAAACTGTAACAGTGTGCAATGTCCCTGCTTTACTCTGGACAATTTATTATTGTTCATTCTAAAATATGTACATGTAGTCACACACACGCACACAAATAATTTTTTAGCCTATTTAATTCTTCTATTTGGTACTTTGTGCTTTAATATGTATTTATAAAAAGTATTAAGAGCAGCTGCTAACCAGAACTCTCCAGCTGGTGTCGTGGAACTTTATCCCTGCTTTAGATTTGCTTCAGTTTTTGAAGAATTGTATCCTAGATCAGTCTGCTGTTAAATGTGGGAAGTAATGTCTGTATAATGATGCCTCAACTTAGGAACAATAAATGCAAATATTTGTAACTTGTTATAAACAAGGTATTCACAAGAAGTTTGAGAAAGTTACACTCAAGTACTCAGTATTTGTAGGATTGTAAGAATAGTTCGTGTTAGAGCTTTAAGAATGAAAGGATAAATTAAAACTGAGTGGAGACTTTGAGAAAACTGCTGGGTTGTAATTGTTAAGTGAAAATTTTTATGCTTTGCCCTGGAAATTTTAATTGTTAGTTTAACAGTACTGTTTTCTAACACTGGCACATGAAGTTTACTAAGAAATATTATTAAGATCTGTGTGGGTGTAACCCTACTAAGAACTGTAAGAAGCTCTATGTAAATGTGGAGGGGAAAGTGCAAGTGTTTTTTTAAAGCTGCGGATCTGAAGAACTCTTAGGTGTTTCCTTCTTACTGCACTTACTTAGTAAATTCTTTTGCCTGTCTTTCACTAGATTTTCTTCCTGGATGTTACTTCAACTGTCTTGTGATGGAAGGGAAATGTTTTTGAAGTTATAATGGATTTTATACCGCATCATAACAGCAGCATCTGTGTGTGAAGAGAATAAGCATAATTATAAATAACCATGACAACTTCTCATATGAATGGACACATCACAGAAGATTCTGACAGTGAAGCCAAAAATGTGGATCTTGCATGTCCTGAGGAACCTCAAAAGCACAGAGAAATGGCTGTTGATTGCCCTGGGGATTTGGGCTCCAGGATGATGCCCATGCGGCGGAGCGCTCAGCTTGAGCGAATTCGACAGCAGCAGGAAGACATGAGGCGGAGACGGGAAGAAGAGGGAAAGAAACAAGAACTGGACCTTACTGCTTCTATGAGGCTTAAAAAACTGGCACAAATCCCTCCTAAAACTGGAATAGATAATCCGATATTTGACACAGAAGAAGGAATTATTTTGGAGAGCCCTCATTGTACTGTGAAGACACTAGGTGGGTAAAATTCACTGAGCATGTTAATAGAGAAAACACTTAATTGAATATTTGTATTTATATTAAGCCTCTAAAAACCATTTTGGCTAATTCTGTTCAGATTTGAAATCTTCTTTTGGATTGGTTTTCTTTCATTTAGCATCAGGCAGTATGTCCAGCAACGACAGCCTATAAAACATTAATAAATTAACTGGATGTCTCCATTCTCTTCGGATAGGGAAATCTGTGCAAGTACAGCCTATTCCTATTATGTGTTTTGCAGAACATACTAGAATATGTAATGAATAAACACTCTCCTTTAAATTCAAGGTTTTAGAGTTTAAGGCTTTCAAGTGAAGTATACTGTTGATTTCTTCTCATCTTGCCTGCATTGCATTATCAAATGTTGCCTAATAGAATTTGCCTTTTTCCTTAATGTATTGCTATTGATAATGAAGGTAATCTTATCTTGGCTCTTACTTAACATGGAGCTAGAGATATTGCTGAAAATGTTTGAAATAACTTAGTGATTTTAAGCAAATAGATTCTAAAGTCCTTCATTTTGTAACTTTTATTAAACTTCAGTAGAAAACTGAACCCACTTATTAGCAGAAGTGTTCATCCAAAATGCAGTGGCACTGCAGTGAAAGAGGTGCTAGACTGAGTGTCCAAATCACTTTTTAAAATTTGCACCTGTTTTAAGATCTACACTGCTTTAAAAGGTGGGGCTTTTGCTTGTTTTGGGGTAGAGATCATACTTAAAATCCTTGCTGTATTCTTTTCTGATGGCTGGTATTTGAGAAAACAGAATGAAAAATAGGTATTAATTTGCTGGTTTTCTTTCTGTGTCTCTCCCCATATGAACTTCTTGTGAAGAGATTCTTCATACCATTCTTATGAATCTCTTCATAAATTTACAGAATTTATCCTTTATGAAGTTACATTTTGAGCAAGAAAAGGATGCATGAATTTGTGAAATTCTCTTTATAGAACCCAAAGCAGCAGATGCAGAGACTGATAGTAGACAGTAGAGGCTACTTCTCATGGAACCTGCTAAGCCATAATGGCTAACAGCTCTAAAGACTTGCTAAGCAAAGAATTTCCTGGAATTTGGACCTGTGGTGGAAGGGAAAGCAAGTTACTTGGAATTAGTGGAATTAGAAAGATGAGATGCTGTCAGAGATGCTGAGAACTGAGAGGGCGAGCCAGGTGGAAACAAAAATGCCAAAAAGTTAGGCATGGAGGCCATCAAAAAGAAACAGATGGGCGTGAGGAGTAAGGGGCTGTTAAGCTTGAGAAAAGCGAGTATCAGGAGTAGATCGAAGCTCTTTGAACAGGGAAGATGCTGGTCGGGGGCGGGGTCTCTGGTGAGGAAGAGAGGCGATTTAAAAAAGAAAAAAAAAAAACTTATCAATGTGGGAAGAAACAGGAGCAGGCTATGGGGAAAGATGGCAGTTTGTCAGAGAAAGCAGAAGGTTTTGTGAAAAGCTGGAAGGGGGCTGAGCAAGAAGAACTGGAGGAAGCAGAAATTGGTGTGAATGGAAACTGTTTGAAAACGGATGTTTGTAGGAGGAAAAGCACAAAATGCTAGAGACAAAATATAGCGGGTTGTGTGGAAGGTGATGAATTGGGGAAGAACCATGAGGAGAATATGTTAGAAGATGCCTCTTAAGGGAAAATGATTGTGTTCACTATGACAACTTATTTTTGTAACCAGAAGCTTGAATTCTTCTTGTCATTTTGCCCTCAGCATGTCTAAAAACACAGTAATAAATTACATGTTTAATTAAAGCTATTCATCTCTGTGTTCAGCTATCATGAAAATGAGAACAACTAATGATGTCTGTCTCTATTCTGAAGTGCAGTAAATGGACCTAAATGTATGCATGATGATCAAAGTATTGGCTAGCTCTGCTAAAAGAATATGATCAGTCCTTTAAACTAAAGAAGCCATCAGCTTTAGGGAATTTAAAAATACAATTAGACTAAATCATAATATAGCTGTGTATGCACTAGGCAGATGAATTAGGGCTTCACTGGCATCTATTTCAATCTAAAAACACAAATTACAGTGCCGAGAGTGGCATACAAAGGCAATAGTGTTTGGCAAGGAAATAATACCAAATAAAACTTGGATGAAAATGGACTACGTTTAAAAGTAGAAGACAAAAATGTGCATGTTTAGCATTTAGACATTCTCCCCCTTTTTTAGTATGGTCCATACAGAATTTCTGTTCAGCTTTTAATGCTACCAAAAATGGAGTGATAATTTTATTTTAAATTTAACAAAATACTCCTACGGAAACTTGGCTGTCTTTAAACCTTTCTTGCACTACTATGCATGTTGTTTTGTCAACTTTCTGGATTAATCATTTCAACATCTGGCTTCAACTTCTGAATTTAAAAAGATTTAATTCTGAAAGCTGCCTTGTTCCTGTTTAGTACTGGAACCAGTGAAGTCAGTTTATAAGTATGTATACTTTTTGGTAAGCTGTATACACAGCTTCTAAGATTTGCAAACTCATGATTACCCCTTTCTTTCATAAGAAAACCCTAAATAATTCTTGACAAGTGTTAGTAAATCATAGTTAGTATGTAAAAGATGTTAAGCTATAATTAAATGATGTTAAAAAATTGCTTTTTAGTATTTTTAGTAATCTTTAAAGAGCGTCTATGAGTTAAGTATGGGTTAAAATAAGAATGTTCGCCTGGTTGTCTCTAGTTTTAAAGTAGTACTGTTTCATGGGTGCTTCAACAGGTAATTGCCAAGCCTTTAATCTTTTCAGCTTAAAACAGCAACAGGATAGATTAAACAAATTGGATTTTATTTATAAAAATAAATCAGGACTCTTAATTAAGACACTCAAATGGCATGTTTATTGTCAAAACAGAACATGTTTTAAACAGCTGACCTAATGGAAGTGATTTTCAGACCACCTGGGACATGTCCATATAAGTCACTTTTTCACATCAGTAGACTTTTCTGTAGATGTAGAAAATACTTTGTTCTTTTCAGTTTATTCAGCTAATTTAATAAAAATGAGTTACTGACATTTCAAGTAAATGAACCTCTTATTTGTGACTATAATAAAAACTTCCTTTCTTAGGCAGGTTCCACCCTCCCCTTTTTGCAATGTTTACAGTTTTTGCTGTTTTCTGTTTACACTTTAAGTACTGTAAATTATTATAAATAAACTTATGCATATACATTCTGTATTAAAGCACAAAAGCTTAGCCTTACCCGTCAAGCAGCATATGGAACATTATATGCTAGTATTACCGTATAGAGTATGTGGATAAGGTCCACAAAGAACTAGGAGTTAATATATTGGTGGTGATATATAATGAGGCCAGTTACCTCTTATTTGCTCTTCAGAACTTTTTTTGTTTAAAGTGGCAGAAAGCAGTGCTTCCTTTTCCTCCTTTGCCTGTGGCTTGCTAAACTGTGACTGTGCCCTCCCCTGCCGTGATGTGTCCCTGCCAGACTTTTGATTAATACAGATATTAGAGCACTTGGTCCCGTTCCATGCCATTTCATAGCCTAATGGGAAATGACTGCAGCATTTCTTGTAAATGAAGACTTTGTAAAACAATAATTGATGGCTGATTGATCAGGGATATAAAGTGAACTGCGTGTGCAAGAGAGCCCACACTTTTTTTTGTGTGAGTAAATGCAGATGTTAAGCAATTTAATGAACTTTTTCTCCTTTCTCTTTTCAATAGGAAGTATGGGGGGGTTGATATCTGGTGTTTATTTAAAAGATAAGTAAACGTACCTAACTCTCAATTTAATCTGATTTAGAAGGCAGAAATACAAACCCAGAGAATATGTATGCTTTAAGGGTGTGTGTGTGTGTGTGCATGTGTTTGTTTTTAATCGAACAAGTGACTTTGGGAATGAATCTCTGTGTCTATGGGAATATTTCATTTCACTCCATCCAAGGGTTTTTTTTTTCTTTTAAAACCTTGATTGAAGGAAGGGTCTTTGTTTGCTGTTATTTTGTCTGCGTGTGCAGCATCAGTTTGTATAGGGTTTTACATTCAGCACAGGTGCAGATTTACTGTAGAGGGGCACTAAACAGGGAGGAGAGGTCTGTGGTAGGTGTGTAGGAAAGGCAAGAAACAAAAAGAAGCAGCAAAGTGCCGAAGAGATAACATATAGAGTCATCTAGGAAGTTGACTTTTCATATAGATATCCAATCTTCTGTCATGTATATTTTATGTAGAATTAAAAAGAAATCTGTGCTTAAATATGTAAGTGTATATATATATATATACTTATATATCAAAGCACATATATATATATATGCACACATTTCAATTCTTAGATATATGCTTGAGGTAAAGTTGAAAAATCATTAAAAAATTACATATAGGGAGTAGAAATAGTCTCCACTGATGTTTCACTGTTCTTTGAAACTGCTAACAATAACAAATACCAGAATTTGGTGCCTTTTGTTTTTCTGGATGGGTATTTGTGGAAATCTCACTTCCAGTACAGTAGCCTCTGACTTTTATCCACTATGTTTCTTTTTGTTTGCTTTTTTGTTTTTGTTCTCAATGTTTGAAAATAGTACATGTCCCCACTCTGAAGAGAACCAGTTCCTGAGTTGCTTTGGTAATCTGCATGCCCCACTATGCAAGACACTTAGCAGGTGACAACATCCTATTTAGCAAAGTCTTGTAGATGTAGACTGTTCTTTTCTCTCCAAACTTAGTCTGCCATCACCATGTGGTGGCAAGTACATTTTCCTCAGTCTTTCCTAAAGTAGAGTTTTCATCACACAGTGGTGGCAGAGACTGAGCTGAATTCCCACGTTCTGAGCTATACTGCGCTTCCCTTCTGGAATGTGGCACACAGCCTGTGCCTGAGTTTCAGTGCAGCTTCTGCCCTGCCTTTTTCGTTGCTGGTGACAGGGAGGAGCCTTTGACCCGTGCTGGGGAGGAATAGCTCAGCTATGTGTGGAATGGTTTGGGGTGTGCTCTTTTAATTGTCCTGCAATGCAAAAGGCAACAGCAGTAGCTCTACTGGATTGTTGCTCTCCTTAATTATGCAGAAGACTGACCTGCTAACTTAAAAGAAAAATGTTTATTTAAATATGCTTTGTCTGAGATTTAAAATATTAAACTTCCTTAAAATGTGCTATCAGGCTGGTGCCACTTGATTCGCCAGTTCGAATCTTTCACTAAATAGGCTTGAGTCTTGCCTTAGGTTAGGCATACTGATGAGTTTGGGTTAAAAGTGGGTAAATGAAGCATAGAGACATTTTGTCAAGGAGCTAGAGTTTCATATCTATTGCAGTTTAACTCAGCTGACATCTTGATGGCATTCCACTTTTATTAAATGTTACTTAGCTTGTAATGGAGAGGTGGAGATGGCTGCTGGAATTGAGAAATGATTCTCAGAGCTGATACTTGATACCAGTTAGTGAGATTGATTTCGAAATCAACTGAAAGTTTTAAAATTTGGAATTTTCTTTGTTCATTTTAAGATTACCTGGATTCAGAATTCTCATTAATTTGAACCTACTGATATAAGATTGCTGAAAAACCTTTCTTGTCTGAATAGTTCTGTTGCGAAAATGCGATTTTTGAACAATGTGTGAGGCTACATACATTATTTTTGTTCAAAGTATTCACTAGTTTTGTTTGGTCTGCTTGAGGATTTTTTTAACCTTTGTTTATACAAACGTATAGATATGCTTCATATTCCTTGTTTGAGATCACTTTTCAAGCTTTTAATGTTGAAAAGTGACATAATTTGCAGAAAATTCTGGTTGGATTTAAAGCTATATTTTAAAATCTTTTAAAGGCATTCCGAAAGCATTAAATTATCTGTTGAAATTCAGAATGTTGTGTATGTGTGCCATTCTACAAAAATGCAGAAATCAGTTATTGAAATATTTTTAATGTTTAATGGTCCAAGTAGAACTAATAATGTAATAAGGTACGTACTTTCTTCTGATACAGAGGACTTCAACAACTCTGATCATAGAGACTTTTTTTCATCCTTACCCTTTCTATTCTAAATGTGATAAGGCTGTTCATAACTTGACATTTAAAAAGTGAATATAGTTTACTTGCCAAACATTCGGTCTACAGGTAAACTATGGATAGTTGAAACATAAGGCAAATAAACATGGGAAGGTATATTTGCAGTAGCACTCCTCGTAAATATATTGTGCATCAAGAGTAGTTCAGTAAAGCAGTTGTTTTCATATTGCAAAATTCGTCCCTCTTTCATGGTTAGTTATACATTGCTGTGATAAGGAACTTTAAGTGTTCTGTCAGCTGTTTATTTATCCTGCTTACACTAACTTGTGATCTCTGTTATGATTCTGATCCTGTTCTACTAATGAAATTCAGGATGAATAATAGTTAAATAATGAACCTGTATGCATCATTGCTGATTTAAAAACTAAACAGGGGGAAAATAGTATAAATACTAATATGAACACTGTGTAATTATTAGCCTTTCTGAACTGTTATCTTATTGGTATTCTGTTATTTTCTACCTAGAAGTGGAAGAACTGTTAACTTCTCTTAAGCATATCCAGCACACTTTGGTAGACCCTCAGAGCCAAGAGGATATTTCTCTCATTTTACAACTTGTTCAAAATACTGATTTTCAGAATGCGTTTAAGATACACAATGCTGTTACAGTGCACATGAACAAAGCCAGCCCTCCATATCCTCTTATCTCCAATGCACAAGAACTAGCACAAGAGGTATGTTCAGTATGTATCTCTGTGATATATTTGAAAGCTATAATCATAGCTGTTGAAATATTTACTTGTCAAGCTTGTGTGAATTACTGCATGTTACATATAAAATGGATTATACTAGTCACTGATTTCTATATCTGTTTTTTTTCCAGACTTCCAAATAATAACCAGAGAAATATTTTGGGGATAAGAATTTCTTTTATAGTGTAGGTAGATCTGTAGTATGTAAAAGACACTATGTTTACATACGGGAAAGAAGAGTGGTTACTTACAGCACTTTACCTCCAGTTCACAACTGACTTAGAGTTCACTGTTGGCATTCCTCTGAGTAAGCCATGGTTCTTAAATTGGAAGGGCTCTCTGAAAATACAGTTGTACTGGCAACAGGCATTTTGCTTTAAAGTGAGCACTAGATCACTTAGAACTTTATTTCAATATTTTAATCACTACTGTGATGGTCAAAATAGATTTAATTTTGTGGTCTGACAGAAGACTGCTTTCTTAAAGCCAGATAAATCTTTCAGAAATCACTGAAATATACATCTGGAGTTAATCCTTCCTATGAGATATTAATGGAAAAAAGTTCAAAACGTTAATTCCTTTCGTTGAGCTTTACTCATTTTTAAATATGGCTGAACAACCTCTGTGGCTGTATAAGCAGGAGCAAGTAGCTGTTTACAGGGAACTCATCAGATGGGAGCTGCTGTGAGGAGTTTGAGCTCTTCCTGCTCTAGCTCCCTGCTAGTTGCGGCTAGGCTCTGCAACTTTACCTTCCATCCATTATGGCCAAAGGCATGTATGGCAGTAAGGTGAGACTACACCTCTATGCACATGCATGTTTGTTAACTTCAATTTCACCAGGATTGTCTGAAGCATCTCACAACGTAGTTTTTAGTGAAAGCAGGCCCAGAGGCTGAGTAAGTGCTCTGACAGTGTACAGGTGTTTTGCAGCTGTGATGAGGCCCAGTAGTTAACTTCTCGTTGGAATCTACCTTCCTCCACACATTGGCCTGCTTTGGGCTTTATTCTGATAGAAACCAGTGTTGGATCTCCATTTAAATAAAGGTCTTCATAGGTTTATGTATTAGTAAGTCTATTTTTCTTCATGGGTATGATGCCACCTTTTTCAGTGCTGAAGGGAATGCTTCCAAGAAGAAAATACGCCTTGCAACTCTCTATTATTCTTGTAAGGCCAGATCACCTGTTGATTTCTAGTGGAATAGCAAAGCGTTATTAGCGTGAAAAAAATCCAGGTCTGTTTTCAGAGTTTCACATTCATTCCTGCTGTCTTTCATAGCCCTCAGTTTCTATTCAAAAACAAACAAAAAAAAAACCCACTCTTGTGTTTTTTTTGTTTTAGCTAGCTTCCTAAATACTAAAATCAGAAGGTAGCATAAAGCTAATGCTGCCTCTCTTGATAGCCCTCCATGAAGAAATATTTTCCTTATAATCCAAACTTGTTTTAAACCTATTGAATTCTGTCATCCTCCTAAAGGCTGTAGCATAACCTATAGCATAAGAGGCAAACATTCTTGCAGTCTTTTTGATTTCGCCTTCCTCATCCCACTCTTGCTGTTTGGCCTTGAAATTTCTAAAAAGGCAATATGTTGAACACTCGTGTTCCACATTTTAGGTGTCATCTTCTGAATTATCGGTAATTCAGCTTCTGATGTAACCTACTTGTATTTTACAGCATCCTACAATGGTTCCCCTGGAAATTCAGGACACATTTCTGTGACTGACAGAAATACCTTGAGTAACTTTCAGACTTCATGCATCCCATCCTCTTTCTCCTGGCATTCTCTCAACAGGAGATCTTAGACTCATTTTTTTTCAGATTATTTCTTCCTTTAGGAAAAGGAAGAAATCCTTTTCCTAAAGGAAAGAAATCCTATCATGGTAGCAAGATGGACAGAAATGATTTTTGACTGAGAAAGTTAATTTTCTTTTCTCTGGACAAGTCTCTGTAGCTTGCATGTCTAGCTATTTTTTCCCAATCTTAGGGGGGGAAAAGTGATGCGGGGAGGCAGCTTTTTTGTTTGTTTATTGTTGCTGAATGTAGGCATGAGTTGCTCTCCCAGAAAGTGTTTGGGTCGGATGCTGTGCATTTTAACAAACCTAGACAACTAAATTAGATCATTACTTTTGAGAGGAAGAGTACTAAACTCACTAGAATGCATATGTATATCTTGCTAAATGATTTTACAATCATATAAGGGTAAAGAACCACGTGATTTTAGCAGTTGCCAGATTCTGAACAGCCAATACTTTCTCATGCCTCCAAATTGTGGTTTGTATAATGAAGTCACACTAATGGCTTCTTTGAAACTGGTTTGAAGGAAAATTAATGTAATTAACAATAAGTGCTAGACGACAGGCTTAAGAAATTACTCTTACCACACACTGCCTGTGCCATCAGCTTCGTACGTCAGCATGTAGTGTCCAGAGTCAGCCAGAATTTGCTTTCTTCATCCACCAGAACTTGAGGATTTTGTTACTGCCAATGACAAGAAGTCTGACATGCTGCAATATGAATGTAATGATATGTGTGGACTGCAGCTTTTTTAGCCCTGTAACAAAAATTTGTAATAAGTAAATAGTACACTTAGCTCTCCCTTTCCGCTTTAAGAGAAAGATATTAGAGGTTTGAATAATGTAATTTCACTGAGCAGAAACTTGATTTGAATAACATACTTGCTGAGAAGGACTGTTTGAGCCAGGTTGCTAGGCATGGAAAAATAAAGAATGGGAAGATACAGCTCCTGGTGGTGCATTCATAAGAAAAATCTCACTGGTCTTAGCTGTGATCGCTAGAAACTTGGAAGTAGAAAGATACCAGGAGGAGTAAGCTAGGGACCTCCATGGCTTACTGTAATTGCTTGCATTTATTTCAGGCCATTTCCCCTGTGCATCATGTAGCAGCTAGAAAAATGTTTTTGAAATAGCATTCTATTCCACCATTCTTTGTGGTTCTTATGCAAAGTATTTTTTGTTTCCTATGTATAATTACAAAGACATAATAGATTTGATTCTGAGAGATTTAACAGCCATTGTGAGTGCTCTGACCCAAATCTGCAAAATGCTGTACTTATAGGAAGACATTTTCTTCTGTTTAAGTTTCTTAATAGGTTTTTCTGTAAAAATCCATCAAAATTTCCTTAAGCAAGGCTTTAAAACTACTTCTTGAGGTTTCTCCATGAAAATATTGTAAAATCTCTTTAAAGAGAGAGACCTTAAACCTCTTCCAAGTTGTTCTGTACAGAAGAGTTCTGTTAAACAGTGAGGAAGAGTTGCTTTTAGTGAAGCATATTCTTCAGTGTGCTCTATCTGCCAAAGGACATCCCAATGTCATCTTGCTGCTTATAGAAGCTGTTCATTCAGTGACTTCTCATGGAGTTTCAAAGTATCTTTGCTCTGTTTTCAGTGCTGTAATCTGGTAGCATCCCAGAGTTTTTAGTATTTCTACAGATAAATTTTGTCAGAGTAGAAGTTCTTGAGCTCTTTTGACCTTAGTATAGCCCACAAAAGCATAATTATTTTTTGCCTTCCTGATTCTGTCACGTGGCCTCATGCTTAAGAGTTTGTTATATATAAAAATGATTTCCATCTTATAAAAGGCTCTAGTGTGTATAACTTATTCCTGATACCTCTGGATCCATTAGTGTTTTTGCATGTGTATGTCTGGTGCAAATTAGATATATAAGGATAAGGGCTATGGAAAGTCAATCTTACCTTTGCATATAACTCCTCTGCTTTACAACTCACTTCTCTGCTTTTGGCCTTCTCTTAAAATGTGCTGGGATATTCTGCTATTTGGGAGAGATGCTGCCAAGGCATCTTTTGTAACAGAATGAGAATGCAAATCATTTTTGGGCACGTGTTGCTGCTCAAGCACAAAACAATCCATTTATTAACATGAGTTATTTTAGAAACAGCCAAGGAAACCTGTTTTCCTGGGATCCTGGTATTTTGGCCTGACAGTGAGGCAGGGGACTTTGCATGGGTGATAGGAACCTCTCTGGAAATCTTTCACTTTTCCTGTTGGTAGCTTATCTTTACCCAAACTCTTACCTCCTTTTAAGCACAAAGAAGTCTAGCTGCGCTAATGAGTAATTAGGCTAAAACCTGGCACATTCAAATAACAAACTTAATTGTGACTTATTTTACACTCTACTTTATACAAATGTGTTTTTTTTATATATTTTTGCCATATCTTTTGTAATAACCAAGCTCTTTGTTAGTCTCTGCAGTTGACAAATCTGTATGAAATCCTGGATACCATTTTTACTCTGTAGAGAATTACTGAGACAAGACATGCTAGAGTAGTTCTGTAGTCATCTCATTGCATGTGTCTCTAATGTGCATCGGATTAAGTTTAATGAGCCGGGATAACAATTATGTGGGCATCCTTTTACTTTGTAAAATGAATAACTGCAATTAGGACTTTGTACTTGGCCTGTGGGGGGCTTTTGGATTTTCTTCCAGGGGTGGTTTATTTTTTAGGTTTTCTGGGTTATTTGGATGGAGTTTTGTGATTTTTTTCTGTTTGTTTTGTATGCTTGATAGATCAGTGGATAAAGTAAGTGCTTTACTACGTGTTTTCTTTTTAGGTGCAGAGTGTTTTGAAACCTAGTCACCACAAAGATGGGCAGGAGCTTAATGCTTTGCTGAATGCCCCTCACATGCAGGTAGAGCAGCAGGAGATTTTTTTATTTATTGAAAATGTTTCTTAATGCTCTCTTGAGTCTTTTTTTATATTTTTGCAAATATCTTGGGCCAGTTTGGGAGAAGATCTTATTCTTAATCTCCAGCAAAGCTTTAATATTGCTCTAGGATGAGAAGTTTCTAATGTCCTGCTACTAATGGAAACTTGTACTAACATGTCATATATGATTGTATTCAGCCCCTGCTGTAATTTACAGTCACGACTGAGCAACTTTCATGTGAACAAGTTCCCATTAGGTCAGTAGGGTTGGGGTGATACATCAGCTGCTTTTTAACAACTACTTATATATGGGGTTTTTTTGCCTTTAGTGAAAACTGTTTCACACTTAGCATTAATGTGCACAAAGGAAATTTTAATCATGGGCAAAGTGTAAATTCCTAAGTTATTTTCTCTGCAGTAACTTCTTATGTTGTTTACACAGTTTACATAATCAAAAACAAGGATATTGTACTGTATTTCCTTTTTTTTAACATAAGAAATCTTTAATTAGTCACAGCTGTGTTTAACATTATATTCTCTGCAATCTTGAAGCAAACTTTGGCATGCGTGTAGTAGTAGGTACTACATGTCCCAAAAAAATTGCAGTCTGAGAGTTGCCAAGTAATCTCTTGCTTTGCTTCAGTGCTTCATTTTGAAACCCTTTGAGCACTATATTTTGAACAAGTTCTGTATTATGGGAGTCGCAAAGTTTTGCTAAAATATTGCAAGAACTTTGGAAATTTGGGGGTTGTTTCTAAAATTAAATCTGAAGTTTTGGTAGAGCTGTACCTTCGTATGCCTGCAGTTATAATAAAAGTCAACTTGTTGAGGTGTTTTTGGTTCCTTTCTCCCTGGCTTTTCAGGGACAAGTGGGCATGTGATTTCTGTAGGCTTCAAAGCTACATCTCATATGAGCAGACATTGTATTATTCTGCAGGCTCATTATTTTACAGCAGTCTTTTCAAAGATAGCTCTGATCTTTTGTGATAGCAATACAACTTCAGTAAATTAATAGTTAAAATTATGGACTGCAGCTCTACAAGAGATTGGAGTCTGCAGCTATATAAAGTATGGAACTCTGATAATATGTTTAAAATCATAGCTTTAAATAAATGCATAGTTGTGATAAATCTTGAGTTGGTTTGTAATTTACTGTAACCTGCAAAAATTTATGTAGCTATAGAATTTCACTGAACTTTGTACCATTTTATATAGATACAATTTTTTTTAACTGAACTGCTTTTGTTTAACACCAGGCGCTCTTACTGGCTCACGATAAGGTTGCAGAACAAGAAATGCAACCAGAGCCAGTGACAGATGAGAAGATTTATGAGAATGTTGGCCTGTATGGAGGGGAGACAGTTAAAATAGTTCGGATTGAGAAAGCTCGAGATATTCCACTGGTATGTATTGATACTCAGAATTGTATGTGAATAAGTGAAGCAGGCAAGTGCTTGTCCATTGCAGATTGCAGTAAAAACTTGCTTTTGAATGTGGAGGTGGTGTTTAACTAACTTGTAAACCTTTCCCCGTACTCCTGCAATGAGAAATGTTTATAGATAATAAACGTTTATGTACTTTGATATCAGCACTTGACATAATACTGTTTATAGTCCATGCAACTGCTATGACTGTGAGTTCGAATGGGACTTCTTAACTGAAGGCAATGTCCAAGTTCTGCTGCAGTAGAGTTTGTATCCCTGTGCCAACTGCTGAAGACTTTTTAACAGCTCATTCCTTTTTTGTTTTTCACCTCTCAAGCAAGTTGTTATATTCTTTAGAAAACTGCTTTAAAAATAGAACTTTGCATGCAACACATTGCAGAATATTCAATATAATTTAAATAAATAGAAGGGTTGGTTTTTTAGTTTCTTTCTTACCTAATGCTAAAGAACAGCATTAGGTATACCCATCCAAGCTTTTACTTGCATTCTCTTTCAACATAGAAATCTATTTCCACTGGCTTGGAGTATATACTAGAGATGTCTTTGAGTTTCATATGTGTAATAAATTCAGATTTTGTTGCCACTGTACAGGGTGCTACTGTTCGCAATGAAATGGATTCTGTCATCATTAGTCGAATAGTCAAAGGAGGCGCTGCGGAGAAGAGCGGGCTGTTACATGAAGGGGATGAAGTTCTAGAGATCAATGGCATTGAGATTCGTGGAAAAGATGTTAATGAAGTTTTTGACTTACTGGTGAGCCATGCACTACTTTGCCTTGCAATAAATATTCGTTTCATAGGAATGAAGCCTGATAGCTCAGCTTGTCATTTCCTGTCCTATTTAACTTGTTTTTAAATAATCCTTTCATTCCAATTGCTAATACACGTAGGGGAGCTTTTTAACTTTCCTTTCTGATGCAAAGTAAAATAGTAGTAATAGTACCTGCAAAAATGAGGCCTACAAAATTGGAAGAGTCAAGGCATCCTCTTGATTTGATTTTTTTGTTTGTTTGTTTGATTGCTTTGTGGTTGTTTTTCTCTCTCAGATCTGAAAGATTTCCCTTCTGTTAACAGCATTTTTGTCTAGGATTTTACCAGCATACATGTCTTCTGTTTCTGTTTACTATATTATTGGCCCTTATGAAAAATTACACATTAGTTTAAAAGCTAGTAGGCCAAATTACAAGAGAATGATTCATTAGGAGCTGTTGGTACAGAACTACTATCTCAAAGGCCTTGTGATGTAGGATGCTAGAAACTGGGAATTATCATTTTTGTAAAGTCAATGCAGCTAAGTCTTATGATTCTGAAAAGTTTCCTGTGTGTTTGGTAGATAATTCAACTCTGACAGTGCTAGTTTAGAGCTGTTTTCTGTGGAGTTTGCTCTATTCTTGAATATTAACATTAAAGCAAACTACTTGGCTAAAATTCTATAATTTCTAAAAATTTTTACATGTAGACTTTTTAATTTTATAATGTGATGTTGAGGTTTTAAAAATCAGTCTCAAATATTTCAATCCCCAGGAGAATATTTTTAATACATAGAAATTGCTTAGTATTTTTTTGTTTCATCCTTTGCTAGTAAAATGATAATGAATTGCACATGACTAGCCAAGACTATCTAGACAATCACTACAGATTCCTTTACAGAGCTATGACTCTGAGTATTGTAGAGTTTGCTTTCTTGCAGCCTGTTCATGTAATGCTCAATTATGTCTGCTTTTTTTTAATCCTTAGGCCTGAATTTTGTGATACATGTGTGCATTTTGTTTCTATACAGCCTGAATTATATATATGGTTCATGGAATGGTGTGTATAAAATGAGACTTATCTAGGCCAGTTCAGAGTTGGTGCTTGCTTTTTATTACATCTTTATATGCTTCTGTATATACGCATGTGTGTTGCATACAAGAGTTTTCTCTTTAAAATCTTCTATGCTTTTCTTCCAAGCATAGACTCACTTGCTGATATTTGGAACAGAATGAGAGTATATTTCTCACAGTCCTCCAGTTGACAGAGTTGCAAGTGCCCCATTTCATATAGGAATACATTATGTGTAATAAAGAATTCTAGGCTTTTTATCTGTGTATCAGCATTGGCTGGCTTTTTGATGCAGCATTTTCCAAATATGCTGTTTATTAAAATTCTTAACCTTGAGCCAAGTTTTGATACTACATACTGAAAAACTTTTTTTTTGTCCCCTCAGGCTGACATGCATGGTACACTGACCTTTGTATTGATTCCCAGTCAACAGAGCAAGCCACCTCCTGCGAAGGAGACTGTTGTAAGTAACTTTAAGTTCTTGAGGTTCAGATGCATACTACTTTTGCTCTTCTATGAGTCATACCAGGTGGTGAAACCAAAAAATAATGTAATTTAAATCACCAGACTAGTATCTGAACTAGTTAATAAAAATGATTGAAGGTTATAAGCTAAAATTTATGCTATATTTTTTAACTATCTCTTAAAAAATAAAAAATATAAAAGCAGAACAGTCTGTGCTTCGGAAATTCTCTTTCGAAATAACCTACAATGTCTGTACTTAATATGTATAAGTAAAAAGTTTACTGGCTGAACTTCTATTTTTGCTTGAACTTGAAAATATGCTTTGTTCAGTATCTTGCTAGCTTTAACAGTTTTATATAAATCTGTGTAATATGTGCAAAAACTTTCACCTAGAATCCAGAAGAATGGCTTTCAATACACTTACTGGTTACTCTTAAAAAAAAAAAAAAGTTTAAATTAGTAGCTTGCTTATTTTTTTTTTCCTTCTGAAGAGGTGTGGAAACTACATGTTTTATAATTTTTAGGCTAAATTCAGGCAGTCATCTCTGAACTAGCACAACTCTCTCCTGTGGCAAGTGTATCTTAATTATGCCATTCCATTATGTCTTATATGCCATGTAATACTACCGTTCTATGGGATCTTGGAGTTTTGATGTATTAGAGTTTCAGTGCAGTCACAGGCAGATGGGGCGTTGCTCTACAGAAGCAGCAGTTTTCCCTCTGTTTTTCCTTTTGTTCTTCCACAGATACATGTGAAAGCACATTTCGACTATGATCCCTCTGATGATCCCTATGTCCCTTGCCGAGAGTTAGGCCTGTCCTTTCAGAAAGGAGATATTCTCCATGTGATCAGCCAAGAAGATCCCAACTGGTGGCAGGCCTACAGGGATGGAGATGAAGACAATCAGCCCCTGGCAGGCCTTATCCCTGGTAAGCCAAGTTTTAGCAAATCTTCACAGATGGCTGTCCCTATAGCTGTCATGGGCAATAATTAGTTTTCAAACACCTATATACTTTGTCTGCCTTAGGTATCTGTGGCTGTCAACCTGTTGCAGCAGAGCACAGAATTAGTTGCATAATTCACTGAGGTTGAGCTTGTCAGCGATACCATAAACTGGGATCTCTCTGTATAGATAATGAAGAGAAAATCTTCTCTTTTCAAGAATTCGCTGCCTCTCCTCTCACCCTGCAGATTTTGTAGGTTCAGAGTTCCCCCTGCTGGCTACTGCAAAAACTTAAACCTGCTTGTTCTGTTAGATGACACCACCTGATGGGTTATTTGGTATTTCAACTAGGGTATTTTTGTAAACCTATCTCTTCAGGTGACAATTTTTCTGCATGCTTTTGCTCAGGAAAGAGCTTTATTTGATTTGTCATGCTCTTCTAGTTTCTAGGGGTTTGGGGGAAACTTGAATTTCCAGAAATTAGAATCGGTGTATAATTTTTGCATCAATTATGAACTGCATTTCAGTCCCTTAAAGATCTTACTATCTATTAAAAATAGTGGGTGGAAAAAAAGACTTTTCAAATAGTTTGAAGTATGACATTATTTTATGACACTGGAGTGAGATAAGAATACTAATGTTAAATATAGGCTAATCTCTTTGAGGCTGATGTTCAAAAGATTTTGTATAAATACAACATATCTAATAAGTAAAAATAATTAGGAAGCTGCATTCTCATAACTTGAGAAATTGAAAATACTGAAATGATTACATTTCCAAACAAGACTATCCAATTTGAATGCCCTGCAACTCTTGAGTGATACGGTTCCTAAGTAATAAACAAATAGGTTTCTCAGCAACCTTAATCTTTTGCAAGTTTTTCTGTTGGATTTCTTTGAAAGGAATTCTTTCCAAAATTCACAAAAATCAAGTTATGCTGGGATGGGAATGTTTATCACTCACTTATAATATTGCATTATTACCTGTGTTCACCCAAAGAAAGTGATATGCAAGCGATATGAAAAATTCTCATAAAACACAAAAATATCTTTGCTAGTGATGCCAGGACTATTTATTTGACAATAAACATAGAATTTGAGAAGGAATGCTTAATAAAAAGGCAGCTTGGGGAAGTTGGACGACCTGCTCCCAGAACCACTGGAAATTTGCCATAACTGTCATCTGATATAGGTAGTACTACTGAAACAACACAGCTATTATTGTGTAAATATAGGTAGCATCGGTATCAACTTTCCTTAGTATTAGAGAATATTACTAATGTGATGCATATATCATGCAGATTTGTTTTATTGTTTACTGTTGAAGCTTGCACTCTTTAATTTTCTGAGATTCTTTCTATTAAAATGAGATAATTTTGCATATTCTGTATGGCCAGCCTATTTTTCCCCCAGTGAGTTTCTTTTATGTCTCTTATGCCATTAAACTCTTTGGAGATTTAAAAACATAGGGAAAAAGTAAAATGAATAGGTCCTTAAAGGAAAATAAGGTGTTATATATACATTTTTAGTTACAGATTGAAATTATTTTTAATCGTTAACTTTTGTTGTACTTTTCTTATTAATGCATTAAGGAAAAAGTTTTCAACAGCAGAGGGAAGCAATGAAGCAAACAATAGAAGAAGACAAGGAGCCAGAAAAATCAGGTTAGATATACACTTTCCAAGAAGAAATTTTCTGTAATACAGGTGGTAATTAGAGAGCTTTATGGAACTTTGTTTACATAGAGAAAACAGAAATTACATAGAAAATTCTCATGCCTTTTTTATAATATAAAACAGGATGTTTCTTTGAAATTCTTTATATAAATACAGATTTGACCCGTGTTAATTTCAATGATGTACAGTATAATGGAGGTTATGTGGGAGAATTTGAGAATTCTTTTTCTCAAAAAATATCTACCATGACATGCAGCATTTGCTTTATAACCCAGACTTGTAATGAACTGAAGAACATTATGCCTTCTGAAAATTTTGCGGGGAGGGGGAGTGCAGAAAAATCCATTTAAAAAAATCCAGATAATGGGCAGGATAGGGAGGTTTTTGCTGTCCAGATAATTAATTGTGTTGATTTTATTTTGGTTAGGAAAACTCTGGTGTGCGAAGAAGAATAAAAAGAAACGGAAAAAGGTTTTATACAATGCAAATAAAAATGATGGTAAGCCACATCTTTTACACACGTTGTTCGCTCATAACAACTATAGAAGACTCTAGGAACAGTTAGTCCTGTGAACAGAATGTTGAAATTCAGGACGTAATATTGGAAATATTGTTTGATGATGATCCGTGTTTGATCTGTAAGGACATTGAGACCTTTAATAGAGACCAGATTATACAGATGGAAAAATAAATAGCTTTGGCAGTGTTAAAGTTCTCACAATTTTACAATGATGAAATATTTTATGGTACTGGAAAATCATTATGCTCTTCGTGATCATGTCTAGTGGATGGACATTTTGTTCACACTAAGCTGTGCAGGCTGTTAAAACTGTACTCTTACAAAAAAGTACATTGGATTTAGGTTGGTGTTTTTTTTGGTTGTTCAACATAAAATGTTATTTTCATACCGGAAACTTGCTTTCTTGCTAAGAGGTTTGTTTCTTGAGTTTATACTATGGCTTATACCAGTAGGAACTGAAAACATGCTTCCCTTTCCCAGAAGGGAGAGAGAATATCTTGTTTCATTGGACAGCCCCAAGTGATAATTTTCTGAGGTTTTCTTGCTTTCATTGCCTGCAAATAGATGCTGGGAAGAGAGGTGGGAGCTTCATTGAACTAATTACCATATGCACCTAGCCGTAACATGTATTGCCTTTATTTTTTTTTCTCTCAAGATTATGATAACGAGGAAATACTGACATATGAGGAGATGTCGCTGTATCATCAGCCGGCCAATAGGAAACGGCCCATAGTTCTGATCGGCCCCCAGAGCTGCGGCCAGACAGAGCTGCGGCAGAGGCTGCTGCACAGCGAGGTGGATCGCTTCGCCTCCGCCGTCCCACGTGAGTGTGGCTACCCGGGGCCTGGACTGCCTGCACGCACATCCTCGTGTGGCTAAAATGGTGACTAGCATCTGGGAGGTGTGGAGTAGGACATAGGTAGCTGTTGGAGAAAAACAAGTCTGGTCTTGTATAGCAAAAAAAAAAAATAGCTTTGGTAAATCAATGCAAACTGAGTGTCCCAACATACAGAGGCATTACAGAGTGTTACAGAAGCATTATAACATAAGCATCTATCTCAGCTTGAATCAAGTTGGAACATGCTAGAACAGTTTGAAAAAGAAACTGGCACATCTCACAGATTTTGATCTAGCTACTGTTACAAATTTCAGTTTAGGTGATTTGGTGCCTCTCTGAACTTCATGCCTTTTCACTGAGTATTACATATGTAACGTCTGCTAACATGTATAAGTGGCTAACATTTTTTCCATCCAGAATACAATTTCACAGGTTAAACTGCTCCTTTTCTAGCTGATTTTTTTTTTTCTAGGTTAATTTTTAAAAAAAAGAAAAAAATATAACTTCAGTATTTGGCAGACTAATGTGTTCAAGAAAGTTTTTCAGTGAAAATAATACCTGCCTTTCTTGCTGGATATTTCAGATACCTTTTTTGCTGTATTAGCACTATTTCTCCTTGAAAATCTACAGGTGGTGCATCACTGTCTTGACTTCTTTTTGTTTGCTCTTGTTTGTAGATACTACTCGGAGCAGGCGAGAGAATGAAGTAGCTGGAAGGGATTACCATTTCATTTCCCGACAGGCATTTGAGAATGACATAGCTGCAGGGAAGTTCATTGAATATGGAGAGTTTGAGAAGAACCTCTATGGTACTAGCATAGACTCAGTGCGGCAAGTGATCAACTCTGGCAAGATATGCCTTTTAAATCTTCATACCCAGGTATGTCAGGAGCTGTTGCCTGTTGTTTTTATTCCAGCTAATAATGTATCAACAGCAGTATTGTACAGTTAGAATTACTTTAGTAGCCTTTTAATGGAATATATAATCAATTATACTATTTGAGCACTATATCATTATACTACCATTTTGTGGGTGAAACTTGTTAACTGTTCTACATTTAAACCATATTTTTCTGCAGTCACTGAAGACACTGCGCAATTCAGACCTGAAGCCGTACATTGTATTCATTGCACCACCTTCCCAAGAAAGATTACGTGCTCTATTGGCCAAAGAAGGGAAAAATCCAAAGGTAACATCTGACATTTCTTCTCAAACTCTTCTATTTGTTGGCAGCTGTAGGCTGCTCTCAGTAAACACATTTATATGCTATTTTTTGGATTTATAGAGTTTTAAGGGTATTTAAGCTACACAGGAAGAACTGTTCTTTCCAGATTGGAAGGGAGGGGTTAAGTATACTTTTTCCTAGCCTAATATGTGTGATGTACCAGAACAATGACAACCACTAATTCAGTAATTTTAAGGCACAGTGACTCTTTTTAGTTGCAGAGTCAGTTGTGGTTCCTTCATTTGGTCACAAAAGTAATACCCTTTATTTCAAAACTTTGGAAACCTCATTTCATTGTCCTCCACTAACTATGAGAGTAATTCTGGGGACCACATGTTTTTTCTTTCCCATTTTGAGAGCATGCTTACCCTTGAAAAATACTTTCTTAAAATGTTCAAATTTGATTAAATGAACACTTAGTTCTGTAGGATGGAATTGAAATCCAGAGATTAAACAAGGATGTCTGAAAAATCAGAAAAGATCCTTGTTTGCCTGTAGGATACAAAAGATGTGCTGCTAGGATAACAAAAGATACTGATCTTTTTTATTTATTTTTTTTTTCTCAAGATATGCTCATAGTGGGAGCACTTTGCCTCATATATCATTCCCCACTATTTCTTTATATGAACAGAGCAATAAGATAAGTCGCAGAAGATAAAATCAAACATGCTTTCAGAAACCAGTCCAAAAGCCCTAAAGCAAAATCATCAAGGTCTACTTCTTCCTTAGCATCTTTTATCTACATGGGCAGTATTCCTGCTGCTGCTCTTTTCCCCTTTCAACTTCTTTCCTTTGGTGTTATTTACTGATGCTATAGTGATTCTGTTGACTTGAATGGTAGTTCTCACTGTGGTTCTCATTGTTTGACTTCGGTTATTCTTTGCTTTATGCTTCTTTGGGGTAAAAATATTTAATAGAAGTTTTTGGTCCTGACAGTCCTGGCAGAGCCACGTTGGCTTTTCTGCACCGTTCAAACTTTCTTCCATGTTATTTTTCAAATCTTCAGTCACTTTGGAAAGATAGGGAGCTTAACAATGTAACTTATTTTCTAGAAATGTGATTTAAGCACAGCAATAAGATGCATGTTACAGAATAAGTAGCAATGTGTCTGCCTCATTCACATCAGTCGGAGACAGTTATTTCCTGGCTTGGTAGCTGAGGCAAATTAGAAGTGATTGGTGATGATGCCAAAAGGTAGAGATGTCTTGAATGTCCCTGGCCCTCAAATATGCATCATGGTTAAATGTTCTCAGAAGATTTTCTATAGCCAAAGCAAATGAAACCATGAAAACTTGTGTAAATGATCTGAGCAGAGGTGTTACCTTCTCTGCTCTGTTGTTATGGGAGGAGACTGACACGCACAGAGTAACTCTGGTTTTGTTTTCAGCCGGAAGAACTGAGAGAAATCATAGAGAAGACAAGAGAGATGGAACAGAACAATGGCCACTACTTCGATACAGCAATTGTGAATTCTGATCTCGATAAGGCTTATCAGGAGCTGCTTCGGTTAATTAACAAACTCGACACAGAGCCCCAGTGGGTGCCCTCCACATGGCTGCGGTGAAAGAGGGCAGCTCCAAGGGACAAATGGACTCCTCCCTTGCTGTCTGTCTGAGGAGGTTGTGTGTAGGTCTGCCCAATTCTAACAGTAGATGGGAGTGTGAGCTCTAGACCTTGGTGGCTACTTTGCCAGTGAAATTATGTATTACTGAAAAAGAAAAAAAAAATCCACTAATTGGCTTGTGAGCTGATTTCACTAATTTAAAGACTGTCCGAGATTTCCTTTTCTGTGGTCTAAAAATGGAGACGCTTAAGTCAGTACTAAATTCTAAAGCTTTAGATAGATTTTTCTGGTAACTACTTTTATACATAAATACACCCTATTTTTAACCGAGATTCACCCTTATAAAACTAAAGATTTTAAGTATGTGCATGTATGTGTGTGTATATATATAGAGTCCATGTTGTCACATAGTTATAAATATTAATGTTATTTAACACTTAACTTAATGACTTTGTGGGACATGATAGTAGTTCAGGAGTATAATTTTACAGATCATTGGGCAGAGAAATAATCTACATAAGAAATGATAATGAGAAATCTTTCCTGGTTTAAAAATGTACAAAATGAAGATGCTCTGATCTGGAGCTGCCCTGTGAGGCTTGAGTTTATTTTTTAATTCTAAAAAACATTCCACTTTCTTATAGCACTGTAATTGGAAAATATGTATAATGTAAATACTTCAATCCTTGGGTCTTTTTAGTCAAACTTTGTAAGTCAGGTATTGACTGCACAATAATTTTAGGTCCAATCAAAGATGAATATTATATTGATCTTTAGATGTGATATTTTTATGGAATTTTCATGAAAACTTATTGACTGATTGGAGCCACTGTTATCCACAGATATGTAGAGATATTTAGAAAGGCAAAGGATCTATTTTTATGAAAAATACGTAGTTATAAAACATACTGATTAAGTATCAACAATTTTTCTCATGTTTTATAACAAATAAATGGAATGATGTGCTGAATATGGGAAGACCATGGTGATGGGGATGGTTCTCTTTGGAAATGGCTCTAATGGATAGCTAACTGGAATTAAAATAGCTGAATGTAGCTACTGTATTATGAACTAGTATTTTAATTCACCAGCAATGTATTGTCCTGCATTTGCTCAGTACTGCAGTAAAAGTAGTTGTAAAACACTGGCAAGTGATGGAGAAGTCACAAAATAGGAGAATACATGGAATTATTAAACAAAACAAAAAAACTTGAAGCAAGTATACAGAGGGGCAGTGTGTGTCTGTATCCTAGCACGTGCAGCAAAGCAGATGATGAAATATCTGCATCCTCAGAGGATTACCTGAGCTGTGAAGGTTTAACTGCTAAAGCTGTGCAGCTGCAGCAGAGCTGTTGCTGTGTCTGAAGCTGACTGAATAGTGTCATCTTGGCTGCTTGGCTAGTGGGTAGCATGAAGAACATTGAATGTGAATGTCTCTCAACTTTAAGAATAGCATTTCCGTCTTCCTACAGGTAAAACACTGGAGTTATGTCACTTTTTTAGAGCTGATGAATAAAAAGGTTGTTGACTTTTTCCATACTGTTTTGCATATATTCTTCAAGTTTCATGGAATAAACACATACCCATTGTTGAGTACCACAAAGTATAGAGCAAATATGAAGGAGTTATGTCAGATCACTTTCTTAGTTACTGGACTAAAGTGCTGCTTTGAAAAATGGAAGTATAGAGTGCATTCCAGTCTTGTTATAGCAAAATTATTTGCTGGTGTAATTTGTTTTTAGGGGAAAAAAAAGATGAAGTAATTAGGCTAGGTAGTGACCCTTTGGAAAGAAAAAGATTTGGAAACTTTAATCTTGGTTCATTTAAGTATTAGAAACAATCCAGTAGTTCTCTATCTGTTGGCCTAAGGACTAGGGATTCAAAATCATGCTTTTTTGCCTCACATTGCAGGCATGTTTTCATTTTAATCCTCACCTTTGCTGTGACAGCTACACCATTCAGTTATGTTGAGTAGTCAGTGTATCAGTGATGACAGAACATCAGTTCTGCCTTCCCCTGCCCCTTTGGTAAGTGTAGGTGCGTTAGGCTTTGTTAGACAAGAAGGTGGAAAGCAGTAAGGTGTGGCAAGCTAGGCAGCTATTACCCAAATTCTTGCAGTCACAATAAGCATTAAGATACTTGCCCTATCCCATTATATATTCAGTGTTGATACACAGTGTCAGTCACATTAATCATGCCATTATTGTGTTCGGCTAATTTTTGTGTCCCCCTCCATGTTACTGAAATTGTTATACAAATGAGCTTTTGAATGTAGACTTAAAAGAATGTTATATTAGGTTCAGCTCTACTCTTAGATACACACTCTACACTGACATCCATGCAGGGAGGTGCTATAGTTTCCATGATAATGTACAGCCAATGTCATTTTATATTCAGCTGAAAGGCTTGAACAGCACTGAAAAATGTACCAGGCTGTCCATCTGTCTCGACTTTGGACCTGGAACTACCTTGTATTTAAGTTAAAAATACACAAACAGAAAGGCAGAACAGTTTCTTAAGAAGCCTGTGTTAATTCTCTTGAAGAGAATATGCAGTCTTCACCTATCAACATTATCACAGGCTTATCGTGAGCTGTACCAGACCTGAAAGGAGGGTATCAGAATTCTTACCAGTCCAGTTTTAATTTAAAAAATAAACCTGTTAGCTGAATTAAAGAATTTTTGAATGTAAAAATATGTGGCTTTTTAAAGTATAAAATGCCTTAAATAATTAAGGTAACTTTATGGAGACCTGTGATTAGCCCCACATTGTACTTTTATACATGTACCTGCACTCTGTATTTTTGAGACATCATGAACTGCACACTAATGTAAAAATGTAAAATATTTCTAGATTTAAAATAAATCACTGTACAATTTTATTTCTTGTAGTGGCTCTTAAGAGTTTCTTCCTGCTGTGTTCCTGAATGTGCTGTCAGACTTTGACCTATCAGTGCCCTGTGGGATGTTCTGTATACCTCCTGAATGTATAGTGTCAAAAAGGCACAAAACATATTCCTCAAACTTAGTTTCTCTCCTATGTTGTCTTACTCTAATTTTCTTATACTTAATTTAATCACTGTTTCTTCTGAAAACCACTGTCATCTTTCATTCACTCCAAACTCCAGGACTTTATTGGTAACACTTTCCAGGTTCTACCTGTGAATCACCTGCCCTGATGCGATCCATTTGCAGGTGGACATGCCTGTCATCTTGTTTGCAAGAAGCCAGAAGAGATCACCTGTCAGAATTACAGTGCTCCAGAACAGCGTAAGTTTTGAATAGACTTCTAAAATCTCTGACTTTGTTGACCTGGGGTCCTTTTGTATTTTACTCTATTTTTAAAGGATCTTAGTTTAAAGATTAGTCTTGTCATTAAAGATTAGTCTGGTGTACCATCTAAGATACATGATCAATTGCTGCCTGTAGAAGGAGGATAGTGTAGGATCCTAGTGTAGGATTTGTGCTTTTAGTCTAACAAGTTGCAAAAAACATCTGCTGATGTACTAAGATTACATTGAAGGTCAGAATTCGTAGGAGCCTTTCTGCCTCAGGCCTGATGGTTCTCTTAGCACAAAACCTATTACTACTAGCACATCTTTCTGCTGCAACTAAGAGCAGGATCTTCCAGGAGTCGACAAAACAAGTCAGTTCAGTGTAGTATGAGAAAATACTGCTTAAGGATGACTCTGATGACCACTAGTGAAAAATAAAAGTTAATTCCCCTTACAAAGCAACAGTACACATCTTGTTCTACTAGTTAAGGATCCATTTTTTTTTTCATCACTAGGACAAGAATTTGCAAATACATCCTCTCCCTTATTTCTCTTAGTTGAAGGAGGATTTGAGGGGGGAAGGTTATGCATTTCTGCCCTACCCTGTGCCATTAAATCTTGTTGCTGTTGAAGAAAGTCTTTAGTAGAACATACATGCAGGCAGGAAATAATGTTAGATGGGAGCTCAATACAAATCAAAAGCAGGGGGCTATTTTTTCCAAGAGCCTGTAATCCTACAAGCAAGTTTGAATTTAGTATTCAGCTTTGGTGCCAAAAGAGAAAAGAGATGCTTCACATGATTATTGAAAAGACTGTGAAATGTATTGCAGAAATTGATTTCCTCGGCCACTGTGACAGACTCCTCTCATCAGCCTAACACCTCAAGAACTGCAGCACAAATGGACTTGAAGTTTAATCCCTCTCTGCTTGCCTACATCCTTGTGGCAATGATGACTTTAAGATAGCTCAGCAGAGGTTCATATATGGCAGAGAAGAAGCACTTCTGCTGGTCTCCTCACCAGCAAGGTAAAATTTAAATGAATTTGAATATATCCTGTCAAGGGATGTCCAGAGCAGTTTTTGTGCAGTTTCTAGGCAGGGGAAGTAGCATTATTTTGAAATAAACATTACAGTTTCAAAGCATTTAAGACCACCATCCTGTAGCAAGTTGATCCAGATGCCAGACACTTAACACTTGAAACTTTTAATTGTTTCTAGCACAGACAGTACACAAGTTGGCAAAACTTCTAATTAAAACCATAGGTGTTTTAGGCCAATGGTAACAATCGTGCAACAGAAATCATGTAAGACTGTGGATTTCATCAAGGGGTTAGAAAATGTAGTGGCTTATACTCACATTTGACTTCAAACTGTGCTGACATCTGTTTTAAGTAACTTTTAACATGAATCACTCAGCAGCAAAAGCTTTGTATGCATCTCCCTCCCCACATTAACAGAACTAGTGTTATAATGGGAAGAATTGGAAGCCCTCCTGCAAAAGCTATGTGTGGACACTCATTCCCACCATGTAACAAAACTTCAAGAATGCAAGAAGTCTCATGCTAGCCTCTACTAAAACCAATACAAGGCTTTCTTGATAGTAAAGCACCTGCAACCATATTCAGATTTCTAATCTCCCAGGAGAAATCCACAATCAAGTCCACTCAGATTTTATACAGTAACTGAGAAGCCACATAAATATCACTGAGGCAACACGTCCAGTTATAGACTGTCTTCTGGGTACTCCACCCCCCTCTACAACACTTGTGCTGGGCTATTCAAAGAGAAGGTCTTCATCCTTCTCCTCCATTAAGAGGTTGGCAGGTTCACGTTCCCCACCAGCAGCTCTCCGCAGCTCCCGTTCTTTCTCGGATTTTTCTTTCAGTACCTTTTTCTTTTCTTGTATCTTCTTTAACCTGTGAACAGTACATGATTTATCAGTGAAAAAACCTATGTTTTCATAAAACATCAGATTAGCATCAAAGATGCAATACAAAGTGGACAAGACTGGAACTGCTTCAAGCAGCTTTAAGGAATTGAAGGTCCTGTAATAAATTGTTCTTATGCCTAGGTGCTCCAACTGGGAATAAAAAATATTCTTTGCAGATTAACTCTTTTTTTCTGATCCAAACTCTACATTCCTGACACTAAAAACTGAATTACACTATTCTGCTTTTCCTGAATGAAGGTGATTCTTTAATCAATGTCAGGTTTGACATTTTTACTTCAGGGAGCCCGAAACGCTTCCCTTCATGGAAGAGGTGTCCTTAAAGCACCTGCATGTGCTATGTCCCATTCTCTGGCCACATGATAAAGACTACAAGGCACAGTCAAGTGGAAGTGATCTGTTAGTAAGTTTGAGAAAAGTAATTTCAGATCTCCAAGTGCCCAGCTCTGGGAATTCAATGTACAACAAGAGCCAGATCGTTTTTCACAGTGTTCACTGACAGATTTGGTGAGCATCTCTCTTAACTACATTCTGAGCAGTTTGAGCTAAGAAGAAACCATCTTTGTCTTGTTTTAGGTACTTACCTGTAGAATTCTTCCCGTTCTCTTTCATCCAGTTCTGTGATGATGTAAGAAAGAGTACGCTCAATCCTGGGAATAATCACTAAAATATATATATAAATAAGGAATGTGTTAGGCTGCTGTTATATTAGCCTGGAAATTGTTTAATACGCTGCAGGGACTATTATTTAAAGTTTCTATTTTTAAAAAGTCATGACAGTTGAGCTGGACTTGAACAGAACTACCTTTTTCCATCCCAACTGTCAGAAACTTCTGCTTAATATACAGTACTTTTACCCACTGCGTTCTGCTCTGATTCATTTGATAAAGCCTTCAAATCCACATGGGATAAAGAAAATATTCAAGTAAACCAGCCCAAGGGAAGATTAAACCAAGCTGGCTGTAGCACTGGAGCTGGGCACAGCTCAAGGCTACATGCCAGCAACTGCCTTTTCAAATTGGAAAGCTGTTACCAACATCATGAAAGTTTGAAAGGCTGCAGAGGAAGTTTCTCCACAGTGAATTTTTTTGAGTGATAATCACAGAAAAAGCCTGCAAGTTCAAAGGAGTAAGTCTACAGAAAAGAGTATCAAAAAGGGCAGATTAGAATAATTTATTAAAATATTGTGCTGTGTATATGCAAAGATGATTAAATTCCAGCTGTCAACAAGTTGAGAAGGAACTTGAAAAAATCCAAGTACCCTCATTACTACAGCAGAAGTAGCCACAGCAGTGTTGGGCATGGGCAGTAGTTAAGAAACTGAAAGAGAAATTTGCAAACAAACAGGAGCAGGAAGGATAAGGAATTTGGATCAAAGA
Source organism: Crypturellus undulatus (assembly GCA_013389825.1). NCBI lineage: Eukaryota > Metazoa > Chordata > Aves > Tinamiformes > Tinamidae > Crypturellus > Crypturellus undulatus. The sequence goes on along the minus strand of VWPW01007383.1, from coordinate 764,102 downwards.
TAAACACCAAAGAATGTGTATCAAAATTGCTCTGTTCCCTATAACCTGAACTTAGCCAAGACTGTTCTCCAGATGCCTACTCTGCCACCCCATCCAAAAGCAAAAAGTCTGAGCTCTAGGCTGGACACCATAATCCAGTTTCAAAAGGTGCAACACTAGGAAACATTACAAAAACAGCTATTGGAATATTTTTACACATTCCTTACAACATCATCCCTTCCTTTTATTTCTAGTCAACAGACTTGACACAGTAAGTCAAATATGCCTGGCAGACAGTCCAGAATACACATTTGTTAAGTCTTTATACTTATTACAACTTCCTAAGTCCTTTCTCATGTTTGTAACCTCATGTATCTCTGTGTACTCCAGCCTCTCTGGACTTTTTTAAGGTGAAAGCAGTCAAAAGAAGAGGAGCTTTCAGGACTCTGCTCTCCAGACTGTAAGGAGATTCAAAACTACTACATTCAAAAATAATACTAACAGAACAAATACTCACCATGTTCAATCGCATTCACACGTCTGTTTGTTATTTTAATGGCTTCATCCAAGGTAACAAAGGATGTCTGATGGGAAGATATTCAATAATTAATATGTAACAAAAAATAAAAAGCTTTTCATTGATATTATAAACAAAATGAGCAAAATTCTTGATGGGAGCAGAATTGTATCTGCTAATGCCATTGCTCTTACTATTAACAGATTACATGTGAATGCTGGAGGTATGCCCAATACTAACTCCCCAAGGAAAGGTTCTTTGCATTCTTGACTAAAGAAATCAGTGAAGCTCTAATATGATGGAAGAAGGTCTGCAACTTTGTACTATGATAGACTAAAGGATTATAGTGCAGCTGAAGGCATTAGGCTGCAATCACCGATACTACCTTACTTCATTTACAAACTGTGAGAAACCAGAGATCCCTTCCCCCCGTTTTTCTTTCCTCCCATCAACCTGTAAGGAGGCCAGCTCCACAAGTAGCTCCACAGCTTTGGCATAATTCCTCTTCAGCTTGGCCAGCTGTTCTCCACCCCTAGCCAAACCAGTCAGCTCATAACCTAGAAAAATATCCAACAAGAACTGTTGCTAATGCCATTATGGTGCTTCCTTACTAGCTTAAACATAGCATTTACAACCTACAGTGATACAACATGGATCAGCAACTGATAAGGTGAAGTCTCCGCCCATTAACCTCCCTATATGGTGGTTTATGTAAAAATGTTGGGTTTTTGCATGTCCACAATAAGATTTGTCAGTCCTAAAAAACCTCCTACTTAACCTTAAAAATGATTATCAAGACCAATCTTCCTCTAATCTGAAAAACACACTGATTTAAAGATTTGAAATCCACAGCAGCCCCCAGTAACAAGTCTTCAAGTCACAGGAATATGGGGTGAAGAATCACAAAGGAAAGACATACTACTCATACTGTAGACTGACTTATCAGCAAGGCATGACTATTTTTCCAGTAGCATAAACAGATATAAGAACCTATAAGATATACTCATTTTTTTACTTACTGTCTCCTCCTTCCTGATAATGCTCAAAAACTGGCAAGGTTACACCTAGGAAAGGCAAAAAAATAGTCAAGAGACAGTGTGTTATTTATTTATTAAATGCAATTCACCTTTCTCCTATTTGCTTCTAATGAATCACATGAGCTCAGAAGTTTTGTTTTCAAAGTCTTCACATATAGATTGGAAAGATTAAGTCATGCAGGTTCCACCATTTTTACGGAACTTCAGAATCATATTACTTGACATCACATTGATATATAGGCACATAAAAATATCAGGAGAGTAAATTCAAATTTACTGTGTTTCTGTTTAGCAATGTTTTCCCTAAGCTTAGGAAATGCTTTAAGCATTTGGTTTTAATTTATCGTTCTTGACTTTTTTAATACATAATTCTTGTTATTTAACTTCCTGGTGCTAATTTTTTAATATTTAATTTACAGACTTTTTTTAGTGCCGATGAAGGAAAAAAAGCACAATAGAATTTATGTTTATTTGATCTAGATATTGAACTGCAGTTTACATGCCTCATAAAATGAAATGTGTGACTCAATACAAAAATTCAGCTGCTGTATCTAAAAATTTTAGTAGATTACAAGTGTTCCTACCATTAGATGAGTAAGCGAAATGAAGATGAGAGTGTGCTTGGAAATAGTATGGAATATATCAGTTTACTCCCCAACATCCATCAAAAGTCAAAGCAACCCTAGTCTGGAACAGTCACCTGCTACGTTGTCTTTTTTAGCTCTGATCTTGACTTGAGCTTTGTTCACATTTTGAATCACAGTGGTACTGTAAGAAAGAAAATGTTTATCTTAATTGGGAAGATTAAAGTGGTCCATTAATTCACTATATACAAAGTGAAGCAGTATTGTTGTAAATATTTGGAGATAGTTTCCAGCTCTGTTTTTGGACCGCAGACTTCAAAGCTAACACAGAACCTATGACACAAATGAGTTTCCAACAATGTTAAAAGCAGCAGTCTGTGAAGTGGTGTTTTAGAAACATCTTTGACTAAGTATACAAAGCCAATCTTAAAAATTGCTGATTATCTGACAAATTATTTCAAAATATTTTAGTAAGTGTAGTAAACCTGTAAGACCCTACTCCTACTAACAGCAAAGGAATTGCAAGGTTAAAATGCAAACCAAAGTTGTAACATTTAAGAGTTCATGCGTATTTGTTCTTTCAAAACACTAATAACTTTGTTCATCCATTAAGTCTACCAAAAAGGCACAGTGAAGTTTCTACAAAAATTCATCTTGAAGGATTCTGGAATATCTTGGTGTCTTCCCACAACAGGTCACTGTAGCCAACAAGGTTTGTTTTCCCTCATTAGCAATAGTGAGACAAGAGGTCAGGATCCTGTCCATAAGTCCACAACAAAGAAAAAACATAAATAGTCTTGATCATGCTATATATCTTTGTTTCCTTATATGTTGGTTGCTTTTTGCAAATGGAATCTATCTTCTCAAATAAAAAAACAGTGGGCAATTTGTGTGTAATTTCTGTTAATATTTCTGCTCTTCTTAAATAGTATTTAAAAATTTTAATTTTCTTCCAAATGAGAGCTCAGCAGTGTGTTGGACACCCTTCCCTGTGCATAGGGTTCCCACAGGTAAGCTCAGCAACGCTCACCTGAAGTCTCCAGCTGTGAACTTTGCCTCAGCCAGGGAAAAGGCAGCTTCTCTCATCACCTCACCCATCAGCAATTTAGTCTGGAAAGAGCGAGAGGAAGGAGGAGGTAACAAATATAAGGTCTTTTGCTCCTTCTGCTGGACGAAGCTTTTAATTAAAAGCATCAAGAATATAATATGGAATTTAAGAAAGAAAAAAACTTTCTCAAGCTAACTCTCAAATCACACATCCTTCATAAAGGAAGAAATTCCATCTGAATGCAACTTCTGATGTCTACCTCCTCGTGTTCCCAGTCACGTAGGAAATGTATATGTGCAGTGTCCTCTCAAGCAACAAAGACAGTACCACAGAATGCATTAAATCCCCTCCTACAGTGTCCACTCCTACTCCATCCTGACATAGGAAATCTCCTGTGATGTAGAAAATGCAGTAAGAAACTCTAGACATAGAAGAAAACAGAGACTAGGACTGGTTGGAAAGAGGTGAAGAATATTAAGTGTTACAGAATTTCAGTACCATCCCTGCCAGGAAAAGGTACTTCTGCTGACATGTCCTCAGTAGCCTCACTTACAAAACACAGGTTATCCACAAAGTTGTCCTCTGTTACAGACTATCTTATGATGTTAGCAGGATGTTCCCATATCGTATAACTAACTGACAGATAACAGAACTTTTAAACAGAGTGAGCCCTACACAGGAAAACACTAGTTTACCTACCTCGATGATTTTCTTAAGAATCTGCCTGAATCGAAGTGTCAAAGCATCAGATTTTTTCTTCAAGAGGTTACGACCAGTTTGGGCTCCTTTCAAACGGGCTTTCATGATGGTCTGAGCCCTGTTAAGCACAGGAAGAAATAAAAAAGTCCCACATTGTCCAAAGGGATACGGAAAAAGTGAAAACAAGCTTTTAGACACGGACATGATTCAAACTATGAAGCAACTAAGAAAAAACAATGCAGTAAGCCCGGGTGGGCAATTCAGGAAAGAATTCTAATTTTGCATTTAAAATGAAGGGAACATATCCTTTCCATCAATGACAATTACAAAGCTAATATATGTAAAGCTGAATATCATGAAAAAATGACAAGCTATTTTTTCAGTTTTTTCATGACGACAACCCGTAACAAACCATTCTGGTGCCTATTTGGGAAGTGAAGGATCCCTGTTTCCCTCTACTGCTGTGTTTGAGTATTTTTTTCATTTATGTTAACTAAATTGGCAGTAGTTATACCACAAAAGCAATAAGTGTTAGTTTATGCTACTGCTTTGTTCACACAACTACTAAACACAAAGGACAACACTCAGGACAACTCTGTGTAAGAAGTGGCCTGCATACTTCCTCTCAGGCCTTGGAAAAAATATGTATAACTAAGATTCTACCTTAACTTCCCCACTTTAGAGTGTATATTATGAGAATAACGTCTACAAGATGCTTATAACTGGAAAAAGCCAAGTCTTTTCTAAATGCTCAGGATAACAAGAAACAAGGTCAAGGAACAGGAAGGTAGTTTTGCTTTCCTAACAAACTGGCACCATCTCTGGGACAGCAGCACTTTGCGCCAACCTGCTCGCTCTATTCACACCTGCCAGGGACTGGCTCAGTTCTACCCCAAGCCAGATCCCATGGGTTTGGCAAATGCATTAAACAAAGCCGTGTTTACTGTAAAGAAGACAGAGCAGTTTCTGAAAGGGATCATGGCCAGTGCTGAAGAGGTTCATAGCAACAAAACCTTTCACAAAGCTATAAAGGAGAAAAAGGAATGTCTATGAAAATTCTGTTTTGTCGGTTAATAAACAGATGTGTTCCAGAGATAGATGTGCCTTACTTGATTGTCCTAACTTACTTCCCTAACAAAATATTAGCCACATTATTGATCTAACACCTCCTTTGAGAGAGAGGCCGGTAAGTTTTAAGCCGTTGCACGTGACCAGCTCACGACAGCAATGGACAAGCCTGCAAAGCCGCAGCTCGGGCACCAACTACTTTTATGCAAGACCTGAAACATGTTTTGCAGCAAAGCCTTTCTACCCTGGTCAGCTCTGGAGAGAGGAAGTACAGCTTTATTATATATTATTATTACATTAGCGGCAATAGCCGTTTTAGTGCAGTATCAATGTAAAGTGTTCCCGTTTGCTCTGGTGCTGGCTGCTTTCCATCTCGGGAGGCAGCTGCCTTCATGACAAATGGTCTGCTGCGAGAACCTGGAAAATTACGGCTGCCGCTGTCCGACTTCCTCTATTTCCCTGACTCCTGCTGGGAGGCCCCGGCGCGCGGTGGCGCCGCAGCGGCCTCCGCTGTTCGGGGCAGAAGCCGCGCTCTGCCCTGCAGCCCTGTCCTTATGTGCGCAACGTTATAACGTGCATAAGAAAGCCCCGAGCCGCTGCTGGCACCGGTGACAGCCCCTGTGCCGGGAGAGTTTGCGCCGGAGAGCGGCCGGGAGCCCCGCCGGGCCCAGCCGTGACCGTTGGCGCGGCCGTTGGCCCCCGCGTGGGGAGCGGGGGAGACGCACGACACGGGACACTCACATGCGCGACGGGAAGATCTCGATGCGGTCCTTGCCCGACATGGTGGCGGTGCGGGCGAGCGGGCGGGCGCCGCCGCTGCTGCTGCTGCTGCCGCCCCGCCGCGCGCTCACGTGACGCCGCAGCC
>VWPW01007383.1:731141-758027 GCA_013389825.1 Crypturellus undulatus | reverse complement strand
GAGGCCGGGCCCGGACCGGGCCCGTCCGTCTGGAGCGCTTCGCGAAGCGGGGTGACGCGCTGGGCCGCGAGGTGCGGCCGCAGCGGGCGGAACCCGTGTGTCGGGTTTGTGGCGGGGCTCGAGAGGGGCCGGCGTGCCCGGTGAGCGCTGCCGCCGGCGGCTTCCTGCGGAGCGACGGCGGTCAGTGCGCCTGCCCACCCGTCGCTGCGTGCCTGCGGAGCGCACTGTGTTATGTATATGTGTGTGCGTGTGTGTATATATATGAGTTCTATTCGTTCTTTTTTCTTTTTCTTTTTTCCTATCTAGCTGTATGTTTGGTGGGAAAAAGTTTTTTTTCTTTGCCTTGATTTGGTTTGTTTCTTTCTGGAGATGTTCTCTGTTCAGTGCCCCCTTCATAGTGGGTTGTTCATTCTGCCTGCTCTTCTGCCGTCTTTGCATCCTCTGAAAAGCAGCCCATGAAGCTACGAACCGCTTTCTCTGTAGAGAATTAAGCAAAGATTTTGAGTTTTGAATATAGTTTGCTGGAGCGTAGAGATGGAGCCTCTTCCTTCTCAGGACGAGCTTTACTCTGCCTGTCATTTCCACAGCACTTCACGTGCTGTCCTGTGGTGCACCTACGGACACCCTTTTTAGCACCACAGACTTCTCTACTGTGTGCCTCTGCTATTGAAATCTGGCTTACAGTTTGCATGATGTTATGAATTCAGGGGGATGAGGAGTGCGGTACCTCCCTTCCACCACATGAAGTCTCTCCTGTATTGTGCAGTATGCATCATATGGCAGTCAAGTGGGTAATAACTAGGTAGCAAGTTCTTTTTGCTTTAATTCAAAAGATGATCATCTGAGCCAAACCAGTGGTAATATTAAAATACCAAAACTAATTTATCTCAGTACTTACGAAAGCCTAATTCTGAGAGAGCTCTCCTAAAGTAATTTTACACTTTCTTGTTCCAAAGAGTTTCATCTTCTTTTCTATTGTTGCCAGTCCTTGCTGCATTTTAGTACATTTTTGGAGAAATTAGTGGTGTACCATGAAATAAGTCACCTTGTTTCTTTCTGCACAAATTACAGAATGCCTGGACTAAGCTGTAGATTCTACCAGCACAAATTTCCAGAGGTGGAAGATGTAGTGATGGTCAACGTTCGGTCCATTGCGGAAATGGGAGCTTATGTCAGCCTGCTGGAATACAACAACATCGAAGGCATGATCCTCCTTAGTGAGCTCTCCAGGAGACGTATCCGCTCCATAAACAAACTTATTCGCATTGGAAGGAACGAGTGTGTCGTGGTCATAAGGGTTGACAAAGAGAAAGGTATTCTGGGCTATTAAGAGCAATACTAAGCTTGAAATCATAAATAGAAATGCATATGAGCTGGGCAGGTAGATATTCTTTTGTTTTCACTTGGGGTTTTTGGTTTAAGGCATCCAAACAAACAGAGCATCATCTTACCGTCTACTTGTGAGCATTCTTCTGAGTATTCTCTGAGATGTAGGTTAATGAAGGCCAGTCACACCAGTGTGAAGTGATATTTTGTTTCTTTTGATGTCAGTGTAGCTTCCCTGAGTCTTGTGAGAAGACTGACTCCTATCTGAGATAGTAGAAAAAATCTTAATAATGAGCATTTGAAGCTCACAGTGCATCCTGTGCCCTAAGGCTTCAACCTTGATTATAAAATGGATGGAAGTTATGCAGTGATTGTATAATATGCATACTCTAGAAGGGTAAAAGTTGATACTTATAGTAAAGCCTTAAAATTGTCTTCTGTGTGTGTGAATTTTTGTTTTTAAATTTCTTCATATATCTTTTATATATAGAACATGTCTCTTTTTAGAAAAGTCCAGTGACATATTTAAAATCTATATCCCTGCTCTTTTATGGTTTTTCTCTTCAAGCAACTGTTAGGTATGGTGTATTTTTTTGTTATTTTGCGAGTAAAGTTTGCATAATCCTAATGCTTTCAAAAATGTTTTCTTCTGATAGGTTATATTGACTTGTCAAAAAGAAGAGTTTCTCCAGAGGAAGCAATCAAATGTGAAGACAAATTCACAAAATCGAAGACTGTGAGTTGCTTTGTGATCTTCAGGTCTTGTGATTTGCTCAGCTGGTTTCTTGAACAACAAAAATGCACAGACATGAGTTAATATGAACATAAAATGTTCTCCTTACCGTGTGTGCTGTAATATTCCTTTACCCATGCATATATACAGTCAGTTCATCTGTCCATGAATGCTCTGGTAAACTGCTACTGGATTCATGGATGGACGAGTTGTTGACTGAAAACTTAGGATGTAAAGGGTGATGTTTTAATGATCAGAGATGCAAATACAGCTGCTGGTTTAGGATGCTATGGACAACCATCATTGAAAAAAAACTTGCGTTTGGTGTGCAACTTTTGTGCTCCTGAGAGAAATATTTGCTGTTGAGTATTACTTTTTTATAACTTTTTTTTCTTCCTATACAGTAAAATACTGTATCTAACAGTTCATTATAATTTTCTGCTTTATAATGTACAGTAAAGGTTCAAGTGCTGTTTGATGCGCTGTAAGCCCCTAGAGCTTGGTATGCAATTTTTTGCTGAGTATAGAGGAAGATTTGTATTGCAACATCCTACAATAGTGTCCCTTGTTTTTTCCACTTATTTTTCTTTTTTTGGATCAACAATTTTGGTTTTTGATTTTAATCCGAAGAACTCAATTGTGTGTGGCGTAAGCTCATAGTAAGAGCTAGTCGTTATGTGAGTTGGAATAATATGTTCTCCTTTCTCCTTATTTATTTATTTTTGATCTCTTTATGTTCAAGGTTTACAGCATTCTTCGCCATGTTGCTGAGGTCTTGGAATACACTAAGGATGAGCAGCTTGAGAGTCTGTTCCAGAGAACTGCCTGGGTATTTGATGACAAGTACAAAAGACCAGGATATGGTGCTTATGATGCATTCAAGCATGCAGTCTCGTAAGGACACTTTTTTACTTCTAGGAATTTACTTTGTTGTTGTAGGGAAGTACTTCATGGACCAGATCCATCACAATGTTCACTTCAAAGTCAGTATGTAGCATGTGCTCATGGAGGCTTAATCAGCTTCTATTTCAGCCCTCCAGTTGCTTACTGTAGGGTTCTCTGACTGTTCAAGTGGCATTCCTCAGAAAAGAAGAGGTACTGACCTTGGTTTCTCTGTCAGAATTTGCCTGTTCTTAGTCTCAAGCACATATTTTTCATGCTTATCTAGCTTTGTGCCTGAAGATATTGCTACCCACAGCTAACTGCCAGTCTTCCACTCTTACAAGCTGAATTTTTCTTTTCTAAAGGCTATCACAAGTTGGCTTGTAGCTTCTCAAACCAACACTTCCAAACTTGGAGAACAGAAGTGAGATTATTAGTCTAAAATGGAATTATGAACAGGAAGACTTGGAAACTGTGACATGAATGAGCATGCACTGAGATGAATTGCCTCTTAACTGTATATGAAGTCCAGTATTTCAGTTTGCTTTCCGAATTATTAAGCCATTTGCTTTTTCTCTAAAGATTCAAGAAAAGCTAAATTGGCGATCCAAAAATAGATTTCTCAAATCTTTCTAATTTTTCACTTTTCTAATACGTAAGCCCATAGGAGATTAACTTCATTCTAACACTAGGTGGCAATGATAGGATTTTAATAACAGTCTTCTAAAGTCATTTCTGTTTTGGGGAGAGAAATAATTTACTGTATCATCACCTACCCTGAGTTCTCTCCCATAGAAGATGACTTCCCTTCTAATGAAAGTAAATCTACTGATAAAGGGCTAATTTGGGTAAGCTGCTGAGGAAAGGACTGCAGATCATTCTGTAACTGAAAAATATTTAGTTAAACAACTGTATACTAAAGGCCCAAAGGCTATACTTGTACAGCCTTTTAATCTTCAAAAGAAGTATTGAGCATACAATCCATGTGCTCCTCATTTGCTGTTCTGTTTGGAGCATAAAATTCTGAGGTTGTCTGTTTTAAAAATATGTTCCATCAGTAATACTTCATATTTCTGGCAACGGACAGCACTTTTACTTCTTCCTGTTGTGCTGTTGTGTTAAGCTGCCAAGAGAGAGCAGGACTATGTGCCTTCATAAGGTTCCTGAAGTACCTGCTGAAGACATAGCATGTGTGCTGATAACTAGGAATTTTGCTTGCTCTTTCTTTTCTTATTGCTGAGGTTTTGGGGATTCAAACAGCAAGATCATGTGGTGAAATTTTTAAATATATTTGCACTCTACTAAGTAAAAATATTAACAGTATCTACTCATTGAATGTGCAGTATAGGTCAGGAAAGTTTTAATCGGAGGACTTGACTGAATAAATGAAGAAAGAGAATTTTCCTGTTCAGTAAATAAAACATCTCTGCCATATAAGATCCTATTTTCCAGTGTATATACACATCATATTTTTGGATTCTGTTTGGCCGTCCATTATATATATTCAGTATGTAAAATTGCAACAGATAGTGTTTTATTAGTAGCAAAGACCAGTCTCCAAAAGTGCCTCAGTTTTTTGGGGCATTTTGTTTTTTGTTTAACTGCCAGCTAGTAGTAGCATAGGTGGTCTGGTGTCATGTTACAGAGAACCGTAAATCCTGTCTTTGAAAAATGTAATCAGGACCTTTCTTCTCTCAGGAACAGAGTTTGAATGTTCAGAAACTTTTGTTGAGGCAAGACTGAATACCAGCTACAAGGCTAACAGGGAAAACTTTTGTGAGGTGCTTTTTGGTCATGCTTTTTGTTTCAGAGGTGTCTTGGGGTAAAATAATACACAGTATTTTTTTCAGAACAAGAACTGCTGCTTTCATATGGTTAAGCAGTAGAGGAATTTGCCTGTGTGATCTCTGGGTTTGCAGCTGGTAGGTTGCGATCTGAAAAACTTACGTCCTTTAGCCAGAATTGTAGCCAGCTGATGCATGTCTGTCTGTGGTTCCGTTACTGTTAAAAAGGAGTAAAGAATAACATGGAATTAGCATAGGTTATTTTATAGAAAGAAAGACAAAACTCATGATTGATTAAAATGCTAGAATAATTCAAAAACCTCAGATTCATTGTGGACTTGTTTTCATGCAATATGAGCTTATTATAACTTTGGGTGAAATACCAAAGCATGAGTTATCTTTCTCACTCTACCTATAATTTGTATAGGGGGCTGGACAGAGTTTACACTTTTTTTAAATCATTTAAACTGTTCATTCAAGGAACAGACTGCATGAACAGTTTGCTTTGTTGATAAATACTTCCATGGAAAAAGGTTTTGCAAATAGAGGTCTTTTGTTTCTTCCATTGTTTAAATAGACTCTTAAGCTGTATCTCCAACTTATTTGCCAGGATTATGCATAAGAATATTAAAAGGTTATCACAAATTGATGTTGCTACTTACTCCAATTTGTACGACTTCTGTAACATTACTTTGTTTGATTCAGAGACCCTGCAATCCTGGATAGTCTAGATCTCACAGAAGAAGAGAGGCGTGTGTTAATTGACAATATTAACAGACGTCTGACACCACAAGCAGTCAAAATCCGAGCTGGTGAGTTCTCTTTGGATGTCCATTTAACAGGTCTTGGCATGAATGTTGAGTTACTGTATCTTGTAAGCTACAAATTCACCTAAACCGTGTAGCTAGTGGTGTTTATATTAGAACAAAACCACTCTTTCAGAAGTAAGACATCATAATCAAGAAATTGCTTGCCAAATGCTTGTATGGCTCCTGTCTCAAACTCCAAGACATTCTGTTTGGCTCCCTGCCGCCAATTGCAGATTCTTTGGGACACAAAGTAGTTGTCATAATGCATAATGTAGACTTAATACAAAGCAATTTAAATATTTCATAGTTTTTACTGAATCCAAAACATTCTTTAACTTTTTTGCATTGTTGAATGCAAAGTATTGAATCCTTTGGTTCCCTGACAGGATGACTGATCTGTATTGGCATGACTAGGAGTATGAAAACATCAGTGGGTGCAAACCGTTCTGAGTTTGCTCTGGGTGTATTCCCAGCTGGTTGATTGCAAAACATCCAGCAAGATATATTATCTTAAGCCCAGCACCTCACTAATGTGCTCATACAGTTTGAGCTGTTTTGTCTCTTGCTAGCACAATGTAGGCAGAGAAAAGTGTGTCTGTCTGCACTGCTTAAGATGAGGTACTTGGAAAGTGTAAGTGTGGTCTTGCAGCCACATAACTGAACAGGTTTAAAAGCACACAGGTCTTCAAACAGATCATCAGGATAACAGAGTTGTGATTGTGCTTGGAGTAAGAAACTGCCCCTTCTCTGTTAGTGCATTTTGATGAGCATTAGCACTAAATTCTGTGGAGAGGAGCGAGAAAAAGAGAATCTATAACCGTGTGACAGGGAAATGAAGAAAAGAAGGCAAAAAGTAAGGTAATTAAAAGTGCTTTTGTCTATTATTGCAGTAAGAGGCCCCATATTGATTAAACTAGATTTCAAATATGGAGGTAGAGTTTGACAGCCATGCAGCCTGACCTTGGTAAAATAAATATAATTTGATTAGTTTTGAAAATGAAGTTACTTGAAGAATATATTATTAGTATATCTTGCCTGTTTTATTCAAATTCTCTAAGCTGCTTTTAATTTTGTCTTCAGAGGAGTTGGGGAAACTTTCTGTTGGCTAATTGCCTCATCACAAGGCTGATGAGATTCTTGCTTTTCTATGAACTTACCAGTAACAGCTGAGAATTAGAAGGTTATTGTGAGTCACCTAGAGTGAGACTAATCCTTATGGGTATGTTAAACCTTTGCACCATTGCTACATAGTCAAACAAACCTTCCTTTTGACTAATCCGGAAATAACAGATACAACCAACATGCAGTGTGTGCTTCACTTTCAAAAACCTGTAAAAATATAGATTAATTATTTGAAGTGTGTAGTAGTAAAATTTATCCTCCATCTCTCTCTCTCTCAGAGAATTGCTCCTAAGGTGATGCCCCTGATATAAGTGTTGGTAGAATTCCTTGATTTTTGTGGTTTTGCACTTTCCAAAATTTAGCTTTTCTGAATAATTCTTTTATCTTTGTTCCTCTTGGATTTATTGGGGAATGTGGAAGGCAGAGTGCATAAGGGTGTATAATTTCATGTTCTGTATTTTTAAAGCATTGAATAAATTCTCTAGATGAATAATATTTTACAAAGACTTTCTGTATCTCAAGTTACTAATTTTGTAGATTGAAATACTTCTGCAGTTCTGGAAGGTACTGAAGCTGTTTTTGTAGGTGAATGTTTGTTACTAAAAAGTTGTATTAAAGTTTAACGAAAAAGCTTTCAAGTTAATGCAGCCTTTGATAGCTTTATACCTATGAGTTTTGTTATTTGTATTTGTCTCTCTTAGACATTGAGGTTGCCTGCTACGGCTATGAAGGCATAGACGCAGTGAAAGAAGCTTTGAGAGCAGGCTTGAATTGTTCCACGGAGAACATGCCCATTAAAGTAAGTTTCCATCTTCATAGTAAAACCAAAAGCAAAGTTGTCTGCTTCCCTCAGTTACTATTAACCTGCAGTTGCAACTGCAACTGCTGCAGTCAACTGGCTGAAGCCAAGCAGTTGTTCACATGTTTGTTTCTTCTACATAACATGGCGTGTAACACACATCACTTCCACCTAGTCGTGACAGTTGCTGCTATGACTCAGCTCTGGTTCAAGAAGTTGTGTCTATTTAAGTTGTCTTAGTCTTGACTGGTTATCATAGTCATAATTATATTTGCAAAATGATGTGATGAGACACTTTACTGATCTACAAGGTATTTCCTCACTTAATATTATATATAACACATATTTTCCTAAATAAATATACTATATAAAAATAACTATTTTCAATGTGAGAAATTTGTTGGGCTGTCAGAAACTGTTATTTTAATCCGTTTATGCTTCTGGAAAGGTTTTTATAATGGCAAAATGTTCTTCTGGATTATAAATTTGGAACAATATTGCTCACTTGTGGGCTTTTTGGTTTTATGGGTTTTTTTGTTTTGTTTTGTTGTTGTTACTGAATTTACCTTTTTTTCTTCTTTTATTCTCTGCATACAATGTGATAGATTAATCTGATAGCTCCTCCTCGTTATGTGATGACTACTACAACGCTGGAGAGAACCGAAGGGCTGTCTGTTCTGAATCAAGCCATGGCTGTCATTAAAGAAAAAATCGAGGAGAAGAGAGGTGTCTTCACTGTGCAGATGGAAGTAAGAACACATTGCACTCTGAAACATGTCTGTGTCCCCTCTTTCTCCCCCCTTCTGCCAATAGTTTTAGAATAGAGCAAGATGAGTAGTGCTAGAAAGCATTTTAGCAAAAAAATTATGAAACTAAAAATATTAAACCCGAACTTCTACTTTGGTAAACAAATGACCAAAGTTTCTATTTTTATGTTTCTATTGCATGACTTTATTTAACTTTTTGCTCTTTATGTAGGATCAGAGCAACCAAGTCCACTTTTTTTTTTTTTTTTAAGGTGGAAAGAAGGGAAAAAAAATGTTTGCTTATGACTTTGTTATTGTTTTTTCCACAGCCAAAGGTGGTTACTGACACAGATGAGACTGAGCTTGCAAGACAGCTGGAAAGACTGGAAAGGGAAAATGCTGAAGTAGATGGGGATGATGATGCTGAAGAAATGGAAGCCAAAACTGAAGACTAAACTTGTGGATATTTAGAAGAGAGAGAGCATATGAAAAAATTAGACATCCCATTGCAAGTACCCTGGACCAAATGTTTCCAGTATTGAAAACTTCAAAAGCAAATACATCAAGTATTTTACTGTTACAAAACAAGAACAATATATGAAATTGTCTCCTAAACAACATTTGCTCTCGTGCATCAACTTACGCTGACTCCAGTCTCGAGACCAGGGAGGGGCTACAGACCCCAAACTTAACACTTCCATTTGTAACAATCCCAAATTTAATTCTACAGCTCAGTGCATCTGTGAGATATGTGAGTGTATTTCTGAGATCACAAAAAACAGGCAAGCTGAACAGTTCTATACAGAATGTATTCAAGCAAATATTCAATAAATTTCTGGGCTATATAACTTCAAGATATTTTTTTCTTTCTTGTTACATGGAATATTATGATTCTAAAACCTGACAGGGTATGATTAGTGCATGATTGGCCTTTAAAATGGAAAATACCTGAATGTGTCATCACAAAGTATGCAAACAAATCTTTTATTCTTTCTCAAGTTACTATCTCAGAAGTTATGAGCAATAGCCTTTTCATGATTTGAAATTTTATCTCTACCAGATGCTCGTTGTTGATAATTTCAGTTTTCCATTTATCAGCTTTTTGGACATATATTTCACATTTGCCCATTGCTCAAAATAATTAATTCAATGCATATGTGGTACTCTGACAAAAGAGAAAAGGGTGTAAAAATTGAAAAGATTCCCATGCATTCTACACCAGAATCATGTAGCAAAGCAAGGTCTTGAAGAGGAGCGACTCCTGCCCTGTAAGTAGTACGTATGGTCAAACTGTTATTGCTGGGTAGTGGGTTAATAGTTGACGGTCATTTCTGTCAGTAACACAGGCAAAAGGTACAAAGCTTGTTTAGTAACTATAGTAACTCCTCTAGTTTGAGCCTCAGTCCACTGCTATGCACTGTTTTGTGTCAGTTCTGAGTGCCTGGAAAAAATGACTGAGGCGGTGAGGCTGGTAAGGAAGCAGCTTAAGGTAAATGCATTTAATCAATCAGCACCCTGGCAGGTAAATATCCTTCTGTTTCCTGGGCAAATTGTAACCAAGAAGAAGAAACCACTGGGTTTTCATCATCTAGGTGGAGAGGGCAAGAGGAAGGAGCTTCAAGATGGCATCTTTGAGGCTTCTTAGCTAAGTCCCGAAGTTAGGGCTGAATCTGTGACACCTGTGCTGGGCCCTGGTTGTGCTGCAGTGGCTGTCAGGTCAGTGGCTGATGTAGTGTTGCTTAAAACTCTTCAGAATTTTGTGTTTTGAGAATTCCTTCTATCTCAATAGATCTACTCTGTATGTTTGCATCAAGGTTTACCCCATGCTTAAAACAAGTGTTGGGATGGGGGAGCAGTCCTGTGACTATCTTTGTAGAGGCTACTGTAGATCCAGTAACTACCGCTGTGGGAGGTAGTGGATTCCTGCTCTTTGTTAGCAGTTTGACCATTCACTAACTTGCAGTTAGTGCAAGGACAACAGCTGCGCTCATACTTTAAGTCACCTAAAGGGAAGACTGCAGGCAATTCTGTGGTCAGAACTTGTCTTGGCTTCAAGATATGAGATCTTCAAAACTCACCTGGATGCGACCCTGTGCTCTAGGTATCCCTGCTTGAGCAGGGGGTTGGACTGGATGATCTCTAGAAGTCCCCTCCAACCTCAAC
Organism: Crypturellus undulatus; assembly: GCA_013389825.1. Lineage (NCBI taxonomy): Eukaryota > Metazoa > Chordata > Aves > Tinamiformes > Tinamidae > Crypturellus > Crypturellus undulatus. The sequence continues at coordinate 747,663 of VWPW01007383.1, read as the reverse complement.
CATTCTGTGATTCTGTGATAAATCAATTAAATTCCGTATCCCAGACTAATTTGCTAAGATTAATGTCTTGAAAGCAGTTGAACTTTCCAGAGCTCCCTAGACCTGAGTGTGTTTGGGAGTGCATCACTCTTCAGTGGAGACCTCCCAAGGCCAGAACCTGCCTTCCCGACAGGTGTGCTAGCCCCACAGCCCAGATCTGCCAACCCGCTTTCCCCGCATGCTCTGTCAGAATGAGATCTGCATGTGCTTCATCCCCAGGGGCAATAACCATAGGGCCAGCTTGTTAGCCTTGAACGACCTCTGCAGAATGAGAAAGGAGGAGGGATTTGAGTCCCTGTGTGTGTGTACATAGTATACCTGTTGAAAGCACAGAAGAAATAAAATGATTAGAGATTTTATTATAAAAAGTAGTCAATAGAGAAACTGTTTCTCTAATAACCCTCATTTCTTAGGCAACTTTTGTAGCGTGAGGCCCCCTTCTGCCTCGCTGCTCAGCAGCAGTTTGACACCGCAGTGCTTCCCTGCTGGCGGCAGCTCTGCCGAGGCGCAGCTCGAGGTTGTGGGTGGTCTGCGCGTTGGAGAGCGAGAGCGCGCTCTGGTCCTCCGCAGGGATGGGTTCTTGCGCAAGTCTGAGATCACTGTCTGAGCGAGAGCCCTTGCAAGCTTCTGCCTGTCCTCACTAGCACGAAGTTATGCTACCCACCTTGTTAGGAGCTGCCTGCAGTAGCAAGTTGAATGGTGAAGTCAAACCTCAAATACCGTGTGCTGGAGGACTGTGTTCTTGCAGTTTTTTGTATAAAGAGCTGGGAAATGAGCACACTAGTCGCATTTTACATGCTTAGATCTGCTGTATTTTCCCTTGATGCAGCATTGCTAATCTATTTGTGGACCTGCTTTAGTGAATATTTCATATATGATTAACTCTTTCTTAAAATTTAATGTTGGTGGGACAGTGCTGGTATGTAGAGGGAAGCATTTAATTCTGATTTACAGAACATGTGGTGAGCTGAAATTACTGTTTTATTTTTCTACCGACCACATCTCTTTTTCCTCAAGATGCCGCTTCTGAGTGCATACTTTTATTTATATAGGCTTCTTCAGTGCCTTTCTCTCCCTCCTTCCGCGTGAAGTCAGAAAAGTAGCATAAAGATAAGTGTGTTTGTTCTTTTTCCTCAGAACCTGAAAGCGTGACCAGTAATTTGATCCCTCATACAAAGACTGAGGGGAGATGCTTGAGTCAACTTGTCTGACGGACTCTGGACTCGCTGCACAGCAACAAGAGCTCTTGTTTATTCATTATCCTTCACATCGTGTTTCTTACCAGTCTGTGGCTTTAGCCACAAATATCACCTTACTTTTGATACATGTCAGGAAACGCTAACAGTACAGGCAAGCCTCTGAACAGCAGCTCTGCCTGAAATGCTGTTGGTTTGACTGACTTATTTCATGGAGACCCAACAAAAGGGATCTATTATGGCTAAAATTTCCAAAAATGAATGACTGAAGGCTACAAATCTTGGGCACAAAAAAGGCACTTTGTGTTCCAGCGGTTCTCAGTAGTTTCAAGCAATCACTACAGGGTGTTCTCTGAGCAAAGTTTTTCTGAATGCATTAGCAGCTTTTAGGAACATAAACTGCTTTAATGTGGATTTAGGTTCCTAGGTTTAAGCAGGCATATTTGAATCTCGTGGCCTGTATCTCCGGGGGCCACTGAAAGTGGAATGGGGTTTGGGGCTTTGGTGCTTTGGGTTTTTTTTAGCTAACATACATTTCTGTCAAACAAAAATACATTTTAAGTCTTGTGAATTCCCCCTTTAATCATTCTGCTTTACACTAGGGGTGGTGTGTTCTGTAGTGCCCCATAGGGTCTGCTTAATACAGGAGAACTTTCTTGCTGTGTAGCTGAGCAGGCTGAAGGTTTGACGGATGCAGTTTTATACCTCTGCTCCCCCCGCTCCCATGCAAGATATGTGTCTGATCTGATTTGTCATCGTGGGGCTGCTGCTTCTATCGGTTTGCTCACCCGGCGGTGCTTTGTTACCGTGCTGAATTCTGTCTAATTCTTTTGAAATCCTCCTAAACTTCCCTTGTTTTACTTCCCCGAGGGCAGGTGCTGTATCAGAGCCAGTTCAATGTTTAACTAATGTCTCATAAGTGGGATGAAAGGCAGAAGAAAAAAAAATCCGGGAGAGTACGTCACAGCTGAGGAGGAGGGTAGCGGGGAAAAATGAGCTTTCTTAACCCGCTTGTGCACACAGGGACGGGCTGCAAGGGCTGGGACGCATCTCGGCGGCACTGGGCTCCCCTGCATGCTGGCCACGATGCAGGAGGCCAGCGGGGTGCTCAAGGAGGGCTTCCTCGTCAAGAGGGTAAGTGCTCTCCAGGCCGGGAAAGTAAAACACAGTGCCTGGCTTCGTTCCTGTGATTCTGCTTGCGGCCGGGCTCGCGGCGCGGTGAGGCCATCAGGGAGAAGCCTCGGAGGTGGCGGCAGTGCTGGGGGCTGAGTTCCAGGCGGCAGGCGCTGACTACCTGTATCTTGGTTTTCCTGCTCCGGGCTTTGTCCAGAGAAAAGTGGATTAGCTGTGACAGTGAGTCACTGGAGAGGCAATATGTGTGCAGAGCAACCTGGGCCCCACGTCTGTAAAGAGTCCATAAAAATGCCTGGCAAGGGACCACGTGGCACCAGTGGAAGCAGCCACGGGAGGACGGGCAGAGGGAAGGTGTTCCGAAGGTCTCTGCTCGCTCTGTGCCTTCTGCAGGGCCCAGCAGGGCAGGGCTGCTCAGTTCACATGAGGGTGTGGGGAACGGGGCACCCTCTGAGGGGAGCAGAGCAATACTAACTGTAGAAGCGTGTTGGCGATGATAACTCATGTCTCCCGTACCTTTCACACTCATCCGTGAGAAATTTTCAGTCAAAACATGGAGAAAACAACTGAACAACAACAAGATTTCTGCTTTTCCCACCACCTATTCCCATAGGACTACACATAGCCGGGACTCAAGAGTGCAACTTAACTGATGGCATAAACTGCTTTGAGCGCCAAGACGCTGTCTTTTAACACCAGTGACGAACGTGGTCTTTAACTGCGCTCAACAAACATTATTTACAAGGGTAGCTCAGAGCTGCCTGGTGAAACCCTTCTGCTGGTACGCGGCAGCGCTAGCGCAGAGGTAACCTGACCAGGAGCAATTCGCCCAGGCGGCCTCACGCGGAGCCAGGCGAGCAGAGCAGCCCCAAGTAAACTCTGCACGAGACAGGAAACGGTTAAATATAAGTTGCCACCTCCTGGAACAGAAAGAAGCTCCAAGGGGGAAAGAAAAGAGTCGGGAGGAAGAGTATATTCAGAGGAAAAGAAGCCAATGGCACTCACAGCAGGTGAGAAAGACGGTGAGGAGCATGAAGAGAAAGAGATCAAGCTAAAGTGCACAGACTAGAAGACACCAGATTTAAAGTGACCTGGGTTTAACTGAGCTTAATGGCCCCAACTTTTCTTGAAAACTGCTGTTTCCCCCTTGCTCACGGAGAACTTCTGAGCTTCGCTTCCTGCCAGAGCCGGACCCTGCCTGTTCCTTCCCTGCCGCCGCCCCCGCATTCCCGCAGGTGCCAGGGCTGCTGGGCCGAGCGCCGGCTGCTGCCTGCAGTGCCCGTCATCCGCGGCAGCGCCCGGGGCCGGGCAGGGCCGGGCCTGTCCGTGCCAGCCCCGCTCCGCGCGTTCTGCCGCACAACCGCGCAGAAAGCAGCTGGAGGCCGGCGTCATCCACCAAGCGGGGCAAAAAGGGCTTTTCTTGTATCCTGGTGTAATCCAGGGGGCATTTGGGTGTTCACGGCTTTCCTTCAGTCTTCTGCCATTTGAGACAGAAAACAGGGGCATGGGGAATTTTGATCCAAGGAGACTGGAGGCGGGTGTGATAGCAATAACCCCCGATAGCGATATGAGGGGAGGTAGGGAAAGCCAAGGCATGCAGCAAAGCGCTCCTGAGTCCATTTGGCACCTGCAGACACACCAAAATGACGGAGAGGGGCACTTCTGTGGAGGCATCCATCGTTACGCAGAGCCCACAGAGAACAGGAGTTGCTCTGCGGGAGCTGCTGAGCGCGCTGATGGCCTCACAGGTTCCAGGTTTGCCTCCCTGCTGCCCGGTGCTGCCACCTGGTTGGGGCTCACCCCAGCGATGACATTTTAAGATCCTTCCCCCGAGCTTTTGCAGGAGAAACTTCTTGTCATCAGAGATGATGTGCTGCTGGAGAAGGAGCACAGTGTCTTCCTGTTCTTGCTGCGTGGTTTTATATTGATGTCACTTTGGTATTTCTTACTGGAATGTGCACTTCAGAGAGCGGGGGACCACGGTGACTGCTTACAATCGTCTTCGTCCAGTTTCCTATTAGTGTTTGCATGAAAGAGAAAATACGGTCATTTCTCTAAGGCTTATGTTAAGAATGGGTATGTGGATTTCTTTCCCCCTAGGGACATATTGTTCACAACTGGAAGGTGAGATGGTTCGTCCTGCTTCAGGATAAGCTGCTGTACTATAAACTTGAAGGAGGCAAGAAGGAGCCTTCTCCAAAGGGCAGGATCCTTTTGGACGGCTGCACCATTACTTGTCCGTGCCTGGAATATGAGAACAGACCGGTATGGCTGGAGAAAGATATCCCTGCTAAATGACACCACTCTAACTTCTCCCTAGTCTTCAGGTCAGGCGCCCTTCTCCTTCTCCAGTGGGACTGTGGAAATGTTTTCAGCACAAGGAGTCTGCAGAGGAAAGTGTCTCCCTTGTTGCTCTGGTCACTGGCTGTTAGCAGCAGCAGCACAGACTTCACCTAAACAGGGCGCAAGGGAATAGCTCTGTAAATTGTTCACTATTTCGGCATTTTTAGCAGAATGAGCCTAGGGAGAGTTTTTAGCTGTTGAGGGACTGGAGAAGGCCTAGATGTGGAAAATCTCCACTGCCAGTAGCAGACAGAATCCCAGAATGGTTGAGGTTGGAAGGGACCTCTAGAGATCATCTAGTCCAAGCCCCTGCTCAAGCAGGGACACCTAGAGCACAGGGTCGCATCCAGGCGAGTTTTGAAGATCTCCAGAGAAGGAGACTCCATAACCTCTCTGGGCAGATGCCTGCATAACTCAGTGTCTGGGCAGTCTGCCCTCCTGAGGGCCTCTGGCTCCATGTATGCTCACTTTGCTTGGAACTAGAAAAACAAAGATCGGGGAAAAAAAAAAAAAGAAAGAAAAACAACAAGTAGCAGAGTCCTTGAGGCCATACATTGCTTGCTCCTGCCCGGTGGGTTGGCATACCCCTCCCTTCACTTGTCCCACTTGAAGAGAGCTAAAGAAGCAAAATGTGATTGGTATTAGCTAAATGTTGTGGTTGCTTTGTGTTTCTCTCTCCACAGCTGCTTATCAAACTGAAGACAAAAACCAACACAGACTATTTTCTTGAGTGTTGCTCCAGAGAGGAGCGAGACTCCTGGGCTTTGGACATTACCGGAGCTATTCATGCTGGCCACCCTGTGCAGGTGCAAGAGCTTCACAAGATGAAGAACTCCTTCAAGCTGCTGGCGAATATCAGCCTTCAGTAAGTGTAAATGCCCTCTCCTCCTGCTACTGCTGCAGTCTGCGAAGCGCCCGAGCTGGGGGACAAAGAGGCCCAGGGGAAGCTCCTCACTGCCCAGATCAGCTCGCTCATGGTCCTGGTTTTCGCCCGGGTGTGGGAATGTGCTTTTTCCTACCCATCATTGTGTTCTGAGTGCGCAGCTCTGCAACTGGCCTGGGGCTGTCCTAGTGCTGCTGCAGAGGTGTTCCCATCAGCGAGATACCTCAGCTCCAGGGGAGCACTGGGGGCTCGGGGGTGACTGTGGCACTGCACTGGTTGGCGTTCAGCGCTGGCAGCCAAAATCCAGGCAAGGATTTTCAGGGCACATGATGCTAAACAAGAGGAACTGAGAACTAACTAAGGAGAATGAGGTGAATCTCAGCTGAGTCGAGGAGATAAATGGAAGCTGACTCTAGCTCAGGTGAAGTGCTTTGAAATGAGACGGGCTTAGTGAGGCATCTTGTTTAGCACTCTGCACTGAAAGAATCGAGCTGTCCTATTCTATACTCAGGAGGAATTTTCAGGAGAGTCCCGAGGCTGTCCCCTGGTGTTACGTCAGTAATCACTGACATTTCTGTCACTGACAGAAGTACATGACAGTTTCTGCCTGTTTTTCCCTTCAGGTAACACTGTCCTCCCTACTCTTTTGCAGCCACATAGTGGACAAAATGCATGATAACAGCAGTGGAATTAAGCTGACCCCCAACATGGAGCAAGGCAACAGATACAAAGAGACCTTTACAGGTAGATGTGCTGCAGACAAGCGCTTCCTCCCACCCAGATGTGCCACATTGCAGCCTTGCCCCACAAGAGCTCGTTGTCTTGGTCTGAGCTGCCTTCTCCCTGCAGGTTCTGCCGTGGTGGACTGGCTGATCTCCAACAGCTTTGCCGTGTCACGGTTTGAGGCTGTCACCTTGGCCTCCATGCTGATGGAGGAGAACTTCATCAAGCCCGTGGGAGCCCGCAGCATCGAGGCCACGCGCTACAGCGACCTGTCGGAGCAGTTCCTTGATGACTCCACGGCGTTGTACATGTTTGTGAGTGATAACAGCTGCCAGCAGAGGCACCTCCTGTGCCCTTGTCAGGCACTTGGTTTTGGGCCACAGTAAAGCGGACGCACATGGCATGCCCACGCATGCACTGAAAAAAAGCTCTGGGATTTTAATAGTATAAGGCTTGTACCTTTGCTGGAGACAGATAACTACATGGGTATGGAAGGACCTATGGATTAGGTAACCAGGTATTAAAAGAGGTTCAGCCTTCAGCCCTGCTGTGTCTGCATTTAATGGGTATCATGCTGTAGCTCTGCTAAAAGTCAAGGCCACCGTGCACGGGTAGGGGTAATTCATTGCTTGTAAATCTCAGAACTGCTGACCTGGGCACCAGGGCTAGACTAGTCTTCCTTCAGAAAAGAAAGGAGCTATAAACAGCTCCAAGGAAGATAAAATAGAATGGAATCTGCATTTAGAAGTATGTTTAGATTATTTAAAAGCGCGGCTATCTTTTCTCCATTTGTAGGCTGAGAGCTATAAGAAAAAGATCAGTTCCAAGGAAGACCTGCAGTTTAACATCAGTGAATTAAGTGGCACAATTGTGAAGCAAGGCTATTTAGTGAAACAGGTAAGTACAGCCTTTCTTGTGAAAGAAGAAATATGACAGCTGTTAATGTTGCATAGAGAATAAATGGAGGTTATAGGACCATTGCTGGAAAATTATGGCCAACAGAGAAGAGAGAACTTTCTGGTCAACTTTGCTATCATATATAATATAGTGAAGAGGATCTAGTCATAAAGTGATGAGGATGCTAAACATAAAACTCTGGGAGTTGTAAAGATGTCAGAAAAGACTTTTCCCTGTTAGATCCAAACCTCAAATTTTAATACACATTTAGGCTTCCCCTATAGCCTGCAGAAAAAAATGGCCATTGCAGCATTTACTGGTGGTAACTTCAATTCTTTCTTGTTACAGGGGCACAAGAGGAAAAACTGGAAGGTGAGGAGATTTGTTTTGAGAGCTGACCCTGCTTTCTTGCACTACTATGACCCCACAAAGGTAGGTGGGTGGGGAGGTGGTCTCCTCAAAAACATTCTTACATAATAATAATAATAACAATAATAATAATATGCAATTATGCTCTAAGCGTTGTTTCAGTCATCCAAATCAGAACAGTTAAAAGAGTCTACAGAATTGGTTCATCTTTTCCTTGCCAGTTTCTTTGTGGTCTCTTTTCTTCCTTGCAACTCCCTCTTTTAATGCTGTAAACTCAAATTGCAGAGCTTGGAGATGAGGCAAGAGAACTGACCTGCTAGTGATAAGTCAGATTTTTTTTCCCATGCAGACTCAGGGAAAAGTGGCAAGCTAAAAACTGTCAGATGTATTTCATTTTTAAATATGTAAATATGTTATTGATAAAATGGTACAGACATTTTAAATATGTAATTTTTATACTACCTTTGTGCTTTTAAGCAATCTCTACCATTCCCAGCACCATCAAAGAAATCTCTGAGACTGGGGGAAAATTATATTGAACTTAATCACATGTCCTAACTGACTTCTCCTGTGGCTTGGTTTAGATCCAGAAAAACTGGCATTACCTCTCCCCTTTCATAAAAACAATTGATCTGCCCCAGAAAATAAGTCCATATTTTTTACAGATAAGCTTCATTTCCATTTTATTTACAGGAAGAAAACAGGCCAGTGGGCGGGTTTTCTCTTCGTGGCTGCCTTGTTTCAGCTCTGGAGGACAATGGAGTCCCCACGGGTAAGGACAAGCCTCATGACTTGCCTGTGTCCAAATTCCTACCCTCGCAGAACCATTCTGAGGGGTAGGATCGCGTGTGTACCCAAGTGAGCTCTCCTTTCCTCTCACATGTCCGTCACGGGAGGAGGCAGCCCATTGAAAAGCCCCATACTCCTGGGATGTCCCATGCCAGCTGGGAACTTTTACGCTTATTTCTGCATATCTTGGATGTTCCCCTTTCTCTGGGCCTTTCTTGGTCAGATGACCTCTGAGACTGTCTCAAAACACTGATTAATATTACAAAGTTAACAGTCAAAGAGGAAATGTCTTGGTTTCAGATGTTGTTGAACCCAGCACCCAGAGGGATCCCCTGATGCTATCCCTTTTGGTCTGTTCTCTCTATTTATGCCATTACTTTTTTTTTTGATCTGCTACAATCAAAACATAGGACAGAATAAAAAACAATTGTATTAAAAACGCGCACACACACACAAAAAAAAAAACAGTTCTGCTAGTGTATGTGCTTGCCTTCACACTTGTCTGGAACCTCAGCCTCACAAATAAGTGATTTTACTGTTAAAGATTTTTTTTTTTATTACAGCAATATATATAGTTTTGCAGGGTGCATATGTAGAGAGAGTGTTAAAGATTACAAGTTTATTATAGTAGCCCAAAGGAACATCTTTCTAAAGAAATGTCTTCGAGAGTTGGTTTCCTTTTCCCCTTCCTAAGTGATAAATATCCCCTGAAAAACATATAGGAGTGGGGGTGGCGGGGGAGAGAGACGACACAGCAGTAAGGACAGCTTCCTGCTAAAGGGAGCAAGGAACAAGTCTAGTCTACTGCAGGAACTGGTAAGGAGTTCGTCTCTCTATTACATGACTCCAGTAAGATTCCCTGTGTAAACAGCCTATGTTTTACATACGGTGTGTAGCACACAGTAGTTCATCCGGGCTCTAAGAGAGTTCTATACTACGTCTTTATAATGCAGGAGGGGAATCAGATACATGGGCTTTAGATGTCCTATCCATAATAGATCTTATCCCTTTCTTCCACTACATTAAAATTCCTCTCTAGGAGACATCGTATCTGCTGAAAAGAAGCCCTCCATGTACTCTCCTTATCTGTCACATTTCTATTTTCCTGCAGGAGTGAAGGGGAATGTGCAAGGCAACCTCTTCAAAATCATCACCAAAAACGACATCCACTATTATATCCAGGCCAGCTGCAAAGCAGAGCGAACGCAATGGATTGAGGCCATCAAACCTCTGACATGAGTCAGGCGGACCCCAGGCCAAGTGGCAAGTCACATTTGTGACCAGATTTCCTGCTCTCTTTGGGAGTGTTGGTTTTTCTCTTAGACGTGTTTTGATATTTGTATTAACAGAGCACAGAAGTCATTTAAATCCAGAGTAAAAGTTAACCAGCAAGAATTTACCATCTAACCAAGAGACAAGGAACAACAGGTTGATACAGACAAATCGGAATTTACAAGGAAAGAATGAGATAGAATATTCCAAGATGGAAGAAAATATCCTTTTGTACAAGTACTCAGTTTACATCTGGCAGATCCAAATTGTGTTTTTACCTAAGGCAGAAAAATCTTTTTCATTCCCCCTTAATAAAGGGGCTCATAAACTTAGTCTAGGCCGACTGAATAGAAGTGTGTGAACTGGGTCAAAGCTGTGAAAGATCCTGGTTTCCGAGGCTGCCTCTCTTGAAGCATCATGAAAAATCTTGTGTGAATTCCAGTCTAGCTACCAAGATATTGGTCCTGTGAAACAACCCACAGGTCCGTCTGGCCATCCATCTGCTCTGGTATCTGGTTCTCTGTCATACTAGAAAAGATCAGAGAGGCCCCCACTCTGACATACAGTTTTCTCTCGTCCGGGCAATGGCTCATAGCTCTACCTGGCCCTGAGTGCTGCTCTGTCCCATCAGACCGGCGGTAGCTGCTCTGGACAATGGCTGGTGCTGACTGTGTTGGAACAAATCGCTCAGCCGTGACAGCAAGACTTGTCTTTCTGATTGTCCCCAGAAACCTATTCCTGCGGTGCGCCACAAGGATCGAGAGCTTTCATAGCAGTTCTGCCTATTGTTCTATTTTATATCATTAAACTTTGCATTGTTTTTCTAGCAAACTTGACTCTGATATTATATTGTTATTATTAAACGTTATAAAAGTTCAGTGTATTTGAATCCACTACGCCCTTTTAATTTTCTCAGAGGGTAGTTTGGGGTATGTGAAAATAATGGTTTTATATAACCTAAGCTTAGATTAGTATGAAAACTCAGACATCTTCCACAGTGACAGAGAAATGAATGGAATTTAGTGAGATGGTTAAAACACCCTAACAGGATGCCCAGTCTTTTATAAAATTCCTCATATTACCTGAGAACCTGTACCTGACAGCCAGGCTCTGCAGAATCTCTAGAAGAAGCCCTCTGAAACCAATAGGCTATGTATCTTCCCTGAAATCACAGAGAAATTTGATAGCCCCCTACCCACAGAATGACTTATTTGCAGATTTGCTGTCCTCCAAGTTCTGTACTTAAAAAAAAAAAGGCTCTTTATATAGAGATTTCCTCCTTTTGCCTGTTTTATAACCAACCAGTTATAAAAGAGCCAAAGTCAGCAGTTACGATGTTAAATGTATTATAATAGCCACATATTCAGGAATCTTTTGTAAATCTACATCAATAAAATATCAAGATAACACTCACATGCAGTGAAATATTTAACAGCATAAATACAGAAGCTTGCCAGTACAGATCCATTTTTAATCAGAAACAAGAACAAGCAATGCAGCTACAGATACCACTGCTGATCCAGAGAAGACTGTGAAATCCACAGCTGTGGAGACCTTTCAGCTCATGCGAACTCTACCTGCAAGAGACAGGGATGATGGTCAGGCACTTACTGCTCTGTCCCGGGAAGCATAGATGACTGTGCTGCGAGATCAGGAAGAACATTTATCTCCTGCTAATGCAAACCTTGCTGGGGGCCCATCAGACTCTGTTGCTCACTTACAAGGACATCTCCAACCTTTCTTCTCCCAATACCACCACCTGTGTGCTGCTCAGTTGTGGTCACAACAGTAACAGCTATGCTATCTCTGAGATCTGACAGCAGCAGCTGGCATGGCTGGGGGCAGAGTGGGGAGCAGTTCATAAGAATAGGAGATATCACATGGCATCACAGACCTCAGGTTGAGAGGCTGTGGGAATATCTCAGCAAAGGCCTTCTAATTTACCTGGACCAGCCACAGCCCTGCCATTGCTCAGTGTGTGCGAGAAAAGAAGAAAAAAGTGTATGTTTCAAACACACAAGCAAATGAAACAGAGTCCCCAGGAGAGAAAGCAAAAACATTTCCCAGGCAGAAGGAAGTACATTTGTCTTTGTCCTCTGATGATACTGCGGATGTCTTTTTCTATCAAGCCACTTTGGTAAGCTTGATGTCCCCTGTGATCTGCAAAGCTTTCACCAAGTTCAGGGCTTGAATGCGGTGAGTGAAATCACAGAACTGCCGTCCATCAACCAAGACCCGAATTTGCTGGTGTTCACACAAGAGCTCCATCTGCAATGGAAGAACAACAAGGGAAGGTACCAGAGGCCAGCAGCAGCGGCAATTTTGCTAGCATGGTCTTAGAACCCTGTGTGATAACATATCAAAGCACAAGGCCTGCAGGTTTTTCTCTAGCATCTCTAAATCAACAACTTCTGCTAGATAATACTGTAAAATTCCTTACAGTGAATTCTCTCAGTAAAACTAGAAAAGGAATTGTTCTCCCCCATCAAGGCTTTTGATGAAGCGTGAATGGTTCCCTCAGTGCCATACCAGACCAGTATGCCAGGCTTGTTAATCTAGCAAATTCAATAGTTGGAAATCTGTTGTGATATATGCAGCCTCTCCGCCTTTGTCCCACCCTAATCAAAGCACCTCGCAAATTACCTTAAATGTGTCGCCTGCCATAAATGGGAAGTAGGGAATATTTTTCTCTTCTCTTCCCCATTTCCCACCAATTCGTGCATTTCGGGTGATGGATTTGTCACTGAAATTGACTGTAAGTAACAGCCCAACATCCTTGTTTGCATCCACTGGATCACAGAGCAGAGATACTGCAAAGCTGAAAAAAACAGTTCAGTGACTGGGACTGTCAGAAATGTAAAAGAACAGAGGAGACATGGCAAATGCATGGAGAATGCACTTGGCCTGCACTGATTGTGCCAAACCCAGATGTTCTTGTGCAGAAATAAATGGGATTGTCACAGGTTCTGAATTACATCAGCTCCTGAAAGAGCAATGTCCATAAACTCCCCACAGAGTTCACAGGATCAAGGCAAGGAGTAGAAAATGCAGCAACAGCAGTACGAGCGCCTGAGCAGTGTATTCCTTCTTGAACTTTAATCTCACTCTAAAAGCAGCGAAAGGAATCAGAGATATAAATTATGAATCTGTATGACTTTCTTCCTCAAGAAACCTTTTGAATTTAAAAGGCAGGTATGTTACAGTGTATGAAGTGACGGGACCTCACAAAAGCCCCTCACCTACCTCTTGGGGTTGGAATGCACCATCCCTATGACAGTGATTTTCACGGCTGGTCTCAGTCCACCTTTAATTTCCCCGATGTATTGCTCCACCTGTGAGGAACAGCGAAAAGATGATGGGGTCATTTACAGCTTGCTTAAGCTATGTTTAGCAACTGCTTTGGCTCCCTCCTAAAGCTCTGTTTTCACGGGTGAAAAAGGATTTTAAAAATCTACAAACTAAATAACTTTTATATTTTTAGTCCAAATATCATTTATTCTGGTAATTGAGGTGAGACATAACCAAAATGACTAATAGCAACGGAGTGACTAAGACTAACTTGATAGGGCTGTAGACTGTGACAGTGTCTGACTAAAGACTGGCATGGCTAAGATGACTGGCTGCTGTCTGCACTGTGTGTGACTAATAAGCATGATTAATTAATGTGACAGCACACCTCATGTGGCTCCCTAGACAGGTACCACAAACTTAGCATGATTGGCACCACTAGCTAAGTTAAGAGTAATCACTGCAAACACTGAAGCTGCTCAGGTAAATGAATCAAGGAGGTGATGTGACTCATGCTGCAAGAGAGTGACACATCTTGGATGACCCAGTAACTGCTACTGTGATCTAAGGACAAGAATCCTGGTCATGATGCTCCTCCCCACAGCAGATCAAGAGCTTTGTGGCAGGATGACGCAGAGCAGCAACCATGTATAAACTTACTCTGCCCACTCAAATTTGTTAACAGATTTTGATTGATTAACTTGATATCAGCAGGCATATATTGGGCAAAGTAGTGCCTGTCTTCTGGCACAAGGACATAAATCCAGCATAAACTCTGCAGTGCAACTAATTTGACAGAAACGTAATTAGACCCCAATCGAATTTGTACTGGCCATTTGGCAATGGGCAGGTCCACACCGCTGGACTGGATATTTAATATAGATCATTTTCATTGCCCACCTTTAGTTCAAACTATTTCCTTATATTTAGCCAAGAGTAATATCGCTTCTTTCTGTTTATCAGAGTTAGTAACTTTAAGCAACTTAAGAACATCATTTTTAAGGCAGAAGAATAATTCTCAGTAGATCCACTTCTATTATGTTTACAGAGAACTGTAGCTGAAAAATCCACCTGAATAACAGAGCTACATTTACTTGTTCGAAGTAATTTTCTATTTCAAGGGTCAGTAATGAAACTAATAGACGAGAAGCTTAATATAGACAAATAACATAGAGCTTAGAAATGAGTAATAGGATGTTTTGAGAATTCATTTTCACAAAATGATCTGACAATGTAAATGCTGAAGTACTATGCTATAACATGTAATCACTCCATGAGCATACCCACTTAGCCAGAAGTTGCTATAAAACAGTGTTATTAGCAATTTGCATTTGCAGCTCTCCAAGCCAATGCACAGCAGACACTATTTTAGCTAAAAAACACTTTATCTTTCCAGTGTTCCAGTTTCCAAAGTAAAAATTCAGACTTTTTTTCACTATAAGATCTGCACAAATATATGATTTCATAGTTTAGAAACCTTACATTAATGTGGACTTCTGATCACAGTAAGTTCACTTTTATTCAAGTGTAAGTTGCTGTGAGTATTCATACATTATTTAATTCATATGATTGGAAAATAGGACAAATGTTAGCTTTTTCTATGAAGCCATTCTTAATAAGAAGGAGAAAATGTGTAAATTATTGATTGTCAGCTTGCTTAATAAGCATGGAAGTTAGAGATGAAAAAGTCTCTCCTACACTTTGCTTTCTAATTCCAACATACTAGCTAGAACTTCTGCTGAAAACATCATCATTTATTTTTCTTCCTTCCTTGCTTTTTACATCCTGCAACCTTTACGGCACTATAGACATTAATAAAACTGTATTTCCTAAGAACACGGTGGTAGGAAGCCATAAATGAAAAGAAGCCCTTCAGAGCTGCAGCAATAGCGGTATTTGTGCAGGTGACTCCAGTGGGTTGGTTTAGAAATTTGTAAGAAAGAAAAGCATCAGTTGTTCAAGATACCTTCCGTGAGGGCAAGGCTTCTCAAGTCTGACTAAGGAGATAGTTTAAATTGGATGAAGCAATCGGAGAGTGGATAACAACGACCACAGGACGAACAAGCTCCCACGCGGTGGCGGGAGATGGCTGTCTCCCCCCGCGCTCCTCGCTTCCTTGCGCGGGAGGCAAGACGTGAAGCAAGAGCCGAGACGGGGATGGCCGAGAAGCGGTGCCGTCGCGCTCCCACAGTAAGAACAGTCAGGTTAAGGTATGACTTCAATAGGTGCCATGAGGAATATACGGTTCCTACACTTAAAACTCTTCCAGCATGGCCAAAATAAATTCAGAGGCCGATTTTCCAATGGGCCATTTCTTAGCTGATTTTGAGTTGACATGGTAGAGGAAAACTACTCAAGATGCTACAGGAGTTCGGAGAGTTAAGGATAAAGTCACTGCAGGACCTTATATCGTTTAGAGGTGAGCTGAGAAACTCCTAGCAGTTTTGTCCTTTCACTACACATCTGTGCATCACCCCCTCCCCATATCTTCCATGTAAAAGCCGGCGGGATTCATCTGTTCACTTACTTGGGCACCCCTGTCATTCTCCATCATCCCTCCTCTGCCTTGCACTTGCCCCCGCTGCAAGAGTCCCAGGAGAAAGACCTCTCTATTTGGCGCCTTAGGGGAAAAAAAAAACAAACAAAAAACCCGGAATAAAGGGAGGATGTGGGGAGAGGGGGCCTTATCTCTGCTGAACACCACCCGGACACCACCCTGCCGAGCAGCTGAGTCACCCTCCTCCTCCGCCCGCCTCCCCCTGCCCTCGGCAGGCGCCAAAAGGACACAAGGATACGGGAATAGCATGGGCCAGGGTCCTGCCACCCAGGCAGGCCCAACGCCCCTGCGCACAGGCCACGCGCGGGCCACGGGCCGGGCCGCGGGCTCTGCTGNAACGCCCCTGCGCACAGGCCACGCGCGGACCGGGACGCTCTGCGTGGAGAATCCCCGCTTTCCGGCAGACCTGCACACACAGACGGACGCGGAGCACGTGCAGGCTGTGCGTGCACTCATGTACAAAGCACTGGGTACTGCACACACAAACGGGAAACTGAGCTAAGCTTTGTTAAACCCATTCGGATAGTACTTGTATCCTCAACGGGGTTAAAAACATAATATAGTCTATTATATAAATATTTGTAAGATACAATATATTTATATAAAATAGAATATATTATGTATACGTTTATTTGTAAGTATGTTACAGTATTTTTACATAAATATGTATATTTTTATAAACACACACACATATAGCCCCACAAGCCAGATCTTCCCTCCGCAGGGCTGTGCGCACGTCTCCACCAGCACCCCCCGGGCGGCCCCGCCGCTTCCCGCCCCGCTCCACACGGCCCGCCTCGCGGCACGGGGGCGGGGCCAGCGCGCATGGGGGCGGGGCTCTCAGCGAGAGCCAATCATAGCCTGGGTGGGCGGAGCTGCCCGGAGCTGCCGCGGCGCGGCGGCGGCGTCAGGCGCCCCAAAGAAAGATGGCGATTTGTTTACGCGCCGCCGCGGCCGGCCAATGGGCGCGCGCCGGCGCGGTCAGCTGAGCGGGCGCTCCTGATGGCGGCGGCGCGGGGCGGCGCGGCGGGCTGG
>VWPW01007383.1:681883-731007 GCA_013389825.1 Crypturellus undulatus | reverse complement strand
CCTGCTCGCGCTGCTCGCGCGGCCCCTGCCCGCCAGGTAAGCGCGCGGAACGGCCCCTGCCGCCCTGGGCGAGCCCGCCCCAGAGCCCCGCTCTGCTCAGGCGTGCGGGCGCCCCGCGTGCGCCCCGCAGTCCTAGGAAGGACCCTCCCATGGAAGGACTTACCGGGTTTTAAAAACTTTTTTTTTTTTTTTTAAGTCTGAATGCTGTTATTGATTTCTTCTGACATGCTGAGTTTTAAAACAGCTTCTTTTCTATTATTTTTCATTTGCTTGTTGCTAGTTAGCTTTGATCCCTTTTTGAGGCAGCTACAAATGAAGTGTGATTTTTTTTTTCCCAACTCTTCGGGAAAGATTGATATTTAAGGGAAGTTAAAACCTAGTATCGCTCCATCTCCAAAAAAATGATAATTGACATTTCTCCTTAACATTTATACAACACTTACTAATGCCTTTAAGACACGGATTGCAAACAGCAGTTAAAAGGAGGCTGGAGGAGGTTGTGCACATGGATAGATGAATATTGAGAATGACCATGTGAGATGCAAGTATTTAAGATTGTCCTTGCAGTTTGTACTATACATAGTCAATACTAAATATGTTTTTCAACAGCGTAGACTTTAGGCTGAGTGCAAATGTACTGGAGCAGATGAAAAGCTGATGGAAATTAGAGATATTCTTTAATTGGTACAAAAATTCACTTTTAATTTGGACATAGAACTCCATTCTTGCTTTTGTGACCTAAAGGCTTGTTTGGTTTTGGGGGTTAGAACTAGAAGCGAGGAAACAGCAGTGTTTGACAACCACTCAGGTTTCAGAGAAATCTGCTGAACTGCCCAGAGTGCTCTAGGGACTGAACTTTAGACCAGAAATAAATTCCAGTGTTTTGAAACAAAAAGCTATGGCATTAATAGTGGTGCTTAGCTCACCTAAAAGCAGTTATTTACATAACAGAAAATAGCAGGTGAACATATAAATAGTACCAGTGTTCTGTATCTCTGCATCATCTTCTTGGACTCTTCTTTAAAGACTTGATTATTTTTATCATACCCGAGGAAATGTAAAGATCAAAGCAAGCTCTGACTGTTTTGGGGAATGGGGAGCGATGCTGTATGTAATTCATGGTATGTGCTTATTACCTCCTTAGATGTGAGCAGAACTGCAGCCCTCGAAGAGCTGCGTGGCTATGGCTTCTTGTGCTGGAAAAATGGCTTGCCTGTGACCAGGTACAGAAGTTAGTTCTAGCTGACTTTCGAGTGGAAAGTAGTCTAGTTGCCTGTTTAAAATTATGTGTTCTCCCACTGTTAACGTACGATGATTCTTGAGGTAGTCTGAGAGGTGTATGGGATGGGTTTTGCTTTTGTTTTTAACAAACATGTCAATAAAGGACTGTTAATTTTCACAAGATGCTTTCCTTTCTGCATGCTCTGGAGAAAAATCACCCTCTTCGGAAAGATACCTCTAATTGATGGAATTATAAATCCTGGGGAAGTGACAGTTGTCTCCATTTCCAGATGTATGGTTAGATGGAATCCCCTGGTGCAGGAGCAGAATCTAAATGTGGAATAGTCTTTAACTGAGAATTAGATACCTTCAGAGAGAGATTTCAGTCTGCCTTCAGTCTGATAATTAAATAGCTAAAATCAGGTTTACATGTTAATATAAATAAGTAAAGGTGAATTAACTTTTTCCCCGTTTTCTTATGTTACCTCAGAAAACTGTTCCAGTTGCCCTTCAGAGAGAAACTGAATTTTTATTGCTCTTGGAAGAACTACAGAAAGATGTCTCTGAGGAAGTTCTAAAAGTGAGTGCTGTCTTACTTCCTCTCATCAGTTTTTCAGAGTGTCCAGTTTCTCTTTATCAGCTGCCTGTATGAATCACGGTACTTGCTTAAGAGCACATGATTTATATTTTAGTTGTGTATTACAGAATTCTTCATATTTGTTGTATGTCTGCTATTCTAGAGAGGTTGTTGGACAAGATAGACCAGTGTTTGCACTTGCTAAGCAATCTGATGTTTTCAAATGGATTTATCCAATTGCCTTCAAGTTTCTCATATTTTTCAATGTATTTGTTACATGTTATTTTACAAAGTCCAAAAGATTTACCCTTGTATTCTTCCCCTCCAGGAGCTGTTTGAAGCATTTGAGTGCGCCCAAGAGACATATACTGCAGACAGGGCAAGGAAGGATGGCCACCCTCACAGGTTCAGTTTGGGTGCTGTTTCAGCTCTCCGGAAGCTTTTGCTGCGAGCTCCCCAGAAGGCACAAGCCCTGCTGGAGTTCCTCCGGGGGGAAGAAGGCGTGCACAGCTCCGCGCTCCAGGAAAATTCCTCTCTGCAAAATATCTTTGTTGACTTTCTTCGCGAATCCTTAAAATCTCTGCAGCGGCTTCAGAGCAATTCTGAGATTCCAGCAGAACTGGATCAAAGAGAGCTAGTAGATACAGTTTATGGTGCTCTTACTATGATGAATTTTGACCTGGAACATCAGACTGATGAACTTCGTCAACTCTTCAGGGAGCTCTTGGATGCCTGCTGGGCTGAAGGGAGCCCACTGCGGGAGGAGAAGTTACTAAGCTGCATGCTAAGGAAACGAGGCTACGGCCTGCTAAACATGTATAGCAGTGTTCTTGTAGACAGAACAAGAGAAAGATTTCTGGTGTCAAAATCAAAAGGTTTGTTTCACTTTTGGCTGGTACATTCAGTTGAAGAGCTCAGTTGAAGCTGGGTGGCAAACAGTGCCCATGGTCTTGTTGGGAAAGCGGCAAGTGAGTGTGCAAGGAAGGAAGAGCTAGAATACCTACTCACTTCTGCTCGCCCCTGTGCATGTAGGTGTGAGCCAGTGGGGTTTGTATCCTCGGTCTTTCAAAGGTTCCCTTTGCTTCTAGGAATTGCCAAAGGAAAGTTGAGAGCAGTGAAGCCCAGTGGGTGCCAGCACTTCTGACCGTAGCTGCAGATAGTGCCCTCTTGTGGGGGAAGAGAAGTGGAGATACTGGGAGCGGGTAAATTCCTGCTTGGTGCAGGTCAGAGAAGTCCNTGAAGCCCAGTGGGTGCCAGCACTTCTGACCGTAGCTGCAGATAGTGCCCTCTTGTGGGGGAAGAGGAGATACTGGGAGCGGGTGAATTCCTGCTTGGTGCAGGTTGGAGAAGTCCCTGTGCTGAACAAACCATTGCCGAGGCCTGCAGAGCCCCAGAGGGCCAGTGTCCCAGTACAGAAGTGAGGATTCAAGTCGCATGTAGATAAAATGTGTATGATGACAGAAGAGGAAGAAGTGCAAAGTGATTCTTCTCTGTAGGTCTGAGCTAATGTTGCATGCTGAGCAGACCTCTGGTAGTGTGTCAGCATTTTGGATTAATGTTTTTTCTGACTTTGCAACCAGAATAACCTTTTTGCTCATTTGTAGCTCAAAGGAAAATCTGTGGGTTTTAGATTGGGTTTGGGCTCAGCCCAAACTGTTACTTTTACTGGTTATCAAATAATCCTAGTGACTGGATACTATGTTAGGGGCAGCCTGTTCTCGATACTAGGACTCAGCCTCCAACTTACAGGTGTCTTCACCTTATTTGCCTTGTTTCCTTTTCCTTCTGCATTTCTCTGATGAGATTTCTCATTACCTGGTCATAGTATCTGTGAGTGTTATCTAGTAGCGTATAACAGCCAGTTAGTATTTGAAAGAATGTTAAGTGTTCCTCAGTTTAAATTAAGAGTGATTATTCTTCTTGAAATGCACTCCTCTGTACTAAAAGATAATCTTATTCTCACGTGTTTCAGGTTCATCTGAGCAGCTGGATACAGAGAGAGCAGTGATGACTCTGTTCTCAGATCCCAAAGAGGCTGCTTCTTGGAAGACAGCCTATTTCTATTGTTTGAGCAGCAGTAAGCACTTTCTGGAGCAGATTCTGGTATGACCATAAAATCTTCTAAGAGGGAACCTGATGGTAGCTAACAGGTAGCTAACATCAGTCCCTGTATTCCAGATACCTTGGTGATTTCCAGATGCATTTTCTAGTCAGATTAGTGACCAGGAGACATGACTTCCAGGAACAAGGAGTTAACTGATAACTCCTGTTAATTTAACTGTATGATGGACTCAAAATATTCAGTGAAATTTTGGAAAAGCTTCTCTTCATGTAAACTGAAGATTCGATCTTGAAGATTTAGGAAGTCCCTTGTTCTGCCTGCAGTTGTGTCAGCTGTTTCCTGTTGATTTACCCCATATGCTTGGACTAGACACTTTGGTTTTGTAAAGTTTGTAGACTTTAGGCAGGGAAGCTTTTCAAAGGGTTTGCAAGGTGAAAGTAATATTTATAAAGAGCTTGAAGATCTGGTGAAAAACTTTCCATACAGATTAAATTATCTGAATGTGTTTACAAGGAGAAAATAAACAGAATCCTGTCAGGCAGCCACTGGTGTGAATTTTAAAATTGAACTTGGCTGATATAAGATTCTTATCTAAAGCCCTCGATAGAGACTTAATCAGAAAGGATCTAATGATAGTATAGTGAGGGATTGTGAGTCAGTTTTGTAGCAAATATTTGGAGTAATCAGATGGCTTGTAGAGTATGAGCTTGGGAAACTTCCAAATACAGAATGTTACCCCTTTTGCCAAGCTAATGCTGAAGCAGTTCCTTGCTTGCATAAACTGCTAGATTCATAACTCTGTTTTAGAATGATAATTACTCTCTGTTTTGTTTTCTAGGTGACTGCGCTAACCTTACTGAAAAGAGAAGACTTCTCAGGCCTGAACAGTTTACTGAGGAGGGAATTCAACCCCCTCAGTCGCCTTTTGATATTGCTAGGATGGACTCACTGTCGTAGTTTGGAATCAGCAAAAGCATTGCTGTGGACTCTTCACAAAACTCAGGTAAGCTGCAGTGAAGGCAAATGGCAATGTTGTGCTCTCAGTCTGAATCCAGTTAAAGCAGTTTGCTTATATTGTTAGTTGGTTTTGGAGGTGAAACTAATCTGAATTAGTGAGTGAGCTAAAAATCTTCTATGAGCATTCCCAGATTAAAATCACCTATGACACATATAACATGGTCTGAAAGATGCACCTAGTTTGGAACTCCTTCTCTTTGAGGAAGTCAAAGTGAGTATCTTTGTCTAGTTTTTAACAGGCAGCCATCTGCTACAGAAAAGCACATGGAAAAGGAGAATGAGAATCTGCTACCCAGTACAGCATTTGGTCTAGTGCACTGTTGCTTATAGGAGTTAAACTCTGAGCTAGCATTAGTAAGCATTAGTTGGTTTTTTTGAAACCTAAATTTGAACAGAGATGTAGCTGTCTTCCTGTGGTCTGGAGGTATGTAATGTATTGGCTGATCAACTTTGTTCATTAAATAGTCCTTTCTTTTGCTGTCTTTTAACAAATCTGACAAATTTCTGCACTTAAAAGTTACCCTATGGTTAAAGAATCCTATAAACATCTCATATGTGATGCAGGGTGGCTTCTGTTTTTGTGTTTGTCTGGAGATTTCTTTTGTAAAAGAGAATGTTTTATTTGCGCTTTTGATTAGGATCTGTGCAATGATTTGGTGTTAAAAGATTTCTGTGATGGACTCTGGGCTCAAGTGGAAGTTCTTGAATGGTGCACACAGCAAAACAGGTAAACTGAAATTCTTTCCAAACTGTCTTGCCAAAGCTGCCTATTACTCAGTGTTACATGTGCAAATAGAAAGTGTATTCTTTCTGTGAATCTGTGCTAATTGGCTCCTAGTAATTCCATGTCATAAGTTCTTGAAATTGCTTCCTGGATGTTCTTTATGCTATTCTTTTAGTTCTTTTTAACTACAGTAATTCGATTGAATGAGATTTAGCATGAAAGGGCTTTAAACATGACTCAGAGGCCTGAGTCTGTGCCACCTTTTTGTTTTTTCTCTCTTATAGTATTACTGTCCCAAAGAAGGTTCTTCTGCACCACCTGCATAGTCTAGATTGCCACACTGCAGTATACTCTCTTCATCACCTCACTAATCTGCTGGCACTGAATGAAGATGATGTAATTGAGCTTCTTCAAAAGGTTCCTTCTAGAGACCAACAGATGCAAGGTAAATGTGTAGGATTGTAAGAGCACAGGAATATCTGTGATCTGTCCAGGAATATCTGTGATCTGTCAGAGTGTGTGCTGCTCATTGCTTCTGTCAGGAAGAATCCGTTCTTCTCACCTGTTTTTGTAAATTGGGAAGATATCATTTATAGCCTTTGAAATGAAATAGCCCTTTCAAGATGGTAACAAAACTTTGCATGTACTTTCTACTAGACTGATGTAGAGGAAAAAACGAGATCTTCCCTTTTTTTTTTTTTTTTAAACTGACTTAATTTTAAAATTATCATGCATGCCTTTCATTATCACATATTTTATAATATCTGTAACTTGAAAAGTTAAGTGGGAGTTTTGGACTTGAGCCAAATTTGGATTTCAACTGTTCTTAGACAGTTCTGTCTAAGTTCTGTCTTTACATCTTTCTTTGCTCATTTCTCTCTTCCTCCTACCCTCCAATTTAGTTCTTAAAATAACCATTTAAACTCCATTTAAACCCTTCCATAAGGGAGGCAAAACTATTGTTCTGATAATCTGATTAAAGTTTATCTTGTCTCACACCTCCAGCAAGTCTATACTGCACACTAGCGTAGAGCTCCTGGTGAATTACAGCCTATGTAAGCTCTGAGCAGGACTCATATTTAGCTGTTTCTTTAGTTCGGACTGCTTTTTACATCATAGTTTCTACCATCACTGCTGTTTAGAATTGCAGTGACAGGGAAGAGCAGACTTCAAACCGTGTGCTCTGTTTGTCTTGTTTGTTTTTCTTTCTTCTTTTGGGGGAGTTTGAAATGAATTCACACCCTTCGTTCCCTCCCCAGTGACATCGGTTCCAAACGTGCTGAGTCAGCGGCGCAACGTGGCGCTCTTCCGGGCGTTCTGCGCCATGAAGTACGCGATCTACGCGCTCTGTGTGAGCGCGCACCGGCACTCCGGCTGCAGGGACTGTGCGCGCGGCCTCCTGGGCGATGGCCCTGAAGACGCGGCTTCTCCTGGGGAAGCGGCAGGTGATGGGCGTCCCTTCTCAGGTTCGATACCTTCTCTTTCTCCATTTGCTGGGCTCTGAAGTGGCATTTAGTATGAGGATAATAGTGCCCCCTGCACACACAGATTTGTTTTATGCAGAGGGCAATGAATGCTTTGCAGACAAGTCTCTTGGCATTTGTGAGGTGCTTTTACCTTTAGTAATTGTAGACATAAATAAGCTACCTGCTTTGTTCTAAAGCATTTAAGATAATTGTATTAAAACTACAGTGCGAGAAGAAAGTGGTATTAGATATAGGATGGTTGAAGCAATCATGCTTTTCTAAGAGCTCATAATTTCCCAGGGCCAAAACTGATTTAATGGTTAAAGTGGGTGTAGTCTGAATTTATATATTCTTGCACAATGTAATAGTTGTAACTACTGAGAGGAAGTGAGCCCACAGACCTTCTAAATGTAAAGCACTGAATGCTGTAGGTGCTTGATTTGTAGAGGAATGATAAATGCTGAAATGCTCGAGTAGTTCCCTATTCTAGGATTTCCCTGGAGGGCAGAGGTTGAGGAAAGATGTCCTGGAAAATATTGTAAGCATTCTTTGTCTTTGTTTTTTACATACACAGATTGCTCATCAGTCTTTCCCCAATACCTTGTGAAATGTCAGCAGTTCTTAAGGAGTGTTCCTGCTCCCCTGCGCCTGGAGCTTCTGGAGAACATCTTCTCCTTGCTTTTTGTTTCCTATAGTGACCTTCACACAGAGAATCTCCAACCTGAGGACTATGCAGAGGATGATGATCTTGACAAGAAGAGTTGTACTGTGAGTGTAGAAGGCAGTACTAGTCGACAGTCTTCCACTTCAGAAAGTCCACAGCACCAAATTGAGGCTGACAAGAAATTAGAGAGGCACCTGCTAGCTGCTCGGAGAGTGCCCTCAGATACTCAGGCTTTTTCTGACTCAGAGTTGAGTAGCAAAAGCTGTAAATCTTCTCAGCAGAGCTACCTGAATCTGAAACACTTCACCAGTGGTGTCACTGGATTTTTAGTGGATGATGTGGCCATGGATGCCTTCCTCACACTGCTCCTCAAACACCTGGAAGAAATTCAGAGTTCTCTCCCATGGGACTCCAGTAATGTGCTTCGTGAAGAGCTGGAGCTTGTTGAGTGCTTGAATCTTTCTGCAAGCAGAGAAAGTTTTGGGAATCGTGTGTTGCAGTTTTCCAAATATCTTTCTGAAGCTCACTGGCGGTACAAAGTGGTGATGAGTAACAGAAGTGCAGGTAGGGTTCATATTAGGGTGCTTTCTCATAGTATTGGTACTTTTCTGTTACAGCTCTCAGGCAATGCTCTCAACTAAAATCCCTGAGCATACCAGTGAGGGGCACATTTTGGTGGATGCAGCCTTTTAGCTGAGATCAAACATGTTTGCTTTATTTGGAGGTTTGCTGTCAAGAGTTCTGCCTGTGCAGGTGTACAGGCACACTTTTCAAGCTAGGCAAATATCTGTGTTTATGTCCTGTCCAGCTACTTGGTAATGTTTTTAAATTTATCTTTTCATAGAACATCAGCTTTCAGCATCCAGACGATATTGCTCTTTGAGGAGATGCTCCAGTTTAAGGAAGCGAAGTAGATCTCAAAGGTACAAGACAGGTGAGTTGAGAAAATGACTTAAGACATCTATGAAGTGCACATCTTATTGCTGAGTTCTCATAGCAGAATGCAGATAGATTTACTGGACAGAAAAGAGCAAATGAAACTTACTTCCTTTAGCTAACTGGTTTGAAGCATCATAATCCAGTTCTACTTAGATTGATGTTTTCCTAAATTTTATTTCTACAACTAAAAGATAACTCATTGAAAATGAGTTAAGGAAATAACTTCTTTAATATGTAACCTGATTTCTGAAGGAGAACTTGTGACTGCAATACCAGCTGTTCTGTTATCTCCCCTCTATCCAGTAACTATTTGTCTTATTTTTATTCACATCAGTGCAGTATCCAAGATACGTATTTACAGTAACCATTGTGACTTAAATTCTCACTTCACCTCTTTTCTACGTGGTTTTTTTAAAGATAAGGCTAGTTTTGGAGTAGGATATTTCCAAATAGAATGCTTTAAAGTTTCTAACATTAATCACTGATAGGCAAGAGATTTTGACGGGGTGGCCCAGCATATTTTCCAAATAAGTGTTTTTTGCGTTTATTATAGACGCCAGTGATGGCTCATTTGTGAGGTGCTCTTGAAGATCTCTTGCAATTGCCTTATCTGCTATTTGTAGTAAACTGTGATTACCTTGTCTGGTCGAAGTGTGTTTCATGTGCTGCCTTTGATTTGTTTTTCAATTTAGGGAAAGACGGGACTTCCAGTCCGTTGTTAGAAACCACAAGTAGTGAGCTAAGCACCACCAGCACCTCAGGTATTAAGCCACAAAACAAGAATTGCTCTGTTTTGTTGATGTGTCAATGAAGTTATTTGCTTCACTGGTGAATTACTGCTCTGTGCAGGACAGAATTAAAGCTCTTTGCTTCTTAGAGCGCCCATCTTTGGCAGACTTTTTTTTTTTTCTTGGTTAAATGATATATATTTCCTCTCCAAAAAAAGAGTTCTTTGCTTTTTTTTCTTGGTATCTTTTCATAAGCATCAAAAAGATAATAGATCGGTAGTTGACTAATGCAAAACTTTCTTAAGTTTGAAAGAACGTATGGAGTAGTGCAGTTGGTTTTTATCAGATGGGGTGTACCAGAAAATATAGTTATACAGATTATGTTTTTTTAATGAAAAATATAAAAACATGTGAGTATGTAATATATAAAAATACATAATTCTGACCTATTAAACTTGCCAGCTAAGCTTTTTCCTTTGTTGTTGTGCATAAACATGATGATTCAGCTGAAACCACCTACCACAAAGATTGTGCTGAGCAATGGCTGTTACAGAGGTTTGAACTCAGTCTTCACAACTGTGATTGTGAAAGGCTGTAACAGTGCAAGCTGTGCTAATGCTCAGTCTGAACTGATTGCAGATACCTTTTAAAAATGGCTTGCCATTACTGACATCTTGTTCTTACTTTCATGATGACTTTTTTTGCTTTGTGCTTTCACATTAATTATGGGTTTTGTCTGACTGATGTTGGTTGGCTGTTGTTCTGGGGTATGTAGCTTAATTGTGTAATTACAGGACTAGGACTCATTACTAGTCTTTGTCTTGGACTCTGAGGAATGAGCGAACCTGTCTTAAATTCTTCATTTATTTGGTTCAGTACTTGAGACTCCTTCATCTATCAATATTGGACCAGTACCCTTGCAAAGCATCTCACAAAGCATTATGCAGTTGCTAAAAAGATGAGAGGCAAAATGAAGATTCTGACTACAGTCAAATCTTATGGGAATTTTTGACAAGGGGTTTATATTGTCTGTTTCATGCTAAATCTTTGTAACTCTGCTCCTGTATCATTGTATTAAATATGAGAAGTACCATTGTCTGATAATTGGTTATTATCTGCTGGAATGGTCTCCAAATTCATTCTCTTGTTTTGCAGAGGGAAGTACCAATAATGTGCCTGGCTGGAGTGATTTGGAAAGTAGGATGAGACCACAGCAGCAAAACTCCCTGATTCCTATGATGCTTTCCCCACCAGAATCACTCCTAGTTTCTTGTGTTTTGAGAGGAAATTTCATAGAAGCCCATCAGGTAAATAAGCTGCATATCTTTTGTGCTACTCTAAAATCTAATTGGCATTTGTTGTTGTGACAGCTAATTAAGTTTATGCTCCCGTTGTATTAGCAAGCATAGGGCTAAAGCATCTGCTTGAAGTGAAAAAGTGACTTGAGCAGTGAGAATATATGAAAGAAGGAGAGATATTCTAAAATGACATTGCAACAAGGCTATTGTGGATGGGGTTTTTTTTTGTTTGTTTGTTTTTCTTTCGTATGTAAAATTGTTTCTCTGAACCTGGCTTTTCAAAACATGGAAATATTTGAGCTTAGTGCATAAATTGAGTGAAAGAGGTTAAGAGCTCTTATGATGGTCTCTTGAAGCAGCATCTGAGCTGCATCCTGTAGTCAGTGAATCAAAACCATAACTCTGCAACTTCTAAACTCACTGGTAACATGCAAATATATTTCCTGTCCAAAGTGATGAGCACAGTTATTTAAGGAAGGTGTGCTGGGGCTAAATTTATGGCACTGAAAATTGGTGAAAAGACTTGTAATTTCCAGCCTTCATACCTGTAATTTTTGGTTTCCACATAGTTTTGCTTACCTTTCTATATGTGGCTTTTGGGCTGATGCTCTGAAAAAGCGTCTTCAAATTTGTCGTAGTTCTCTGTGGAAACAGTAACCTGGCTGAGTTTGAGATGGTATTATCACAGCAGTTGGTATCACCTAAGCATTGCAAGCAGCAGTTGATTCCCCTACTCATTAGTTCTGTTTGACTGCAAATGTGCCACTTCATCCTTTCCTTACTTACAGACCCAAGAAATACCTATATTGCTTTGTTGCTCTGATTTTCAGTATCTCTGATGGCAAAGAATTCTAGCCTGGCTTGCATTCTGCTGCCAGTTTGATATTGGGAACTTGTATGATTGTACTTATCTGCCCTCTTCAAAGGTATTCTGTGATGAATAAGAACTTGTTTAAAGTAGTTATTTTGGACATGCGGCTTGCTAGATTTTTTTCATCACCTGGTATATTGAAATGTTGAAGAATAGTTCTGAAAGATATACAGATTAATTCAAATTTCATCTTGTAGTACATAATAGCTTAATTTTTTAAAATAGTTGAAAACAGCCTCTAAGGCACTGTTCTTCACTCACTCAAAACTCCTGAGAGGAGGTATTGCCATTTCAGCTCCCTGCTTTCATCTACGTAATTTTCAATTTAAGTAGCTATATTGTTGTCCTTGAAAGGTGGCTTTGATGTTTAATCTGGAGAGTTCATCTTGCTACGGTGAGTTGGTTTTCATGGAGCGCTACCAAGAGGTGGTACGAGAGATGGCCAGAGTGGAGCACAACATTGAGAATCAAACATCAGATGGTACTGGAGGCCTCCGGAAATCTGGCAGTGGCCGTTCAACACTCCAGGCTATTGGGAATGCTGCAGCAGCTGGTAAGGACTGTGTTTTAGTTTTGTTTATCAAAGGTGAAGTGGAAAATAGGGAAAAAAGAACTTAAATACTGTATTCAATAAATACTGCATTCAATAACTGTGGTAATTGTTCAAAAGTGTAAGTGGGTCATCTTTGATTTGGAAAGAAATGGAGAGTGCTGAAAGTTGTTCTTGAGGCCCTGTTGGATTAGTTTGATACACTATGCAGGAATCCGTCCGGGGAGCAGACCACATACTGAATGACATTCTTAAAGATATAGGTCCTATCATGAATGTGTTTTTCTAAGATAAATATCCCATTTAATTAGTGATGGTGTGTTTTGCTTGCTTCTGTAGGCATGGTATTTTATTCCATCTCGGATGTTACTGATAAATTGCTTGCAACTTCTGGAAGTCTTGCCCCAAATCTCCAAGAAAACTTCTGGACCAGCAACATCCAGCTTGAGCACACTGATCCTCTGCGGGAAGTCCTCGAGGACCTCAGTCCTTCAGCAATGGCAGCATTTGACCTGGCTTGTACTCAGTGCCATCTTTGGAAGACTTGTAAGCAACTCTTGGAAACAGCAGAAAGAAAACTGTACAGTAGCCTTGAAACTCGGGGTACGCTCTTCATTTTTCTGTTCATCAATAGGGACCTGGGGATGGAAGATGCCTTTATAGGCTGTGATGTTTGTGCAAATACCCGAATTTTAGTGAAATTCCATTTTATGCGTTCTTGTAAGTTTCTCCCTTTTTCCACTTCCTAAGTTTATTTTTTTCCTCCTCTGTCCAATGCCTTTTCTAGGCCACAGACTGGACTTTGTTTTAGTGCACTCTGGAGGTCTAAAGGGCTTCCCAGCAGTTCTTCAGCAAATCAGCAAAATTGTCAACTATTCCTGCACATCACAAGGGCAGTCCAAGACAGGTAATGTGCTTAGCTGGTAAAATCTTCTGTTTGAGTGTACTTATTTCAAATTCTTGTCTTCTGTTGAGAAGCACAATTTAACTTTTTGGAGGCTTGCATTTAAAACAATAGCAACTTTGAATCAACTGTGAACAACTCTGACTTTGACCAACTAGTTGTGTTATAATTTTTAGGTCTACGTGTCTTTTTTTTCTGTGCAAAGATACTTCATTTTTTGTGTAGTTGTTCTTTCTTTCTTTTGTTTGTAGAGATCTCAGATGAGAAAAATAGTCCTTTTCGATGCAGTATTGTAGACCTTCTGCAGGCTTGCTACCCGGCCCTGACTGAAGAGGGCATTACTAGTGAGATTGTTTTATCCCAAAATCTCAATCAAATTCTAAAAGCACTGACTCATATTGAGCGTTCTGTTGGTGAGTTTTTTTTTTTTTTTGATCGTGAAGACTAGCAAATGCATTTAAACTTTGTGGCTGGTCCTGTGTGGTGCAATCACAGTCTGTGTGTGCAATCAAAAAAAGCTAGCAAAAATACTCTTTTATGTATGTATATGTATTAAATCAAAAATATAAGAATTAAACTTGTGCATCTTGTAACTTGAGCATTCTTATCAAGGCTAAAACTGGGAGTTTACCAGAAAGAAAATGTAAATGAGTATATCTGAGGTTGTTACTCTTGCTGTTACTCTTGCAGTGTTGCTATCCATAACAAGGAATTATTTAAATGTATTTTAACATGGCAGCTTATATATAGTCAGATTTTTTTCTTCCAGTTGCTTTTTCCTTTGTTTTTTATAGTCAACAGCTGTGTCTTGGATTAAGTTTGTGGTAACACCTCACAAGTAGATATATTTCAGGCTTTTCTAAGCTTGAAGGTCGCAAGGTTATCAGTTTTGATGAAGTTGATTTATGCTGCTGTGAAATGGCTATGGTTTCAAATAAAATTTGAATACTCGCATTGTAGGCTGTAATTGTAGGGAGGAAAATAAGCTAAACATCTCTCTATTTTTGGCATTTAATTCTAACTTGAATCTGCATCTTTTTTTTTTTTCTTTTTTTTTTTTCTCTTAAAACAGACTCTAAAGGGAGCCTGCTTAGCAGCTTGGTAGAACAGGCCTCTCTGAAACCTTTGGAACTGGAAAAACACCCAGTTTGGAGTCAAGCCCAGCTCCTGCTGAAATCTGTTGACCAGTACATCCAAACCACACCAGAGAGCAGCACAAAGACAAACTTTCTGAAGACCTTCTTTGACTATATTACTACACTGGCTACTGTTGTATTGCGAAGCCTGAATGCAGACCTAGGTAGGTGGCTTCCGCAGGAAAGCCTACTGTTAGGAAAGCCTGTGAAGTTACCCAGGCTGCACAGTCTGGCCTGCTGCTGAATAGCAGTGTAGAAATGGATCCTTGCCAAAACTCTAATATGCATAGTCAGATTTTCTTCTGATTTCTACTAAGTATTATATTGTCTTTTGTTTACTAGTATTTATTTCTTAGTGCCCAGGTCAGGATTTTATTTATTTTTGAAAGTACCTTTAGTTTTGTGTATGTGACTTGTTTGTTTTTTGCCTTACCATCTCCTTTGCTTACCTGGAAGGTTACCTGATTAGGGAAGGGACTCTTTAATCTCTATTCAGAGAATCCTCAAAAGTATTACTGCATGTGTTCCCACTGCAAATACATGCTTTGATTAAAAGTTGAAGTAAAAATACTAAACCAAATGTACTTGGATCTCCCTTAAAAGCCAATGACATTCCATAAAGCACTCTATTGCTGTAATGCCTCTATTAAAGTGTGAGCCAAAGATGCAAAGTTTGAAAGGCATATCATAAATGCCTTGTAGATAGGGGCCTTTGAATGCGAGCAAAGAAGCTTCAGAAGACTCGGCTTTTAAAACCTGTGCTTCTAAAACAAGGCTTGGCTGGTGTGTTCAGCTAATGTGTGGGGTTTTTTTTTTTTTTTTTGTTTGTTTGTTTTCTTATAATAAGTGTTCCGTCTTGCTCTGATTTTTAAAGATTCATCTGTGGAAGTGAAAGTGGGGAATCCTTTCATACTGTTACAGCAGAGTCCATCTCAGCTGCTCTCCCAACTTGTGTTTGAGAAACAAGTTCATCCTGACAAGTAGGTGCTTTTCAGGTATCCTTATCTAGGTTGATTTAATGTCAGAAAAGTTGGACCTCAACCAAGATTGAAATCTTCTGTGATTGCTTAGCAGTAGGTTCTTCTACTTTAAACGAATGGCAGCAGCAGCTCTGAATTACTATCCTTGTGCTATATAAATTCTCTCATACAGGGTAAACATAGGATTTGAATTTTCCCACTGTATGTACCTTTGAAGGCTACAAGGGATTTGTGTTAGCAATGCTTGGCAGCTTTATGAAAGCAATCAATTGTAAAGTACTGTTCCTGTGCTTTGGGTAAACTGGTTCTGTTTTCAATCCTGCAGGCTTTCTTCTCTTTTGGCTAAAGAAGAGTTGAACTTGAATGTGCAGCAAGTTATTGTTAACTGTTGTTGTGAGCCACTCTCCTTGTGCAGTGCAAGACAAAACAATCAGAAAATATCCCTTCTGGCAAACATAAGCAACCTAGCACACCTCTATGCCTACAACTGCTTGCCAGATGTTGAAATACCCATCCACAGTCCTGCAAGAGCCTCTGAGGATCTCTGCACGCTGGCCCCATCCTCCGTGGCTGACTTGAACCAGAACACACTCACTGCCTCCTCCCTGAACTTCCTAAAGTCTCAGTCAAGGCTAATGGCCACAGTGGCATGTTTAAGTGCAGCTAACGTGCAGGAAGCTCCCAGATCCACTTTATCATGGATGGAATTTTGGGGCAAACGGGAGGTGCCACTAGGTATGGAACAGATTTCCAAGGAGTGTGAGGCCTTGTTGAAGGAATTCTCGCCCCTGGAGCGATTTCTTCTTATGATGTTTGAACCACTTCGAAATCCACAGGAGGAGGGCAGCAGTTTGGCCAGTGTACTCTGTGGCAAGGCACACATGTCTCTGGTTCTCCTAGGATTGCATTCCTCCACAGCTGTTGAGGTACTAATAGGGGTCTGGGAAAAAGCACTTGCAGCAAAGGATTGGGGCAGAGCTCTGGAGATCTTGGATCTGTACAGCCAAGGTGTGGAGGAGCTGGCCGGCGTGAAGGATGCCGTGCTGAGCTGTGCAGCTGCTGACGGTAAGAAGCATTATGTGGAGTGGGGGGTGTTGTTCACAAGAAAAAATAAAGAAGAGTGCAGCTGGGTACAGGAGGTTGAAACTAGGGGCATAGTTGGTGATCAAATCCAAAGAAGAAAAATAATCCCTTCGCTTTCTCCATCATAAACTTGATTTTGCTGGTGGTATGGTTTCTGTGCTAAAAATGAGTAAATCTTCACACTAAACTTAGCTTTAAAAAAACATATATACCACAGAACTTGGATGGATCTGTGATATTGTTTATTTGTGAAGAGCGAGTGCCCCAGGAGGTGTTAATTATAGTACTGTCTCTTGCAATATTACTGTTCCCTCTTCAAGAGATATGTGCATGATAGATCCCTATGAAAGGAGGAGCCGTTGGGAGTCAAGACTGTGTCCCATTCTAACTCACTACTTCCTGCTAGTATGCCTAGGATAAGTCTAGCGTGGGTTTTGGGCAGTTGTACTATTTTTTTTGTTTGTTTGGGGGTTTGTTTGTGTTTCTGTTTTTCTCTTGGTGAGGTCACTCAGTGCAGATAAGGGTTTTCTCTTTTAAACCATAGAAACTTGGCTTCATGCTGGTAGTTTATGTTCTCCTCACATACTTTTCTCACAGGTAAAGATGGTTGGCAGCACTTGTTCCCAGTAAAAGATGCAACACTGAGGAGTAGGCTGGCCCTGCGCTGTCTAGACACATGGCCCCTTGATGCCTGTTTGGAAATCCTGTCTTATTGTGCCTCAGATTTGGACATAACTGAAGAACTAAAATCCACTCTGCAGAGCAGGAAGAAAGAACTGCAGGTTTATCAGAAGGTACAAAGTTGTTCTCTTGAGTAACTAGCAAGACAAGCAGGTGACAGATAGTATGCATGCCCTTAAAAAAAAACTGTAAATTCCTTTTTCAATGCAATAGCTTTTCAAGTCTTCATTCAAAACAGATCATGTTTTCAGTACTGTTCAGTATTGGATTTAATATCCAGTTAACGCTCCCTCTCCATCCTTCATAACTCTTCCAGTCAACTGCTAGACTTCAGGTTTGCAAAGAGATCTAAACTTTTGCATTGCACCTCTCTCTTTCTCTCTCTTTTATTTTTGTGGATAAATTTATTTTTGTGGATAATTTTTTTTTGAATTTTAATAAAGGAGAGGGTTCTTTTTTTACTTTCTTTGTATGATGAAACTCAGAATGTGATCAATTCAGCCATTTTCTTAGGCTTAATGGTTAATGTGGATAACTTTTTAAAATTTGTGCTATACTAATTATTTTCAGATAATGAATTTGCAAAATGAACCACTGTGGAGCGACTGGCAGGATCTGAAAAGAGCCTGCACTGATGATCCTCAAACCATCATGGATATCATTTTGAAGGCAAAGGTTGGGCATCCTCATGTGAATGTTGTTGAACTAAAATGTGCTACATTTTCAACTGGCAAATTTTGGTGAAGTATTTTAAAACTCTAGTCAAAAGATTACCTTACAAAGAAAAAAATCTTTATTCAGTTCTACGCTGCAGAAACAGATGCAAGTGTTTACTTAATGTCAAGATTACATGCCAAGTCTCCAGTAACTCTTGTTCTGAAATGCTGCCTGTTCTTTGCACTTAGAATTTTGAAGTCTTTAGTAGTATGGCTTTTGGCATAATACCAGCTTAATTACTTCAGAAGTGTCAATACCCTACATCCCAGGTAGTTATAGCTGGCTTCAGAAGCATATGTCTAGAAAACAGCTTGCCTTCAGGGAGACAGAAGTGTTCTCAATGTGGCCCATGACTGTGGCAAAACAAAAGCTCTCCTCTTTCTTATTGTCATTTTAATTATTTACATTTGCATGAGGGAGAGGAATCTAAGCTACGGGATATCTTGAGAAGTTGATCAGAGCTTTGAAAGAAACAGCTTCATTTCAGGACGCATGGTTTTTTATTTGTGGTATTTGTTTTCCTTATTTATTTTTCCAGGATTATGAGTTGTGTGAGGAATGGCACCACTTGTATCCTGTCCCAAGAGAAAATTTAATAAGCTTTCACCAAGAACACCTTCTGCATTTACTGGAGATGGGAGACATGGAAAAAGCCTTGAAGGTAACAGCAGGACTTTCTCAGCGTCATATCTAAAGGTTAAATTAGCTGAGAACAAGACATCCAAACTTTTAATTAACATGAGTTACTCATATCAAAGGCAGATCAGAGAGCCACCCTCTTCGTTATATGCACGCAAGATAACATGCAGGGTTGCCTAAATCAATGTCGCACGATGAGGTCTTCTGTTTTCTCTAACTTAATGTCAGCAACTACTCTTGAGATGCGTTTTGGAGCTGTTGTAGCTCTCAACCCAAACAGCTCAAACTATAAGATAGAGTGTTCCAGAGACTTGAGGCCAGTCTCTGGCAATGCTTTTGTTTAACAGTTTGTGTGAGGTTTTTAACCAGTACTGTGCTTTTCCTGCAGTTGAGGGCTGCACATTGTTTCCTGAAATGCTGATTTTTTTTTTTTTGTGCCGCTTAAGCAGAAGAATCAGGAAGTGAAAGTTATAACAGAAATTGGTCAGTTGGACATCAGTCCTTGGTGTGAATTCATCCGATTTTAATAATTAGGAGGGCACTGCAAATAATGGAGAGAGTGAAATAAAAGTGAAGGCTGGTTTAGACAGTGTAGGCATTAGAGTACTTCACAGAATAGATCTTTCTCATTGATGTGTCCGCTGTTTTATTCTTTACTTAATTTTTCCTTGCTTTAATTTTAAATATATTATAATTCTGTTCTAATTAGAGCAATTAGGCAATGAATGATCTAAGTGAATGATCTAAATCAGTTCTATATCATTTATATATTTTTATTTATATATGTAATGTATACACATTATTCATATGTATGTTTATATATATATATATATTTATAATATATAAACATAAACTATTGCAAGTTAAATAAAATACTTGTAGGACCATCACAGGCCAATAATCTGTCATGGACCATGTGATTTAAAGAGTTCTTTCTGGGAATGTACTTGGAACACACTGCGTTTTGTCTGTATTTGTAGCTCTTGCAAAGAATAGAAGACCCTGATATTTGCCTTGCCATCAGTGAGCAGGCTCTTGATCAGCGCCCCAGCTTGGCAGCCTCTCACTTCCTGGCCGACTACCTCACGACTCATTTCTACGGGAACCTGACAGTCGCTCGCCATAATGAAATTCAGGCTCTCTACATGGGATCGAAAGTGAGTAAAACTGCAGCATTGTGAGATTTACAGCACTGTGTATTTCTATAAGTATTTGCCAACAAATCTTTACCAGAGCCTTCTTAATGTGTGGGTCCTCAGCTCTTGAGTCCCGTCTCTGCCTTTACTGCAAATTCCAAAGGAAGGAGGAGAGGCTTAAAAATAGTCTTTCCCTTCCCCATCTTTGTAGTTCCTGTATTCTGAGGTCATTGCAGTTCCTAATGTGAACAGAACATTCTTGTGTATGTTTCAAGTGTGGGGAATGAAGGATCATACAGTTCAGAAGAAGGAAATTCTATTATATAGTGTTTATAAGGACAGTTGCTATCTTTAAGTGAAAAAGAAATCATGCTAAATTTATTCCCTGATGTGTTAGAAAGTATCCTCCAATGCTACCACTAGAGAGAACTCTGTAGTAATATGGATAAATATATGCCCTCTTGACACATATATTTCTTCTAAGGAGCTCCCATGTATCTTCCGAAAGTAGGTGATATTTCTCTTTCTGGCCATTACCT
Source organism: Crypturellus undulatus (assembly GCA_013389825.1). Taxonomy (NCBI): domain Eukaryota; kingdom Metazoa; phylum Chordata; class Aves; order Tinamiformes; family Tinamidae; genus Crypturellus; species Crypturellus undulatus. Next base: position 711,075 of record VWPW01007383.1, on the reverse strand, counting down.
TTACAGAAGTCATATCAGACTTCCAGTCATACAAAAGGCTCTGTATTCCATTTGGGAATAAATCCATTAAGCAATAGAATGCATACAGAAACAAAATGCAGTGCTTTACATAATAGGCCCTTCTTTTAGGGCTACAAATAGCAGGTTGCTCCAGTGCTTGGAGCAGCAATTTTGTTTCATTTCCTGTTTGTTTATTGCTCCTCTTGGAGGACTTGATGTTAACTTGGAAAGTGTCCGTATCAGCTAATCATCTTTTAGAGAACTGCTGTTATTTTCTTCTTTCTATGCTTCCTGAAGTGATGGATGTAGTGAAGAGACAAGAGAAAAAAAAAATGATTGGGTCAATGTTTATTTAGTAGATTTAATTTAGTGGGAGAATGTACTCTACCCTACTAGAACACTGCTGTCACAGGGTCACAGAATGCTTTCCCCTTCTCAGTTTTTGACTTTCCGCCTCTGAAATGAGGCAGTGTTTTATAGATGTGAAACAAGTCAGGCAGAAGCCAAGTGATTTGTCTAAATCTGCTCAGTAATTCTGAAACAGAACTAGCAATAGGCCCAAGAAATTCCATCTGTGTTCCTTAGCCTCTAAATGTTATTCCATTCCTGACATCATAAGCAACTCTGCTAGTTCCTTATCTTTGCTCTTGCAAAAACCCAGATTTGGGGATGTATAATGTTAATTTTTTTTAATTGTGTCCCAGGTGTTGCTGACTCTACCTGAGCTCTACCGTGTTAACTACTTCCACCTCTCCTCCAGGCCACTGCTCATGCTGGAGCAGCTCCTCATGAATATGAAAGTGGACTGGGTAGCTGTGGCTGTGCAGACACTACACCAGCTCTTAGCTGGACAGGAAATTGGCTTTGCTGTAGAAGATATTGATAACTTGCTCTCCAAGTATGCAGAAAAAGCCCTTGACTTCCCTTTCGCATTAAAAGAAAAGAGATCAGGTATCTGTCCTTGAAAATGCTGGTGTTGCCCTTGGGAATGAAGGGCAAACTTTTCCCCCCCAAAATCATCTTGCCAATTGTGCCCATAGCATTTGGAGATGCGTCTCTGTCTCCCTCCAATCCGAGACATGTCCTTGGCTTTCTTGTAAGCAGAATGATCTTAGACTTGTAAACTTAAGGGTCAACAGCTCCAAAAGTTTCTCAGTCTTTACTCTGCTCCTTTTCAGGGTCTCCTTTCTTGTATGTACCGTGCAATTTCATTTAATTTCTCTGTAATATAAAATAACAGCCAATTTCAGCAGTTCTAATGCCCCTGCATCTCCCCTAGAATCAAATAGGGGTTTAATCTTTCATACTACTCATTCCTTCCAGATCTCTGTACCTTTTTATATAAGGACTTTGGAACTTCTGATTCTATTAATTACATATGCACAGCTCCTTTTCCTGTTTTACCAGCCCCTTCTCATCCATGCTAGCTTCAGTTCTCCTGGGCCTAACACTGGTAATTTTAGAACCTGAAGAGCAGAGGGTGCTGCAGATCAAGTTCAGTGCTTTTGTTGACCACGTGCACACATGCAATTTCTTTCATGAAGAGTAGCCCACAGTTCTTCATGGAACGTGAATCATTGTGGGCTAAGCTTCATGAAGGATGTAATAATTTGTTACATAGATAATCCTGGTTTGTACTAACATTCTCATGTGCTGCTGTGAATGGACTCTTCTAATCTTCCAAACATGATTTAGATGTCTGACCAATGTTACCTATTTCTTCCTCTGTCCTAGATTCTGTCATACGTATCCAAGAGAGTCTCAGTCAAATATTGGAGTGTGAAGCACTGTCTAAATCAGGATCACCAGAATCATCTTACACCAGCTTTACTGGTAAGATTTGAGGTCTCAGTGCTATTTTATTTCAACATATTTTTACTTATTTTATTCCCTAATATCTGAACTCTGCATCCCACCATTTAATAGTAGCTTTGGTCATATTTAGCACAGGTTAGTAGGTCTCTGCAGTTGGGTGCTTTGGGCCCAGTTAAAAGAAAACTTGAAGGGAGTTAAGGGCGAAGTGTATGGCTTTGTTTTGGACTTTAGTAGGTCTCTGCAAAGTGCCTGAGGAGTGGAGTCTGAACCACAGCTCCACAGTGGTGTCCTGATCCTACAGTTCAGATTTCTGAGCTATTCTCTAGTTTCATATCCTGAATTGAAAGATTCTGTTTGCTCTGCATATGTGAGGTGATGACAGTCTTGGATCTGTCTGTGCAGCCTCTTCAGTCTCTCATGATAGCCAGGACTTAGTTTGTGTGCCAGATAATTGTCAGCACACCGTTACAAAACCTGGCTAGTGTCCTCTAATGTTCCTCTGCAATCCAGTAGCTACTTGGAGGAATGTAAGTCAGCTTTATTGGAATGGAGTGGTGTGTGTGTGTTTGTTTTTTTTTCTCTCTAGTATCGCTGTGTACAGGAAGTGGCTTGCAGAGCTGCAGTAGGCTTTGAACCTTTCAGTTAGCCTGAAGTATATCATACAAACTAAAAACCTATTTAATGCTATAAATCTGAGACACTAAATGCCTTGATGCCATCAGAGATGCCGAATGCCACAGACTTGCAAATTTCTACCTCTTTGAATAGATTTCCCTACTTTAGAGTGTGACAGGGAGCATAATAGGGAGGAGGATATGCAGTTGCTAGTCATGATGTAACTCTCTTGAGATGCTAAAGAACAGACGGTCTTTGTGAATGTTAGTCTGCCTGTACTGGATATCCTTAAAATTATATTTTATGCTGTACTATCTATTTGGTATTCATATATCTGTTTTCAAATTTCTGCTTATGATACAAGAACAGATGTTGACGGGACCTAGTCTTAGACATCTAAAATTTTTATCACAAATGTCTGCTAATAAATAAGCAGCAGGTTAGATAACGTCAGTAAGTATGTAATATTTTCTGTTCCTCAAGACTATTAAACAACTAAAATTCCATTCTGTGCTTGTCTTTCTGGGGTCTTTTAAGGCATTACTATGTCTGCAAGTTCCAGAGACAGAAGCCTGCAGCAGAATTTGCCTCAAGAATTTGTGCCACCTGAGAAGCCACCGCCAAAACAGCAATGGATACCTGATGACACTGAAATGATCTGTATGGTCTGCAAAACTGAACGCTTTACTATGGTAAGAACAGAGATTAAGTAGGGGGGTAGCTAAAATTATGTTCTTAATGTGAATGCTTGCTCAGATTCTGTTAAGAAAGAGCTACAGGCTGCTTCAGCAAGTTTGCCTATGTCAGCATAGGTTTGCCAAGACTCACCCTATTTAACCATTAGTTTCTGTTTAGATCAATTAAAGAGGCAAATGGCAACAGGGGAGACTGTGTTAACTGCACAGTCTCAGCGACCTCTCCCTGAGGCTCCTGTGAGGACGTGGAGATTGGCAGCAGTAGCAGTTTCACAGGGCTGTCTAGCTGACTGCGCTGGCTGCTGCAAATAACATGAGCATAACACAAGTCACCTTGCCCCTACACAGGAGAGTCAACTTTGTTGTTTACGCTTTTCTACAATTGGTGTTGTATGAAGTACTCAAATACAGGGGTGCTGCTGTTAGGCAAAAAAATAGTTATGAGTTTTGAAAATGTTTGGCAGTCTGTTTTCTATTGCTTACAAACTGCACTCCTTTCTCAAAGCTATGTTGCTTTTGAATTTTGAAGAGAATAATATGTTGTCAGAAAGATAGTCCCCAGCTTGAAACTTTTCCAAGAGATCTAAATATGATCAAAATTGGGACAATTGGGAAGTTGGGAAGTCTAACACTGCAACAAGTTTATCAGTTGTTGCAGTTGTTGTTCTTTCTTTTTCTTTTTCTTTTTTTTTTTTTCCTTTTTTTTTTTTTTTTTTTTTTTTTTTTTCCCTTCTCCAAATGAAATTGGGGCAGTGAGAAAAACTCCTTTTATTTCTGACAAGCTTTTTTTTTTTTTTTTTCTTTTGCTATGCCCTCCTCAAAATGGAATAGTGGCAGTGAGAATCAATCACTATAGTTCTGACAGGCCTTATTGTTTGCTCTGTTGGCTTGCTTTAAATGTACTCCTATGTGGAGGCAGATACAGGAGGGAATTTTATTCCGTTCTTTCATTTGCTCGTCCATGACCTCTTGTGCTTAGTTCAACAGGCGTCATCACTGCAGGCGCTGTGGCAGGCTAGTGTGCAGCTCTTGCTCCACCAGGAAAATGACAGTAGAAACTTGTAGAGAAAATCCAGCTCGTGTATGTGACCAATGCTATAGTTTCTACAATAGGGAACATCTGCCTGGCTCTGTACAAGACACAAGCATGTAAGTTCTTTCAGTCTAGCTCTTTGTAATAGTTAAGCACATCAATTAATTGCTAAACTTGAGGATTGAATGCTTTGGTGCCAAACATTCAGAAGAAAATAATTATAATGAGCATCAGAGTTGCTTGCAGTTCAAGTAAGTTCATGATTATGTAGCTTTTGAAATGGAAATTATGCCCTTAGTGAAAGACCTAGCTGTGATGAGTGAGAAACTTTGGTTTTGGTTGCTTTCAGATGAGAACTGGAGTCAAATTCACAGTGCATAGGTTAGGTCAGGTGATGAAAAACGCAGCTGTGAAGAGTGGGCTTTGCTTTCTGGGGAGGGCTGGGGTGAGCAGTGTTCTGAAACGGCTAGCTCTGATCTCTTCTTAAAAATTACATTTTTCCTAGTATGCTGGAACAGTCGTAATGTTTCTGTCTTTCTCTTACAGCACAAAAGAAGATCAGGACCAAGTGGAAGGTGAGAAATGAAATAATATTAAACTTAAAATGCCCAATTACTAGTATAACGGGATAGGAATCTGCTACATCTAAAAGTAGAAAAAGGATGGTAAGTCTCTGCTTAAAAAAATACCACTGTTCTCACATGGACGGACTGAAATAGGGCATTCTGAATTTCTGTAAAAGTAAATTATGATTTGGGAGAGGTGTCAGAGCCAATACTGAACAAGCTGGTGGGTTTAAAGGCAGGAACTGAAAGCAGCAGTGGGAGAAGGCGCTTTGCTGGAAGCAGTCAGTGAAAGGCTGGGCTGAGAGTAGAAATATCTGTGTAGAGCAGTGCTGGGAGCTGCTCTTTCCAAGATCTGTGGCAGTATGAGGCAGATAGCACTGCCCTATGTGGAGGTGACTGATACCCAGTGCTGGCTGGGGGAAGCACAGAATGAGACTCCTATAGTGTGTCTGACTGTCCCAAATCCCATCTGCTTTGCTGACTGTGTGCAAATGCTTCTCTCCCATGCCCCATCATTTTCCCATCAAATATAATGTGATTTCGGGAGGAGCAATAATATTCTATTGCATTTGTCAGCCATTTTCCTCAGCCATTTTTCCTCGAGGTGTTTATTCTTTCTTTGTTAGTCTGGTGTTAGTGAGGTGACTGAGCAGGCACTTAAAAAAATGATTTCCCATGCTGACATAATAGTCTGGCAAATCCCACCCATTGTTACTTCGAGTACGGCTAGTATCCACGTGAAACATGGTGCTGAGCTTGCACAGGGCTCCTCAGACTCAAGGGCGAGAGTGCTCTATGCTGCTGCTTTTCTGATTTCTCTGATGGGAAGTACTACCTAAAGTTTCTGTCTATTTTTTTTTTTTTTTTGCCTGTTTCTGTCCTTCTTTTTTTCTTTTCTTTTTTTTTCCTTCACCCTTGTTTCTTTCATTCCCTCTACAATTTTTTAGTTACTCATCACTGGAACAGGGTGTTTCTTTTTGTTGTTGTTGTTTCTGTTTGTTTGTTTTTTGGGGGGGGGGATTTAGACCAGTGGTTTTTTTTTTTTTTTTTTTTTCTACCCTCTTTTATTTTTTTATTTCTTTTATTTCTTATTTCTTACAGAAAAGCAGACTTCTATTCTTAATTCTTAATTTTCCAGAAATAGGAGGATCCGGAAAATCGCTTTCTTCTCTATTTTTCAGCACTGAAAAGTTGTCCCTTGCTTTTTTTTGCTAGGAACCACAATCATGAGCATCAGAGGGCTACTGCCTTCTAGCTGCTCTTGGATGACAGACATGATTGGTTTGTAACTATTCTGTTTTGGTGGAATAATTTGCAGCTCAGATTCCCAAGCAGTATGAAGAAGGCAAATTAGTTATTGGAATAATCTCTTTCTGCCTATCCATTCTGTACATTATCCATTACAATATTTGGGTATGAGAACAGATTTTAAAACTTAAATTTTCTTAATCTTAGGAGGAGCGAGAGAAACTTTTCACAGAAATTATTTGCTTGATTCATTTGATCAAAGCAAAATTTCTGTGAAAACTTAACATATGGAATTAGCTTCTTGTAAATGTTATGTTTGAATGACCTTCATTCTAAAAAGAAGGCAGTTGGGTCCACATTGCCTTTCTTTTTACAAGTGGTGTTTCACTTTCCCTTTTTAGCTGTAACACACAGCTCGCTCACTTCCACATCTTTCCTGGTCAGAAATATTTAATACTTGGGATGATGGACGACTTAGAGGAGGTTGCTTTGTTTGATATCCCATTGGATAAGTTTTGGATAATGATCTGAAACTATACTGTTGGAGCCATTTCTTACTGAGCAGGTAGTGTGAGCATCTTTTGATCCAGCTGGGCAGTCTGCTGAGGAACGGAAATATTTCTGTAGTTGTGTGCAAGACATGGGGTGAATGAGAATTGGCACAGTGGAGGGACTGTAGAGAACTGCTTGAGAGTGTTGGAAGAGCTCTCTGTGATGTTCCCTCACCTAAGTTTGTTGCCTCTTGTGTGATGCTTCTGCCTTTTCAGCCACAGAAACATCTACTAACAAATATGCCACGGTGGTGCAAATTCCTGAGACACCTGAGCTTGAATGGATTGTTTCCCTGAATGAAGAGGAAAATGAAATTGTACGCAGTGAATTTTACTATGAGCAGGTGAGATCTGGGGAAAGACAGCCCAGACAGTTCCCTAAATCATTACCTCGGCACTCGTGTTCATTTTTCTTCTTAACTGACAGGCTCCCAGCTCTTCCTTGTGTATTGCCATCCTCGGTCTGCACAGTGATAGTGTGGTGTGTGGGCACCAGCTGATAGAGCACTGCTGCAAACTGTCTCAAGGGCTGACTAACCCGGAGGTGGATGCAGGACTACTTATGGACATCATGAAACAATTGCTTTTCAGTGCCAAAATGATGTTTGTAAAAGCTGGAAGGAGCCAGGATCTAGCTCTCTGTGACAGGTAATTTATCAGATGTTCACTAGGCTGCGTCAGGGTCCTCTCAGGACTCTTATGTTTTTATACAGGGGAGTAGAGGAGAAGGAGGGTTGTTTTGTGATTGTGGTGTGGGCGTTTTAAGCGACAAGAGAAGTTCATAACATGAAAGCTCAAATAATGCAAGTTCAAGTCTGTGTGTGGCTACATAGAAGTTGCTGATAAAATTCTGAGAGTAGGGAGAAATAATTCATACTGACTGGGTAAATCTACTTTCATCCACTTGTTCCATGTAGGATTTAAAACCCGCACTTGCTGAGAGGTATTATTTGTTCCTCAAGCTCTGTCTGCTGGTGCTTGCAGTGTCAGGTGCAGTGCATAAGCCTTCCACATGCTAGTTTGGTTTGGTGGTGTTGGCCATCAGTGCTCCCCTGAATAAAATGAAATGGCAAAAAGTAGCCTAAATAAGACAGCGTGAGAAACAGACCAAGCTGGTGTGTTAGTGATTAGGGAGCGCTGTTCAGAGAGTTGTCTTTGGTATAAAATTCTTCAATATTCTTGGTATGCACGGTAGCAGTGATAGTGCATGTATCTGTTTAATCTCTGTTTTCTCCTAGCTACATCAGCAAAGTGGATGTGTTGAATATTTTAGTTACTGCTGCCTACCGTCCTGTGCCATCTTTGGATCAGATTCTTCTCCCTGCAGCAGTAACAAGACTAAGAAATCGGCTTTTGGAAGCAGAGTATTATCAGTTAGCTATAGAGGTAATGATAGTAGCAGGATGCAAGTACTAGTAATTGTTTTGTAGTGACTTCCCCCACCCCCCTGAGTTCAGCTGGATATTGTGTATGAAATGGACAATATTTAGGCTATTACAGAGGGGGTTTAAGTTTTTATGCAATGAAGAAAACCTTTTTTGAACACTGGAAAAAAAATCTGAGAGGAAAGATGCCTTCTGCTGTGGAGCAGGCTGCTGAGGGCAAGAAGAGGAAATGTGTCTCCTGCTACAGTTAAAATTGGAATAAACAAACTGCGAGAGAGTTGCTCCATGGAGGGATTTTTAGCACATCCTTTGTGGCAGGACTTTATCTGCGACTCGTATGTTTGATTTCATTTGTCCTTAGTACTGCAGCAGATACTGTTCAAGCAGCTTTTCCAAGCATTTTCTTGGAATACAGCTATGGTGGGATATTTATCTATGAGAGCTCATCTAGTGTGGCTTATTTTCTTTTATCCTCCTCCTACTCTCAGTATTCAATAAGCCTCTGTTTATGGCATTGAAATTTGTTAGGAAGAGGATTATGGTGCCACAAATGGGATTAGTATTTTTAAAGAGAAACAAACAACAGAAATAGATGACCTATTTGAGTTAAAAAATATAAATAAATAAAAATTCATTGTCTTAAAAGGCAGCTGATATACTAAAGAAATTCAGAAATAGAAATGTGCAGTAGTTCACAAAGTATCAGTATTTCTGTGGAGAAGTTCTGCTGCTGTTTTTAAACCAAAAACCTGATAAGTTCCACTTCATAAAAATTGCTTGCTTTATAAGAAATCTGTTGCCGATGTGAAAAATGGCATGAGTTTTAAAACTGCTGAACTGAAACATCCTGGACACATGGTTGATTAAACTTGAACAACAACAAAAAATTCTTCTGCCTTTGGAGGTCATGAGCATTTCAGAAATTGGCATTTAATGCCAGTAACCTAGGAATAGTTGATCAGTGTGTTGNCTTGGAACAACAACAAAAAATTCTTCTGCCTTTGGAGGTCATGAGCATTTCAGAAATTGGCATTTAGTGCCAGTAACCTAGAACCTAGGAATAGTCGATCAGTGTTTTTTTTTTTTTTTTTTTTTTTTGGCTGGTTGTTTTTAATAGGATATGTCTTTAAGGAAATGGAAGGTCATATGCTCTGTGTGCAAATCCCCTTGTCCTATGTTCTACATGGGAACCATATTGTTACACTATTGATAAAGGATTTTTGAACTTAGGTTTCTACAAAATCTGGGTTGGATCCAAGCGGAGCGTGGCATGCCTGGGGCATGGCTTGCCTTAAAGCTGGGAATTTAAGTTCAGCAAGAGAGAAGTTCAGCCGATGCCTAAAGCCACCTGTGGATCTTAACCAGCTGAACTATGGTTCAAGGTTGATCCAAGAAGTGGTACAGTATCTGGAGTCCACAGTGAAGCCCATACACATTGTGGTGAGTGCCCTATGTTCTATATAAAAGGCTATATACTGAAGTTTTCCCAGTATTGATGCTTTAAAACAAACCTTGCAGCAGTGTATGTTATAATACTGAGTATCATGTTTCTCCTTTTTGTCACGATTATGCATCACAAACTGAATCCTGTTGAGAAATTCATTGGCAGTAAGTTGATGGCTGATTGATATCTGGCTCTGTAGAGGAGAAAAAGCTGCTACTGATACAGATTGGGGAAATTGAACTCTATCAAACTTTGTAGGAATTCAAAGGGAAGATGACAAATGCGAAGAATGTTGTCTCACTTGGTGCTTTCTACCAAGCAAAGGTATTACATGGCTTTGAATTAGCTCAGGAAGGCCTGATTAGGACTTTTAAGGCTAGATGGCAAAATTCCATTGACTAAAGAACTTTAGTAGTAAACATTCTAGGAGCATAAGAAAGCCATTCTGGACCAGCTTGTTGATGTAGGTCTTGAAAGTAGAACTACTTTTAAATAAACAAGCTCACTGTCTATCCTTGGAGGCAGAGCCATGCCAGCTAAAGCGGCATTCAACATCTGTTGGTAGCAGGGTTTAATTCTAGTATTTATAAAGAGCACGCTAGGGATTCAAATCTATAAAACCATACATTTTAAAAAAATAATAATAATAAAAAGTTAGGTGACAAGATCTAATAGAAAAGAATTCTGAAGAATTTTTGAAGAGAAGATTTTCCTGTTGGTCATTACCCATTACTGATGCTCTGCTTGGATAGCAGGATGATGACTACTTTGCCACGCTGAGGGAACTTGAAGCAACACTGAGAACAAGAAGTCTCTCTCTGGAGCTGATGTGCGAGGGGAAGATTCAACAAAACAGTTACTACCAGGAGTGCTTGTTCTACCTTCACAGTTACGGCACTAATCTAGCAATAATAAGCTTTTACATGAGGCATGACTGTATGCGAGAAGCACTGCTCCACTTGCTAAATAAGGTCAGTAATCTAATTTGCAATCTTCTAAACTGGAATTTGAAAAATACAGCTGAGAGTGCTTCACGACCAGTCTAAGGTGGCAATGAGTGTTTTACAGCATTCTGGGTAGTTTTCTGCACCTGCGTTTGGAGGCCATCAGCATTATTGCATACGCTGTCCAGTGGCTAAAAAGAATTTAATGTCATGACAAAATAACTTTCATCTGGTTACGCTTTTGTACTTGTGCAGTTCTTTTTGGTTGCTTTTTACTGTCTCTTTAGATTTGGAATAATTCTTACTGAGATATACTGCCTGAAAGGCCTAATTCTGCTATCCTCAGTCTGCTAATTAGGTAGGAAATTATTTAGGTTGTTTTACCAGCTTTGCTTTCTTTTTATATCATCAGCCATTCTGAGCTTCTAGTCCCATCTGCTTATCAAGTTTGCTTTTCAAATGTGTCCTTTTTATCACAAAATCCCAGAACAGTTGAGGTTGGAAGGGATCTAGGGATCTAGTCCAACCTCCCTGCTCCAGCAGGACACCCAGAGCACGTGGCACAGGGTGGCGTCCTGGCAGAGTTTGTAAGATCTCCAGAGAAGGAGACTCCACAGCCTCTCTGGGCAGCCCATCAGTTTAGATATACCTTTAAAGGAAGCTGAATAATTTTACAGTGTTATCGGAAGGGAAGGGTTGTTGATTTAAGACCACAATATGCCAGGTCACATGTTACAGTTTTCTTCAGACAATTTTGCAGTTGGGGATTTGATGAAAAAAAAATTATATAGAAAGGCTTTATGTAGCTTGTATCTTACTGTGGAGTTTTAACAAAAAGAAAAAAAAGAGGGGAGGGATTAAATAATTTCATATCATGCCTTTAAATGTTTTTTGGATGTCTACTGTGTGATCGCACATACTTCTATCCTTATTAATACATGGTGTTGTGTTTGCAAGAAAACTAGCCAGGAGGTCAAGGGAAGTGAATATCCCTGTCTGTCCTGTGCTGTAACGTTTCATCGGAAGAGTTGTGTCCAGTTTTGGGCTCTCCAGAACAAGACAGGCATAGACAAACCGGAGCAAGTTGTGTGGAAGGCAGCTGAGGTGGTTAGTGTATTGGATCCCATGGCACATGGGCTGTGTTTGTTCAGCCTGAGGAGAAGGCTGAGAGATCTGTTTGCTGCCAAGTTCATCTGAAGTGTATACAATAAAAGGACAAGAGATGGTGGGCACAACTGGCAGCAAGAGAAATTTCAACCAAATATAAAGAAAAGGATTTTGCAGTGCAGGTGGTGAGGCATGGACACTGGCCCCCAGCGGGGCTGGGGAATCTCTGTCCTTAGAGATTCTCTGGACTAAGCAGGTCCAAAGCAACGTGCCCTGATTCTTTTGAGTGGAAGTTCTAGGCCTGTGGAGATCCTTTCCAAGCTGTATTATCTGTTGATTGTGTGACCTCTGTCACTTGGTGTTCCTTTACATTATAAGAGGGAAATCTAGGTGCCACAGCTGGTTTGTTTCGAACTACCTTTCTGATATTTGTGTAGGAATCCCCAGCTGAAGTGTTCATTGAGGGGATCTTTATTCCAAGTTATGAAAGTGGAAAGCTGCATATGTTGGAGAACTTACTAGAAACCATCGATCCAGGATTAGAGAGCTGGGGATCCTACTTGATTGCAGCCTGCAAACACTTGCAGAGAAAGAACTATTACCATATCCTGTATGAGCTGCAACAGTTCATGAAGGTAAGAGTGAACAGTCAACCCATTCTGTGAAATATTGAGTGTTGTCAGACTTGTGGTTATTTACTTAGGTGTTTTTTGAAAAGTGGTGTAAATTGGCGTGATGGGAAGTAGATTGTTGCTATTTTTCAATTCTTAAAAAAAAGTTTGAGCCTGACTGAAGCTGACCAGCTGTGTATTGCTACTGTGAGTGTGGTGCATTGCCATAGCTTAACTACTGCTTTAAAGATAATAGAACACCACTTTCTTTGTGCGGTACTTTAGTATTGACAAAGGACTAATGAAGGCAGTTTATTTCAGTCCTCCATAAAGTATTCTGTATATTTCTTCTAGGATCATGTTCGTGCTGCTATGACCTGCATTAGGTTTTTCACTCACGGAGCAAAGTCTTACACAGAACTGGGAGGCAAACAGGCATGGCTCCTGAAGATCAAGGATCACCTCAAAGTCTACCTGCAGGAGGTCTCGAGAAGTTCAGGGAGGAAAAAAATGGTATTCACCTTCCGGAAAAAAATGTCTGCTACAGATGTGTCAAGGTATCTATAAACGAGAAGCTAGGATACAAGAAAGAGGGCAAGTTGTGTTCAAAGTTCGTTTAAGGCAACACCTGTGAGCTATGTGTGACCCAAATCTGGCTTTATCTAGTTGCAAGTATCGGATTCCCAGTACCACACTCTGCCGCTCACCTAACCCAGAAGATGAAGATAAGCCATTGTTTTTACTGAACATATCAACCTGTGTATCGTGTACCTTCATTTGATCAAAAAAGAAAGGAAAAAAAAAAAAAAAGGAAAAAAAAAAACCAGCAGTATTGAGCTACTTAAACTTGCTTGAATTATAATTCAACTACATGTGAATTAGGGGAGCTATGCTTAACTAAATCTCTTCATGTTTCAAAGTTGAACTGTAAGTTTAGCCAGATCTCCTGTGCTTGGTCTCTTATTTCTTGGTCTTACCTAGTAAGAGTGTTTTTTGTTTGTTTGATTTTAAGGCTAGACTCCCAGCTTAAGTAGGGAAATGTGTATGAAAAGGTGGAAAAGAGGGAGTAGATACTTATATTTGGGATGCATATTGTCTGGTTTACTGTATAGGTTAATATTTAATGTGCTCACCTACACACATCTGAAAAGTACCTTGTGGCTGCAGACTAGGTTACACCAAAGGCAGGGTCAACAGCAAACAAAGTAATTACTGTTTTGAAAGGTGTGTGTGTTATATATGTCTTATTTGACATGTGTATATGTTCACACAATTAATAATTGACACTTGCTCTATTTCAAAATAAAGCTTTCTTTCCCCTTTGTCCAGGCACATCAATACAGTTGAGCTGCAGATGGAAGTAACAAAGTTCCTGCATCGATGTGAGAGCTCAGGAACTTCTCAAATGACAGATCCTTCCCTGCCTACACTCTTTGGAAACAATAACATGAAAATGGATGTTGCTTGCAAGGTACTTGCTGCTACTTCCAATGTAGCTCTTATTTTCATAATCAGCACCAATTCATGAGCAGGTTGAAATGCTTGACACTTGGAGGAGCTTCTGGTACTGTTCATGGGCATCTTGCCTCTGTGTGTATGCAGCCTCCTGTTTGTGGGAAAAACTGTGTCTTATTCTCAAAACAACTGAGAACTTGAAGCTGCCCTGCTCAAATTTGAGGCAAAGGATACCAAATGCTAATAGCAGTGTGTCTGTTTTTCTTACTGTGTTTTGAAGCAAGGCTATCAATGCTGGTTTTGATACCTTTGCTAAATTCAGCTTGGCCTCACCTTTGACTTACCCAGTGTTCCGCAGTGAATCAGTGTGTGTCAATATTTGCTCTGCCTCATGACTTCTCTTTTGGCGAAGCTACTGCTTTCGGACCTAATTCAAAACTGAGAGTGACCAAAAAAAAAGGAATATGCAACCTGAAGCTTGAATGATGCCTCTCTCTTTCAGGTCATGCTAGAAGGAAAAAACATTGAAGAGGGATTTGGGATTGCATTTAGAGTCCTTCAGGTATGGAAAAAAATGATATAACAAATATTCTTGTTAGAAAAGAGAAATCTCTGCAAACAGCAAACATTTAAGTAAAAGATTTTGCCAAAGGCCTTTTAATTCTCAAAAGAGAAAAGGTCTCTTGAGAAGCCATTGGTTAAGTCTTAAACACTCCTTGTGTTTGGAGGAATGTGTTTTGGGTCAAACAACTAAGATTGTGCTTCAGCTGGATACTTTCAAGGTAAGTGTCTCACAAAAGAATTGAGTATGGCTTTTATTTTGCTTTGCAGCTTGTTCAGTGGCTTGTGTCGGCAAAACAAAATCACACATAGGAGCCGAAACCTTTGACTTGGCTGTCACAAACTGCAGAGACTACCTGAATAAATAAGGCCTGGGCTATCTCCATACTCCTCCCCCAGCTGGGAGAGGAAAGCTACTTAACTGAAAACTCTCTTTGGAGGCCTGTCCTTCCTCAAGTCTGGGTTGAAGCTGAGGTGCTTGTCAGTCACTGTAGCACATTCGCCTCTAACCATTTTGTGCCAATGTAACCAAATATTAGGAGTTGCTGAAAATATTCCTTCAAGCAGAGCAGTAGGGAGTTGCTTCCCATGTGGGACAGAGGTATCAAAGGTCGCTTCTGGACGGAGGGGGCTCACTGCAGAAAGTACCTGTCACCTTGCTGCCTGCTGTGTTTTTGATTGATACAGATGGCAGGTCGTGCTGCTTGCTTCCAGTAAGTCTGGATGTAGAAGGCAGCACTACTCTTTGGAGTAAGATATGGAGAGCCTTAGTAAAAGAGCATTTCTTAGCAGCAAGAACAGTCATTGCTCACCCTGTAAAAATGGAGTAGCAAGTCCAGCTCCCCAGCATCACCTCTGCTTCCTTCCGTTGGTTTCTTTTCCTTCCGTACTCGTGACAGGGTCAGTCCCAGGTTTTGCTGCCTCCTCCCTGCTATGGGACGCGTGTTGTGGCCGGGTGGCTCCCTAGCCCCAGGGTGCTCGAGGGGCGGCCACCACTGGAGCGGGCTGGGAGACCGGACAGGAGCTCCCGAGGTGAGGGGGAGGCAGGGAGGGGCNGGACGCGTGTTGTGGCCGGGTGGCTCCCTAGCCCCAGGGTGCTCGAGGGGCGGCCACCACTGGAGCCCACCACTGGAGCGGGCTGGGAGACCAGACAGGAGCTCCCGAGGTGAGTGGGAGGCGGGGAGGGGCTCTGCCTTGTGTGGAGCCTCTGCCTGGGAAAGACACTCGGCCAGAAGCTGACCTGCCGTGTGCCACCCCAGGAAGGGAGAAGGTAACAGCGCGCTCGCTCTTGAGCAAAAGTGGATTTTATTAGTCTGATCGTGGAGAAGCTTTGAGCCAATCCTGAGCTATCGCCACTGGGAAAATACAGGCCTTCCAAAACAGCTTTAGCTTTTTGGAGCATGCTGTGATACTTTGTCTTCAGCAGAGATGCTCAGCTGTACAGAGCCTGCGGGAACATGATGAGGGCGTTCACTGTGTTGCTTTGATGTTCCAACCCCTTCAGGACTTCCAGCTGGAGGCTACAGAGGTGTACAGCAAAGTGGCCAAGCAGCTGGTGAAGCAGCAGAAGTACAGCGAGATCCGGCAGCTCCTCAGATGTGTCAACGAGTCTGGAGCTGCAGCCAAGAACGATGGGGATAACATCATCCTAAACTGTCTAAGCGAGTCCAAGAACATTCCTGCTGAGGTAATGCTATCCTGTGGTGTCTTCCCTTCCACCAAGCTTCCCTGGCTGTCAGAGAGGGAAGGTTTGTGAAGAGAAAAGTTTCCTGTCTTCATAGGGAACAATTGTAAGAGGAAGGGTTTGGAAACTGTAGTTGTCCTAAGTGTGAATACCTTTTTCTTTTTCTTTGGTGCAGGATCTCGATAATTTGATTCAGGATATGGACAGTGATGAAAACAAGGTAAGTAAAAGTGCAGTAGCAAATGCTTTAATATCAGCTTGTTGCACAGTGGAGAGTCCCAGGTAAATATGCGGACTCCAGATGCATGTTTGTAGGTGAAGAGGCTGTGGCTCTTAGAGCGTGTGGATCCTCACAGATCATGTGAGGGATCAGTGACATAGCTGGATATTCTTCTCTGTCTTGCTCCAAGTAATAAAAGTAAATGTTTTATGCGGATTGAAAAAATGGCCTTTTCATTCTGCACTTTTACAGGGTTTATTGCTGAAAGGACAAAGCTGTAGATGAAAATGACTAATCTAGAATCTTTGAAATGGGAGTAGGAAAATTAATGCACAAAAGAGGATTCCACAAAAGAGTTGCACAAAAGAGTTGATTTCCTAGGGATATTGTAAAGGAATTCCTGTAAAAGACGGAGCCTTAAAATTTATCTCTTCCAGTGAAATCTGCTCCATGGTGCATTCTGCTCCATAACGAGCTTGCTATGTCTTAAATGACAGACTTCTGTGCTACACTTTTCCAGGGAACTTGTTCTTGAGCTTGTTGCAAGTTCCATTCCCGCAGCCTTCTAACAAAGCTGCGTGGGCCCGTTGTGTTTCAGATCCAGGCCTACCTGATGTGCAACAAGCTGCGCTCTGCCTACCTGGTGTCGGTGCGGCAGGAGGCGGCGCGCGCGGTGCAGCTGGTGCAGCACGTGCGGCAGCTGGCGCAGCGCGGCGGCGACGACGTCGTGCAGGCCATCTGCGCCCAGTGGCTCCTGGGCCACCAGCCCCGCGCCCGAGGCCGGCAGGCCCAGGGCAGCAGGAAGTAGCCCTGGCAGCCTTGGGAAGGGCCGGCTCCCGCAGCTCGAGGCGGGCGACCCTGCGACCCCTTGGTGAAAGGGGCGTCTCGAGGGTGTTGGTGGCCAGTGGAAGCTGCAGACCTTCCTCTGGCTGAAAGGAAGGGAACTAAGGTACAAGTGCCAGCGCTTCTTGCTACCTCAGGGTGTTTTCTGGCCTTTCTGTGTGTGTGTGTATGTATGTGTGTGTGTGTATGTATGTGTGTGGAAACTTTCAAACTGAACAAACGAGATTTTTTTAGCTTTATGGAAGAAGGCACTCATGTATTTTAGAAAGATAATGATCTTTTTGTCATGGTTCTTAATTTTAACCCATAAAACCTACATAGCATGGTAACATCAGTTTGATGTAGCCTAGAAGATAGATATATATATACACTTTTTGGTTATGAGTTTCTCTGTAAAATTTCTGAAGATTGGAAAGATCTTTTACAGCAACTGATCCAAAAAGGTGTTTTTTTTTTTTTAAGCCTCTATACAAACTTTTATTTTTTTCCTTCCCACTAGTGCAGTGTGCTGTTTTGGAAAGGTAGGAACTAGTTCTTCTAGGCAGGTTTCTACTTACCAGTTGCACTATCTGACATATGCATGGCACTTAAGCCCTTAATGGAGGGATGAGGCTGAAAGGGGATATCCAGGAAAGGAGAATACAGAAGGGAAAGAATCTTTTAAAATGATTACAACCAGCCTACCTCTTTCTTCTCTGTCTCTATCATTGAACAGTGGCCAATAAACTTCCACAGTTTCACATCAGATACAGCAGAAGCCATGGAAAGATAAAGCTGTGCTAAAATTGAGCAAGGAGTTTATATCCCAGTTGTAAAGGGATCAATGGCTTTGTTTTCTTTTTTCTTAGCACAGTACTTTCCTCCTGTGAGGCACATAAAGTACCAGTCTGAATTTTTAATTGGGCATAAACTGTACAGATGAATATATTGCCTGACTTCACTCTGGAGTGTGTAAGAGCAGGTGAAAATGAAGTATTCTGTAGCTCAAGGTAGCTTTTGCACTGATTTTTTTTTTTTTTCTTGTGTGGGTGTGTTTACTGTGGCAGGAAAAAAGATAAGTAATGGTAAGTTTATTTTGTTTTGTGAAAACACAGGCCCCTATGTAGCTGTGTTCAGGGATGCTGAGAGGTGGCTGTTTCTCTGCAACCACAAATATTGGGACATGAGAAATGGGTATTAGCATAGAGAGTAGCAGTGTTTTGTTTGTTTTGTTTTGCTTTTTTGTTTGTTTTTTAAGGGTGAGGGATAAACAAAGTATGGATTTGCAGTCTACGTGTACTTTAGTACAAGAGGTGGGAAAAGTAGTAGAGTGTAATGTTAAACTGCTGTCTACTTTTACAAAAAAATAGTTTAGGTTTCTGAAGTGTAATATAAATGTAAATAGTTTTAATACATAATGTAATTAGACTGTCAGAAAGGGCCTTGCACTCTCCCCACCTTCACTGTCATGACAGAAGTGACATTGTGGAGATGAGGACGATTCGCTTCATCTCCTCAGAGTGTGTTGTGACCAGACGCAGGGACGTGCACATCTGGGCAGCGGCGCTTCCCTCGTGGCCGTGGGGCTCGGCACAGCACGGAGCGGCCGGAAAGGGCCACATATAGCTCTTGGAATTTGCCAGCCACAGATTTGCACCATCTCATTAGCGAGCAGGACTCATGAAAGCTGCTTTTGTTGTCTTGGCCAGATGACCTAGCTTTTCCATCAGATTACAGCTGTTAGGCTAATCCTAAAACGTGACACTATCCATGTCTTCAATCACTTCCAAATCTCTAATTTCCAGGAGGGTGGGAGGGCTTCTACTGTTTTAGGTATCCAGCTAGGCATTGCTCCACTCTGTGTTTCTGCTCCAGTCCTTCACAGCTGTACATGGCATGAAGAGAGAAAGCGAGTGTGCAGCTTGTCCCACAGAGCAGTCAGTTCTGCACCTGCCTTTCTCTTTGACCTTTTTGCACTGTACTTTCGCACTTTATACAGTGTTGGTTGTAGTTTGATAGTTCATAACCTGGACCTCTAGAGACCTTTCTCCGACCAGCAGAACTGGAATTCTGATCCTGACTAACTGCCTTGTGTCATATCAGTGCAATTATCAATGGGTTTAGAAGTGTTCTGCATCAAAAATGGATTCAATACTGCCAGTTAAAAAACTTCTATATTAATGACCAAGATTTGTTTACAATGCATAAATACATAAATAAAGTACTGTCACTGAAGATCTCAACATCGTTTCTCATGGTATTTTTTTTTTCCTACCTCTACATAGCTGGGGTTTTCTTTCTAGGTCCATGTTTTGCCTTTTTGTTATGTTTAGCTGAGGGAAGGGAAAGAAGTCTCCTCTGGTTCAAAAATCTGTCTCTTTGCTAAAGTATGTTCACTATTTAAAGCTGTTCAAGTATCACTTTTAGAAGTCCTCCTGATGGGCAGCTTGCTGTTTATTTCATCCTAAAAGCTTATAAATGCACTCTCACAGGCCCCTAATCTTCTTTAGAGGGCTTTACAAGTTAATCTGACTCTCTATTACAGCCTCTCTTTGAGGCAGCTAAATGAGCTTAAGTTGCCTCATTTTGCAGATCAACTTTAGAAAGGATAAATAATTTGCCCAAGGTCAAAGAAGTGTGTGTCTGGAAATATGCTGCTAGCTGCCTTCTGTTAGATCTACAGACCTTTGAGAAAATTGTTGACCTTCAGGAGAACAGTGTTTGGGCCAGAAATGCTGTGGTTTTGTTTTGTTTTTTTCCCCTCTCTCCCCTCATTGCTCTTAACACTCATCTTGAAAAGAGTTTACACAGCGCCAGAGAGCAAAGCATGCAGTGCAGGTGCCTGATACCATCTACTGCTCCAGCTTAGTTGTGGATTTAACCCCACCTTCAAGGTGCAACATAAGAGAGGAAACAGAGAATGTGATTAAAAAGAAATATGCCAGGACTTAATGCAACACAAACTGAGTTCTTTACAAGGGTA
Organism: Crypturellus undulatus; assembly: GCA_013389825.1. NCBI lineage: Eukaryota > Metazoa > Chordata > Aves > Tinamiformes > Tinamidae > Crypturellus > Crypturellus undulatus. The sequence continues at coordinate 691,336 of VWPW01007383.1, read as the reverse complement.
AGGCAGGTAGGTAGAGCAGCAGCACCAACTAACTGCTTCAAAATTACTGAAGGAAGAATGCGTATCCTGCTCTAAAAAGAAAACAGCTTTATTGTGTATTGCTGAGAATTAGCTCAACACTGAGCTGTATGGAAACCTCCAAGCAGAATTAACCGTGAAATTAGTACATGTTTTCTAAAACTGCTGCTTTGTCATAGGGGAATGCTTATGTTGCTTTCTTTTTTTCCCTTTCTTCCCTTTTCTCCAGAAGAGGAAGATAATCCCATGAGCACTTGTTTCTAGCTGCTTAGGTCTCTCAAAGATCTAATTGTATAGCAATTTGAACTTCATTGTAGCAATTTGAATCAAAGTAAGCAGCCCAAGAGCTCAGTTTGAGGGGAACAGTGACCTGAGCGTGTAGATTCCCCAAGCTGCCCTTTGAGCACATGGCTGCTGCCTGCTTCTGCAGCGCAGCCCTGTGCAGAACTGTAGGACAGCCTAGTGCAGCCTTGGGGAAGGTCCTACTGCTTTGTCTGACAGCTAAGTTCCCCAAGCACCATCATGGTGCAGACCCCTGCTTTAACTGCTCAGCTCTAGCTACCTTCCTGCTTCAGCAGCTGTCAGTTAAAGTTGAAAGCTCAACTGAAATTTTTTGTTTGTTGTGTTTTTTTTTTTAAAGCTCAGTCTTGTTGAGGTGTTCTTTACTCATTCTGCTGTCTTGTACTTCTGGAGTCTGAAGTCATCTGAAGTGCAGCTGAGCTTACTATGACAATCTTTACATCTTCTTTGAATGGTTCAAAGCAGCAATGTTAATTTTTGGAAGCAAGAAAACTCAGCTCAGCAGGGTTGCAGCATTTTAACCTCCCCTCAGCTGCACTGAGACCATGGTCCTCAGCCCCCTAGTTACTTAGGTCTGCCTAAGTTACCTGGGGCCACACTGCTGCAATTAGCTATGGTCCAGCTTCTTGCAGAACATCTTTGGAACAATACTTAATTCCAGTTACAAATTTTAACTAATGCTTGATATGAAAATGCCAGTACCTGTTTCTATGGCCTAGAGAGCATTTATATTGCATAGAATTGCTAGAAACCTTAACCCCCTAAAAAGTACTTCTATTCTGTCAGTCACATACTAGGAACTGGGAATTTATGGTCCTACCTTACTATTATTACGTCGGTGGACAAAAACAGAACAAAAACACCAACACCATAAAAGAAAAAAATCTTACAGGGGAAGTCTTTTTTGCTTCATACTCTAAAAAGGAGACTGCAACTCCCACTTCTGTTCTAGAGCTAGAGCACAATTAGCACCTGGCTATGGAATGTCAAGTATATATTAGTAATACCTGAATTTGTGCTCTTAAGTCTCCAGCTAGGAAAGGGGACTGCTTACTAATTTCACTCCTTAAGCGTAATATTCCAGAAATTCATACTCAGTTGTGTCCATGGAACCATCATGAGGGCATGCAGAAGGGCCAGAGTTCCTGTCTTGAGGTCTCTCAGCAGTTCCTCCCAGGAAGAAAAGCATCACCAGTCAGCCACGTGCACGCTTGAGCCCTGCACTGCTCAGTCCCACTGGATGCCTAGGAGCTCACAGCTCACTCTCCAGAGCTGCTTTGCTGTCTCATCATCCCGACCCCGGGGAGATACGTATGCTGGCTGGCAATCGCTGTAAGGGGAACAATGAAAATAATGTATATATACATAGATAGATAAAGTCAACCATCTCTATCAGGATTAGAATAGTCTGTAGTAAGGAGAGGGGAGTTGTTTTTTATCAACTTAGAATCAAGTGCAGTTAAGGGTGGGAGGATAATTAGCAGATGAGCTTGGGAAAAAAATACCTTAGGAAGGCTTCATTTCTACTTGCCCAGGAAAGGGGAGTCTTGCCCCACAGTACCTGGAACTGGCTCTGCATCTGTTTCTAGCTGTTGCCTTGACTCTTAAGCTAGCCCAGATGCACTGAGCATCTGTACTCTTCAGTGTACTCTTCATATGTACTCTTGTGTAAGCTTTCACTAATACTACAAGGAAGAAGTATAAATGCTAGCCATGCTTATTCAAAATCAGCTTTTCCAGCAAGCACTGCAAAAAAAAGCCACATCCATCCCATTCCATTGATGCTCACCAAAGGCAGAGGTCATTACAGCTATTACAGTATTGCCATCCTGCCCCAGGATGGCAATACTGAAATAGCCATGAATGGTTTTCTCTTATGCCTTTTCCCTCTCCTCGCTGTATGCTGTCTGAAATAACAATAGTGCATTCTTATCCTACTAGTTGCATGCTGCAAATAATGTTGGGTTTGACTGATCAGAGGGAGCTATGTCACTGCCATTTCTAACTCTTCTGGACTCTGCAGCATCCAGTCCTTGTTCCCCGAGAGACCAGGAGAGGCTTTGCCTGGCTTGCTGTAGGAGGTAAGGATTTTTTTATGTTTATATTGAATGCCTCATATTCTGTTGCCTGGAAAGTATTTTAGGCCAGTCCACTGTAAGGCCAGGCACATTTGTTGAATTAGTGTTTCAGCAATTTGTTTCTCACTAAGTCCACAACTGTTTTTTCTGTCATGAAGTTAAAATCTACATCCATTTTCTGTTCTCCAGCTCATGAATGCTCTGTTTATAAGCTGGGAGAGACAATCATGCAGGGAAGATTAAGGCACCTATTTATATATTCAAGTCTGATTAGCTCCAAGTGAAGATCAGACAAAGTCATTACAGAGAATAATCTGGTCACTTAGCACAAGAGAAGAAAGCTCTGCAAAGAAGTTCAGGCTCCCACAGTATCTGTGCTAAAAACAAGGCAACAATCAAGAAAAACAAAAGCAGATTTCTATAATTGCTTCCCAGGCAGTGGGACTGTTACACTGCTCTCACATGTGCCTATCGTCTTCTCGTGAGGCTTGATGAAGCTCTTTAAACGGCACTCTCATGATGACTTGGAACTGCTCTAGGTTGTAATTTTGGTAAGGGATACAGTGATTATGAGAGGGAAGAAAAGGTAAAAGAAATAACAAAAAAGAAAGGGATTTGTAGTGGGAGCTAGAAAAGACAATTTGCAGACCAGAGTGATAAGCTTCCTTGGAGAAGCCTCCCAGCTGGTGCATCTGTCACTCTGAAGGATCAAGTCATTTTATTATATGCCTAGCTCTAAAACTTATACTGAAAAATCTTTTCTCCTACAGGAGGAAAAGCACCCATTTTTGCTCCTCCCAAAAATCTTGACTACATTTGAACTCTCTGGAAGGAATTAAATCAAGCATGGATGGGCTTTCTGTTCCAACAAGCTAAAACTATGGAGAAAACCAACCTGCTCTTCCCCATGGTTGATTCTGGTGATCTCATTAACTAAACAACTCTAATGGGGTGGTCAGCCCTAGTGTGAGGCAGAGAGGGTTAGAGCACGGAGCCTGTGACAGACTCTCCTGCACTTACTCTCCTAGCACAGTAGGAACTGCTACTGCCTGAGGTGTTGCACAGCTCAGGGGTTCCTGGAAACACAGTGCTGCTTGGAACAGACCTGGAAGGAGTAGGGCCCATATTTCTGTCATCTTCAGCTATTTGGGTGACCTATTGCAGTCCCCTCTGCAGTAAAGAATCACACTAATACTTACTCTCCCACTCAAGCAAGGTTGCTTTCCCATCATCTTCACAACCTCGCATCACATCAACAACGTATACCCACCTGAAATACTGTCCTGTCACTGAGTCTAGCTCTTCTGCTACTGCACAGTACACGCTGGTCTGTGCGCCCTCGCGGGGAGTCTTCAGGAAGAAGGAGAACACCCTCCAGAGCCATGTCATTATGACGGAGTGCCGCACCAGCTCAGAACAGACAGAGCCAGGGTGCAGAGAGTTTGCTGTGACTTTAGTACCTGTGGGAAAAGCATTTTGGTACAAATCACCCTGCATCAGACTTGCCTCATACAAAGGGGTAAACATCTTCCTTGTCTTAGAAAATATTCAATAGCTTAAAAAGAGAAGTCTGAGCATGGATACTGGGAGAGCTAATGAAGACCTCACTGCTTGCTGGAGCATTCCCCGCCTCCTTTCCAAAACCACGCAGTTACTAGAAGTTGTTGCAAAGCAATCTGCTAGAAGACCTGAATGCTAAAGCAGCAGCAGTTTCCAGCAGGCTTTTGAAAGAAACAGATCTTTTTTAATTTATTGTACTATTGCGTACCTAGAGAAGACACTGATTCTGTTTTAGTAAAATAAATACTACTTAATTAGGCATATGGAATATACCTGAATAATATTGCTGTGACAGAGATGCTGTGACTAGTTTAAGACGGGCTGTCTAGTCCTATGCTTCCATTTTACTGGCCTTCAGCATTGAAGGCAGCTGAGAATGCCATAGCTCTTCTCTGTAGACTGCACTTATCAAACATTACATTCAGCTCTAAGTCCCTTCAGCTTCTACCCTACAAGCCAGTTGCGTGCTTGGATGCAGCTAGTTTTTGGACAAACATCAAAGAAAAATGAAATCTGTTCAACTGTGCAAGTCTATTGAGCTACTCTGCCCGGTTGCTGAAAAGATGATTACTGCTTTATTTCTCCTAGTTCCACAGACAGCAGCTATTTTTCTCCCTGAATGAACCAGCTACCAATGACTTTGTTCAAAACGGTTCTTTTTTTTTCATTCAATTTCTAGACTTCTCTTCAATCCCCCCTCCTCGTACACAGTGCTTGAAACACAAGCAGCAAAACAGCCCGCTCCGTTGGGTGACTTGCCTTGCAGGCGCCTCGCCAGCTCCCGCGTGAAGAGCACGTTAGCCAGCTTGCTGTGGCAGTAGGCAAGGCCGCGGTTGTAGCTCTTCTCTCCATGAAGGTCGTGGAAGCGGATGCGGCCCCCATGATGAGCCAGGGAGGACACATTCACTATGCGGGCTGGGGCAGACTGCTTGAGACGCTCCAGCAAGAGGAATGTCAAGAGAAAGTGACCTTAGGGAAGAGAGGAAAAGTAAGGATATTTCATCCTTTTCTGGTCTTTCCCTGCTGGCATTTCCAAGTGTTTTCAACATGCTCTTTAAATGCTATAGCTAACTACTACCATTGCCTCAAGCCCGGAGAAAGACGACACACTCAGTCAACAGCTCAGCTTTCATGGGACCATTAAGAAGTTCTACTCCTCAGCTTCTAAAGCTTGTAGCTATCACATATTTCATCTGTCCCAGCTGGTATCTTGAGGTTAGAAACCAGACCCATGATAAGCAAATACACTGCATTACTCCTCATGACATGTGAGTCCTGAGGAAACTAGACCTCCAGTGCTTTAGTTCAGGTCTTCAATACTTTCCCAGAAAGGAAGGATGAGGAAGAGAAAATCCAGAAGCAGAATTTCCCTTTGGCATTTCACCACAGACACTGAGTTAAAAACTTGATTCCAAGGGTCTTACCGAGGTGATTGACTCCCAGGTGCATCTCAAAGCCATCAGCTGTCTTGGAGTAAGGACAAAGCATCACTCCAGCATTGTTAATAAGGATATGGAGTTCCTTCTCCTCTGTGAGAAACAACATACACCATTTAGCCAGAGACAAAAGCCAGTCACTCAAAAAAAACCCTGCTTGAGTTGCAGCCATATTTCCTCAGTGAAATCAGAGCGTGTCTCCTACCACAGACAAGTTCATGGCCTCTGATAAGCCCCTGCTGTCAACCCATGGTACCAATATGGTACAGGGATATGCAGGGCAGGAACTGGCATCTGCTGTAATCCTGGCATCAGAACAGGACACCCCTCCTCTTGTCCGGCTCTGTCTATAGCTCTGGAGGGTGGAATTGGCCTCCAGGACAGCTGCATTTTTCTGCCCTTGCCCAGAATGGAGTTGTCACACAGAAAAATTCCATTTGTGGCAAATGAGGTCCATACAATTAAGAAGAGGAAGATATTTTCATACAAAAATCAGCAGTGTGCATCATTTGCGCAACACCCTCAGCTTCTACCCTTAAAACCTCTGTGGAACACACAAGGTCACCCAGCAAGTTAACAGCAGGTATGGAAACAGAGCAGGGTGCTAATGCTCCCAGGACAAACTCTCCCAGACCCGTCCTCACTCTGAAGAGCAGAAAGCGGATCTTGACAATATACCCATTGAAAAGAAGGATCTAAGGGGCTGTACCTGCTAGAACATTCTCAGCAAACTCCCGGATGGACTTTGTATCAGCCAAGTCCATTTTTTTCACAATGACCTGCTGGTTCCCTGTTTCAGCACGGATTTCATTTGCTGCAGCTTCTCCCTTGGCTATATCTCTGCAGGCAAGAATCACCCTGGCACCTGCAAGAGGAAAGAAGTAGGAGCACAGGCTGAGACCACTGAGAGCGGACTGGAGGATCAGGGCTCTGGCAAGCAGGCCCACTCTCCAGAGCATCTACCAACAACTTGTTAGCTTAGGGAACTAGCATCAACCCATATGTTGCAAGCTCTAGTGCAGCCCAGAGTCATCCTTGGGTCAGGAAAATGCACACTGGACATGCTTCTATCCAGCTTTTTTCAGGTCAAGCACGTATACTGGTATGATTGGGCTGTAAGCTGTCCTTATGATGGCAGCGTCAATCCAGTAGCACACACAGCTACTTGGACCTTGCTAGGATATGTGGTAAAAGCTCATCTCCAGAAGCACGAAGAGGCACCGAGGGACAATGGCAGCTGAGGGAACCCAAGTAATACCTTGCTTGGCTGCTCCCAGGCCCATCCTAAGTTCTTCTCCACAAGCACAGAGACACAGTCACAAGTGGAGGAACCCAGAGAACCAACTCCCTATCCTGCTCCTCCCAGGACAGCATTTACCCTCCANCCATCCTAAGTTCTTCTCCACAAGCACAGAGACACAGTCACAAGTGGAGGAACCCAGAGAACCAACCATCCTGCTCCTCCCAGGACAGCATCTACCCTCCATGATGAGTCAACCAGCGGAGGTACTACTGAGACAGTCAGACTAGATGATGACTAGCTGAAGCCACTTGGGTACATGTGCAGATCTTTAAGGGGAAGACCACAGGGACAGATGGCTACCCAGAGGGCCTGGGGAGTCCTGGACAACTGCCAGGGAAATTGTAGCATCTGGAGTTGACTGAGAAATCCATATGTATGCATATCTTTCTGTCTCAAAGGGCAAGAACTTAGGGGCGCTACAGGACACACCTACAACGTATGTGTGGGCGTGGGCGTGTGGGCACAAGTGAGGGGTCGATACTGCCAAGTGAAGCAGGGCTGCAGACTTCACAGGTTCATATGTCTAGGTGCCAACAACAGGGGTGACTGGGGATCCAGGAATGGACTGAGTGTCTAAGCCCAGCCACTGAAGGGATCTACATTGTGTGCATGTGTCCTACTAATGGGCCTTCCTCCTGAGCAGCCCAAGGCAGGAACAGCATGAGGCTGTTGTTCCTGCTTGTGTGGTGCTGAGTGTTGGATCAACTCCTCTTGGAGCTGATCTATGTAGCCAACCTTGTGTATGCATGTTCTATATATGTGTTTGTGTGAGTGCCTGCTAGGAGTATGTTCTCAGCCTTGCTACTGTTTGGACATAGAGCTGCACCAACCTCACCCCATTGGGCGACTGGATTTGACCTTCTTGCCTTGAAGACCTCAGCCAGAATAGTTTCTTAGCCAATTACAAACAGGTAGGTTAATCCCTACACCTGCTACCCCAAAAGCATTTAAGCCAATTTAGCCTGGAACAATAATAATGAAAAATACACACTAGTGAAACTAAGCTATTTTCCAGCTTCTTACAAATGCAGCTCAGTGATACCAAGGACTTCCTCAGGCCTCTCAAAACGGTTGTAGTGCAGAGATTTCTCATGTCCCAAGACACATTTTCAGAATTAAAGCAATGAAAGCAGTTGAGGAACTCAGGACTTGTGACTCAGTGGTTTCACACTCTGGAAAAGCAACATTTGGGTTCCTCTCTAATATGTAAGTGTGTCCAACACTATTACTAACTTCAAAGGCTGTTCAGACCCCTGCACCAGTCATTGGTTAAGAGCACCATTATATCTTGTAACTGGGGTTTTCTCTAAGAAGAAGGATAGCTAGGCGCTATCCATCAGGCGCTATCCATCAGACTCCCAAGTCCGTAGATGAAAGTGCAAGGTAATCCTCCCTTAGATGCAGAAAAGGGACTGCAGACACACACACACACAGCAATTACAAGTGGATGCTTGCTGGTATAGGGCAATGACTTGCCTCTTCGTGCAAGATCTCTGGCTGTCTCCTTCCCAATGCCTGTGTTGGCTCCTGTGATTATCACCACCTTCCCATCCAGTTTAGCCGTTGATTTACACTGTCCTCCAGCAACATACCTCCTGGAGGAGAAGAAAACAGCAACAAGAGGGTAACAGGGAAAGGGCCAGACTTTTCTGGTTCTTAGATTCAGGCTCACTACTCACAGCTCTTGGGTTGGCTCTGCCCCAGCAGCTGGCCCAGTCACTGCCTTCAGAACAGGGAGGCAAATCTCCCACGGGCCGGGCAAATCCCGTGGCGCTCAGGCACGTCCCAACCGCCGGCCGTTACCTCAGGTGGAGCCACGGCTCCCCATTGGCTGCCGCCGTGGGCCCTCCGGCGGCTCAGCCAACGGGCGCGGGCGAAGCCGTGGCCCCGCCCCCGCGAGGCACCGCGTGCGCCGCCGCGCCAGGGCCGCCGCCGCGCTCCGGAACGGGCGGCGATCGTGCGCCCGGGAGGTGCCGCAGTTTGAAAGCGGCCAGAGCTTGAGGGGAAAGGAGACCGCTGTGAGCAACGAGAGCTGCCTCCCTACGGGCGGAATGGGCGACGAGCCTGCTTGCTCCTCGCATCTCTGGCGTTTTGTGGTCCCTCTCCCCGCGGCTCAGCGAGGGGAAAGCTGAGTTGAAAGCTCGGAGCACCCCGAGCCCAGCACACGTCTGAGGGGGTTTCAGATACATCAGCTTTTAGGCGCACGAGCTAGAGAAGTTTAAGTGACGTTTTGGCCCAGCGAGGAAAAAAAATAAACCTTTTACTTACTGTTAATAAAAATAAATAAATACGTAAGGAAGAAAAAAGAAATCCTGAGGGGGAAGAAGACCCCAATCACCTAGCTGGCTTTAACCGCATCTTTCTTGCCAGACACCGACGGTGCTACTGAAGAACGGGTGCACCTCTATTTCCTGCGCAGCCACTGAATGGATAGCTTTTGTTGTCACCATCAGCGTTACTATTACCGAACGGAGACGCGTCGCCACGCAAAGCGCCCGCACACGAGCCGCGCACAGCGGCTCGGGCAGGGCAGGCTGCGAGCCCCGCGCGAGGCTGTCCGCTTCAGAGCCGCAGCGGGTGCGTTACCGGCGCCCCGAGACAGCGGCACGGGCACCCGCGCCCGCGCTGCCGGCGCCGCACGGACGGCGGCACCGCTCCGCAGACCCACCTGACGTAGGGGGCTGCCGCGAGGAGGAGCAGCGGCAGCGACACCGCCGTCCCCAGCAGGGCGCCCCAGCAGCCGAGCGCCGCCGCCTCC
>VWPW01007383.1:656663-681867 GCA_013389825.1 Crypturellus undulatus | reverse complement strand
CCGCTCTGCACCGCCCGGCGAGCGGGAGGCCCCGCCCCCGCGCACCGCCCCGCACCGCCCCCCTCCGCGCGCGGGGCACGCCGGGAGTTGTAGTCCCCGCGGCACGCCGGGAGCAGTAGTCATAAGACATGTAGCCGCTGTCAGTGGAGGCCCCCGCTCTGGAGGTGTCCGGCGCGGTGCCTGACGCGTCCTGCGGCCTTTTGCGGCTGGCGGCTGCCCCCGGTGCAGCCGCCGCAGCTCTCACTGGGTGGAGGGCGGCCGCGCTCCGCAAGGAGCAGCCTGGTGGGGGCGCTGCCTACTGTGCCGCCCGCTCTGTGCGGCTTTGCGGTCGGGCCGCGCTCCGGCTTGCCCGGCGGTGCGACGTGTGGGGGGTCCTGCCGCGGCGAGGAAGCGGCAGGCGCTGCGATAGCGGCGGCGGGACGAGGGGACCGCGGCCATGGCGAGCCGGGGCTCGGGCTCCTCGGAGCACCTGGAGCGGCTGCACGAGATCTTCCGCGGGCTGCACGGAGCCCTGCGGGCCGTGCCCGAGCGGCTGCGGGGCAGCGCGGCCGGTGAGCGAGCGAGCGGGGCGCCCGTTAACGTCGCCGGGGGAGGGACGGTAACGGCGGCCAACGGCCACGGAGTTAAAGCTGCCCCGGGGGGCCCTCTCAGAGTGACTGTCTAGCCGCTTCCTCGTCTCTGCTCCCTTCCTGGGGCGGGAAGAGGGAAGTGGTGAGGCGAGGAGAGCCCCCTGCCTGACGGCTGTCCCGGTGTCCCCAGCGCAACGCGCCCTGCGTGAGACTCGCCAGGATAGCGACTCCTCGTTATCCTGGCCCGCTGGCAGCGGGGGGGAGAAGGTGTGGAGGTAGCCACCGTGTTCCACGATGCTTCGGTCTTGTCATCCCTGCAGCCCCCTAACCCTGTGCGCTTAGGTGTCAGATCATAAACCCTGAAAAACAAATAGGTTTGCTTGGGCTGTACCACTCTGCATCCTAGATAACTCATGCTGCAGAAAAATCATATTTTTGTCTGCCTGTCCTTTGAATGATGAGTTAGCTCCAGGGTCACAGTCCTCACTATTAAGGTCCCAGAAAACTGCATGAGAAGAACGATCAAAACTGCAGATTCCAACTGTCAAATTTGTTGCAATTCTCCACCAGTCAACAAGAATGTAAAACACGACCCTCCCCTTGGAGCATGGACTTTGAACCTGGAGGTTGATCGTGTACACTTTGAGAGATAGTTTTATGAAAGGGTGACTGCCTTTGCTGCCTTGAGATGCTGAATTTGTCACAGACTATCCAATTATAAGGAGATGAGTGAGAAAATACTGTGCTTGTTGCATCAGTCTTGAATTGAGAACTTCAGTAAACATTACTTTGTTTTGCAAAGTAGAACAAAAAGTAGGGGAATAGAACTACAGAACAAGAAATAGAGAAATAGAAGTTCCTGATAGGACAGCTTCACTTCCTTGTAAAGAATGATGATTTTTTTGGTAAAGTGGAAAGCTGTCGAGACTCCATAGAACTGCAATAGTTCTGAGGAAAGAAGAAGAAGAAAAACCCACAGTATTTACAAGAAAGAATTTGCAAGAGGCTGAGATACGTGAGGAATTTTGCTATCAGGTGGGGGCGTGCAGCCCTGCTACTGTGCTTTGTCTGCTCCCAGTGCATCTGGGGAGGATGTGCATGTCTCTCTTGAGATGTCTCGTCCTGAGAACTTCAGGAGGCAATATTGGAAGTTTTAGATACTCCTTTTAAGATGTCCAGCATATTCTTAAAATTCCAGGGAAGATAATGCTTAGTCCTTTGGTGGCCTTCAAGGGACACAGTTGGGAAGTGCTGTTCCATTCTCTGTCAGCAAGATAAATTCCCTTATCTGGAAACCTTTTTCTTTTTCACAAACTTTAACTTTCATTTCTTTGCCTGCTTGTTTTTACAAGTGCAGTGTCTTATTATTCCACTTGGGAGACACATCAAGAAGGTGCTTTTTCACTGCTGCATTAGATATCAGTTTGAGATTGCAGTTAAGAGCTGTTGAGACTGCTTTTGAGAGATTAATTCTGTAAAAACTGCTTTTCATGCAGAGAAACACATTAACAAAACTTACTATAAGGTCAAGGTTTTATTTTTCTACAATGGTGTTTTTATAATGTTGTCTAAACAATATAAGACTTATCTAAACAGTATAAAACTTACCTAAATAGGTAAGTTTTACCAACATGATTATGTGCATGTTTTGCTTCCCAAGGTTTTATTTAAGACTGAATCACCCTGTCTTGAGGGAGAGATGAATTAAGCAATTGCATATTAGATTTCTGATAGAATTTGATTTAATTGTGCAGTAAGTTAGAAGACTCTACCGGTGGCCTGTCTTCTTCCATTTCCTGCAAAAGCTTACAAAACATTTTTGCTCCTTTGAGATATTTAGTATTTTAGAATTCTACTTCTCTGATACTGTTTTTGTTCATCTTGGATGAACAAAGAGAGGTGTAAGAGCGGAAGCTATTTTTTAACAGTGCAAAATATGTTTAAAAGGTGTAACGGTACTGAAAGGCAAGTCTTTGGCTTCCAAAATCCCAGGTAGGAGTGTGTTAGCACATCCGTGTCTATCTAGTGACTGTCTCAAGCAATTAGGATGTTTAGCTTAGGTGGTGAGTCAGTCAAACCACTGACTCATCTTGGAAAAGGGAAGCATTTGGGCACTAATGTGGGAACTGATCTGATACCTTGATGGCATCTTTAATTTCAAAGGGCTCTAGGCTGAACCTGTGTTCTGCATAACTTTACTAGGTGACTGCCAAAAGGCAGAATACTGTATCTGCTGGAAATTTTAGGGATCATTTGGGAATGTAACTTGAGTAAAGACTCCTTTTGTCCACGCAAGCTTGTGGCCAGCTGGTGATATTCCCTACCCCCAACCTATTCAAGTTGTTGTAAGAACAGACTGGTAAACTTTGGCCTGGGGTCTCAGTAGTCAGCTTCCTTGTCCATAGTTGGTTGAGTTGTGTTGTAATTTACTTGCAGCTTATCTAACGTGCTATTTCTTCTTTAACAGAGGAGAGAAAAAAACTAGTTCGAGAATTCGATGAGAAACAGCGTGAAGCAAATGAAACAGTAAGTTTAAGTCTAGATTTGCGGCCTCTGTGACTAGTTGAAACACTGATGTCTTAAAAAGGGGCAATACTTCCAGGATGTTTTTTAATCTGTTTCATCTGTTGGTCTGATCAGTGTGTCCATTGGCCAGGACTTCTGTGTGTGTGTGTATACATATCTACAAATACATATATGTATATGTGCACGCACACATATGCACATTTATTTATTTATTAGTGCTCAATTTATGTACTGCTTTTCTCTGTCAAGTGCAGGAGAATGATAGCTGTGCAGATAAATTGTTAGAGATGATAGGGAGCAATGCCAAAAGTAGGGAGTGAATTTCTGTTCTGTCTTTTTACTGCTGTCTATTTTATGGCAGTCTTGACCCATCTTATCTTTCTGTAATTATGTGATGGTTAAATACATGGACCTTTTATATTTGAAGCTTCCATTGTATAAAGCAGTAGAAAGACACTGGCTTCACAGAGAGCAGGTGACATGAAACAATGCAAAAATACGTATGTCTTTTTAGATAAGATATTATGGGTTAAGTTTCCTTTCTTGTTAATGAGATACTTGTTAGCAGCCTAACATACCTTCTAATTGGGGAGTGTGTAAGGGGTAGCAGTCATATGGGAGGAGAGCTATAAATCAAACATGCGGCAAAATGTGAGATATTGAGGGATGAGAAGTTTAAGCTTAGTATTTTAGAGATTTTTTTTAATGTCGATAGAAAGTGGTACAAGAGACTGCAAATCTGACATAAATGTATCCACATGGGCTGAGTAACATTAAGCACAATGGAATACTTTATAGCAGATAAGGGCTATGTGGTTTGGGATTAATTTTCCTCACCACCACCTCCAGGTCCTATAAAAAACATTCTCTCCTTTGCCAGTGAGCTGTGAGTATGGCTGTCGATAAGAATAAATGTGGTACTTTAGAAAACAAACATATGTTCCTTGATTACAGCTGCAGGAGATGGAGGAGGAACTGAAATACGCTCCCCTGCCTTTCCGCAATCAAATGATGAGCAAAATTCGGGCTTACAGAAGAGACCTCTCCATGTTCCAGAGAGAGATGAGAAGTACGGATTTGGGATTGGGCCCTGGAAGTCAAGGAGATACAAAATATGGAATCTTCTCTACAGAAAATGAACAGAGTGTGAGCATTAGATATAAATTGAATTTAAAGTTCTGGGATTGTTAGCAAAAAGAAATCCAGGTGTATTATTTATAATGTTTCTACTTTAATCCACTTCTGTGCTTGCATAACTCCCTGTATATATCTCTGCATGTAAAATGAATATCTCAGAAGAAATATCTAGAACTCGCAAGAGAGCTTTTTTTGTTCTAAAATAATGATTTGCTGAAATCAAAATATCACTCCTTGGGTATCATCTGGTTAATATTTTATAGGGCTATTAAAAAAAAAGAATTTTAGGGACTGGCTGCATGTACTTAAATGCTTTTATTTAATCATTTACTTGCAGCACTGAATGCCCAGAAGTAGTGCTGTGACTGATTTTAATCTTAGTCTCTAAAACTAGTCTCTAAAATAGAACCTACACGGTGACTTGCATGCACTGTATAGGTTCTCTGGTAGAATTCTCTTTTAAGCAATCCTAGTTTAAATCACTTAAAGACAATGAATAAGTCTTTTTGTAGTACTTTGTTCGTGGATATACTACTACAGTGCAAGAAATACACCAGTTTATTTGCTTATATGTGCATTACTGAGACTAAATTTGCTTACCATCTGCAAAGGCAAGTGCTGTGATCTATGAAGAAATCAGTGTAGATGGGGTTGCTTTATTTGTTCTCCTTAAATATGGAAGCATTGAGGGAAGCTCTGTCATTAATGTCTCAGTCTCCAGTAGCTAGGTAAATTTTCCCATTCATTGAATTCCTCTTCTGTAGTATCTGAGATCAGGATGTTAGATTAGACTTTCTGAAGTTTAAAAATATTTATTTTGAGCTTCTTTTTGGCTTCAAGGTCAGCAACCATTTTTTATCCTTTAGCTGAAGCTAGTGCTGTGAAGAGAGGATCTTTGTTACTTAGCAGTCCATCTGCTAGTGCTGTTTGTTTATAAAGAGTTTACACAGTAAAAAGTATTACGATCTCCCCAGCAACCAGCTGTGAATCCACAAATAAGACAGAGTCACTCTTAACTTCTGAATGTGCCAGAAAGCTAGTGCATCTCCGTTTCAGTGTGTAATGGCTGGGAACGCTTTGTTTTTCAGACTCATGTGCAGTCACAGAGGGTGCTGCTTCTGCAGGGGACTGACAGCCTGAACCGGGCCACGCAGAGCATTGAGCGCTCTCACCGCATCGCTGCCGAGACAGATCAGATCGGCACGGACATAATAGAAGAGCTTGGGGAGCAGCGGGAGCAGCTGGAGCGCACCAAGAGCAGAGTAAGTGGGGAAGCAGCGGGCACTGTGTGAGAGCAAACTGATGATGGTTTAGTGGGGACTATGTTGCCAGTAATTACTGCTGGAGACCTCCCTGGACATGAGGACCCAGTTGCAGTTGTTAGAGTCCAAATCTAGGCTGTCACATTTCTGCACTGGGCTCTTAAAAGGAGAATAAACACTATGGAAGTGCCCAAGATGTGATGACCAAATGTCTCGTACAGTGTCCATGTGTGGCTGGGTGCTTGGACTTACTTACTGCTGTTGTTTTTCTGTAGCTTTCAAGGGGCGGGCATCACAAAACTGGCGTCTGAACACCAGCACTGTGAGTTTTCACCACTCTGCCATGCTAATAGCCAAGCTGCTTCTGTAGTATATAAGCAATATGATATGATAGTTCCTATACCCATGGGATGTCTCACAGGAATGAAATCTATGAGCCAGACATACAGTAAAATGTGTAACAGCCTGAGTTTGGTGATGAAAGGAAGAGGAATGCAGACTTGTAGACTGCTAAGGGAAGGAGATTTTGGCTATCCCAGGGCAGTATGATTTCTCATAGTAATAAGTATTAGCCACTGGGAGAGGACTGCAAAAATGAACCAGCTATTTGGATTATTAACTTAAAACTGTAAGGGCTAAAATTGTTTTAAATTGCCTTAAAAGTTTGATCAGATCCTAAAGTGTTTGTTTTGAGTAAACTGTTGTTGGAGAGGTGAGTTGCTCTGAAGTAATTAATTCACAGCTTTTTGTGTTGAATGAGCTCACTGAATGAGAAAAGATGTTTTCTAGTGCTTGGATTTCACCTCAAGGAAGATCTGTTTTCAAAAAGAACCATGTTCCTGGGTATTCATACTCATTATTTATGTTCATGTCCATTCTCAGCAACAAAGTTTCACTTGTTTGTATTGGGCCCCTGACTAATGAAGGCAGGAGTCTCTTAGAGGTTTACACCTGGAAGCAGACACCAAAGCTAGAGTAATATTTATGGTCAAGTACGAACAGGAGCAGAGTCCAGCTCACTCTTGCTTGATTTTGTTAGCTTCCTAGAGTTACTGAGAGCATAAGCCATTAACACCAGAAGTAACAGTGGGGGGGCTGCTTCATGTTGCTTGGCAGGCTTGGCCATTACTTGTTTATGATGCTAAGACCAAATAGCTCCATTACCTTGGCAGTATTTTGCTTTTTTTTTTTTTGTCATTGTTCTAATCAGTGACATAAGTTGTTTGCTATTGATCCTTTATCTTCTCTGACACTGCAGTTGATTAAGTAAAAGATCAATTTATTGCTAACACAACTCTATAATCTTCTCAGCCACAATTAAAAATTCTTTAACAATGTCTTGAGGTCCTGTTCTCAACACAACTATGAAGATATTCTTGTTAAAAAAAATGTCCAAATTTACTTTATTTGTTAAGTTAGAATGGCTTAAAGTACTCTCTTCCTTCAGGTTCTTTCATAGCGAAGATCCCAAATCCAGTGTGCTTTATGTGACCTTGCTAGTTTTCTTCTGACCTTGGCCAGGTGTCTCTCAATGCCAAATAAAAAACACACCTCCAGGGCCAGTTTTGCAGTTGAGGGCAGTAGCCTAAACCAACAAGGCATTTTGTCAGCCCATATCTTGTGTGCTGTAATGGTAAATGGCCTGACTTCCCTCGAAGCTTTGGAAGGGCATTGGCCAAGTCTTCCATGGAGAGCTTCAGTGACCACCCCTCGGGAGTCCCCAGGCTGGCCCTGAGATAGATAGAGGCTATTTTAGGTGTCCACAAGCTACCTTAATCCCTTCTTTCTTGATAAGCTGCCTCACCAACACTTGACAAGTCATTTACGGACTTAAGGGGAGGAGTGAGGAGGATGGGGCTGGCCTCTTTTCACTGGTGGTCACTGACAGAACCAGAGGAAATGGCCACAAATAGAAGCATTAAAAAGTTCCACGGGAACTTAAGGAAGAACTTCTTGACGGTGAGGGTGACAGAGCACTGGAACAGGCTGCCCAGAGAGGCTGTGGAGTCTCCTCTGGAGATCTTCAAGATCCACTTGGATGCAGCCCTGTGCCACGTGCTCTAGGTGGGCCTGCGTGTGCAGGGGGGTTGGACTAGATGACATCTAGAGGTCCCTGCCAACCTTAGGCATTCTATGATTCTATGATTCTATG
The DNA here is from genome assembly GCA_013389825.1 of Crypturellus undulatus. Classification (NCBI taxonomy): domain Eukaryota; kingdom Metazoa; phylum Chordata; class Aves; order Tinamiformes; family Tinamidae; genus Crypturellus; species Crypturellus undulatus. Next base: position 674,221 of record VWPW01007383.1, on the reverse strand, counting down.
ATTTCTGCGCATTGCAGAGCTGAGGTGGGTTAGCTGTTAACAGTTTTCAGGTGAAGTCTAATGGCTCACTTACTTAGACCTACCCCTGCAAAATGGTTCTTTGCTAGAAACAAAATGTTACTTCAAGAAATTCTAGAAGTGCCCTAGGGAAGAACATGGGGATATCATTTTTGTTCTGGTACTAGTAATTTGCGTAATGCATGAAACAAACATTTAATGAACTAATATCAGCTATCCAGCATTTCTAGGGTAGCAATAGGGAGAGAAAGTGATCCTGAAGTACATATAATCTTTTTTTTTTTTTGGATGTATGGGATAGTATCTGACATTTTATTCCTTCCTTAATAATGACACAGCTCTCCAGCTGTATTGTACTTGGAGAGCAATAATGTTTTCTCTGGATTTTGAGACTGTATGGTTAGCCTTGAATCTGTTGTTAATTAATTGCAACATTTCAATACTAACAGCTTGCAGGTGCATCTTTACAGAGTTCCTGTATATTTTTTTACCTGGTAACTTTTGTTTCTTTTTAGTTGGTGAATACAAGTGAGAACTTAAGCAAGAGTCGTAAGATTCTGCGTACTATGTCCAGGAGGTGAGTAATATGGCTGGCTTGTACCAGAGCAGTGACTCTGGATAGTATAATTGCCTACCAATTTAAGGCAAAAACAGGGAGTACAGAGTCAGCTGGAGCTGCAGGGAGGTTTTGTGATGTGTGTAAATGGGGCAGAGCAAGAGCAGAGAGAGTAATTCATGTTTTCTCCTCTAGTAAGTGCTTGCTGAAGTGCATGATAGTTGCATACTACTGAATTTGTGCTACTCATTTAGGATAAGGTTGTGTAGCATGACAAATTGTTGGGGGAGGATTTGGACATAAACAAGTTAAAGAGCATTGCTAAAATATGGTAATGTGTCATGAAATGCTTTTTTATGAAGATCAGAAGTTGTGCCACAAATCACTAGAGCATTAAATCATTTAGCTGCCCAGTGACACAGACAAATCTGTTTAACCCCCAGCAATGCTCTAGAGCAGCTAGAGTGTTGTACCAGACTCTGACCCTGACCATACACAAGTTTGTTGACAAGGTCTTGGCTGCTTGAGTGTCCCTGCCTTTTCTTAACTATTATGGTTTAAATACTTTTATAAACCAGTAGATGGAGAAGTGAGCTTCAAGTATGTACTTTCACCTTAACAACATTTCCTCTATAGCTCTTTTTAAAAGAAAGTTATGATAATGTATAATTTTCAATACAAAAGATGCATTATTATGATGCATTTATTATTTAAAGGTTGTGTAGTTTTACTTCAGCTCTTACATTTGCAAGTGAAAGCACCACAGTGTAGGGTTTTGGCACAGGGAGTTCAACTCATGTTTCCCTTTGTGCTTACTTGAATTATTAGACACATTATTATTAGAGCAGTTTGATCTACCTTCTTTGTACTTAGCAGGGGGAAACAGGACTGCTGCTACTGAAGTAGAATAGTTAAGTGGCTTTTCCAGAAAAACAGTAGAGAAAACACTGACCTTACCCCATCCTGCTTGTTAACAGCTATTCCAGCAATGCCTCCTGATCTTGTTGAAGGTAAAAATATGATTTTTTTTTTTTCATCTAGAGTAACCACAAATAAATTGTTGCTGTCAGTCATCATCATCCTGGAACTAGCCATCCTGGGAGGTGTGGTCTACTACAAATTCTTTCGCAGCAGATGAATTTTCATGGCTGTAACAAACGAAGGGCTTTTTGTACTGCTGAGGAATGGAACGGGGCATCTGTTCCCTGGGGCTGCCCAAGGCTGGAACCGTCTTGTGCAACAGTGTGCTCAGCTGAAACTGTACTAACTCTAGAGACACTGAGTGGGAGTAAAAGGAAAGTGCACAGAGAGACTTGAAATACTGGTAAGAATAATAAGAAGGTAATTAATGTTTTATTGTCTCAATTTGTATATACGTAACGAAATGAATAAAACTTGGTACATAATACAGTAGCCACTGATCAAGTGGAAAAGCTAGTTTATTTAAAAAGTGAGATGGCACAGTATTCATCAAGTGTTGACAGTCAATCTATTCACTCAAGTGCCTCAGTAGAGCGCTTTAATGTCCAGGGTGCCCATCACTGTGGGCTCTTAAATCCTCACTTGCTCTTCTCTGTCAGATTCATCTGGAGAGCTGGGGGTGGGGAGTTCATCGAAAGCAGTGTGGGCCCCCTCCCTGGTCTGCCCAAAGCAGGCCGCTATCACATCCACCGCGAGCCTAGCCGTGGCATTCACCTCCTCCGGAGAAGCGCCGAGCATGGGGTTTACTTCAACCATGTCCACAGCGGAAAGCATTCCTAGGAAAAGAATTTGCACTGTGTTATTACGGAACAGGGAAGAAGTCAGGAATGCCTATTTCACTCTTTATAGCAAGTCTGATATCTTAACTTGTGACCTGCTTCGCCCATTTGAAGAGTAAAAACTGCTTTCAAGCGAGGGGAGAGGCTGTCATTGTTGGACACAATTTTGTGGTTGGCTTTGGTTGGTTCTTTCTTACATTGTCACTGCTTCACTCGACCTTTTGTATTAATTGAAACCAAGTCTGATGCTCCAATTGCAATTATGAAAGGAACTCCCCCCTTTCTAGTTCTTAAAATCTTATCTTTGTCCAGTTCCAAAATTAGAGGATATAAAGTAGTTTTACATACTGTTTTTTGCCATCCCACCTTTGATTCTACCGAGGTCTTTTTTCCACCCCCTCTTCTTCCTATCTAACTTCTATTACAAAGAATTCTTTGTATAAAGAAATGAAGTGACATCTGTATGGCATAAGGAGAAAGCACTCATATATTGTCACCTGTGATAGACTTAGTGAAAGCTCCATTTGTGAGCCCTGTAGCTCTAGACTGGACCTCCAAAGTGTTTAACTGTCTGCATCCACTGCCCCTCTTTTCATCTGGCTTCATGTATTTAGAAAAAGGAGATGGTACAGTACTTTTAGCATGAATTGTTAATATTGAATGCATGTTAATAATGAATATAATTAAGTATTTATATATCTACTTGTGGTCAAGTAGAAGATTGATCACCTGGGGTACTCTCCAACTGGACATTCCCCCTGCCCCTTACTGAAGGTTAAGTTGACTTTTCAGTCACTTAGCTTAGGTAACATTCATATTATTACCTAGTTATGCAGAAAAAGACTAACAGACATGGTCTCTGCAGGGCAGTCCTACCTGTGTTGTGTATTTCCTCGGTGATGTACATGCCTTCTCTGTAAGTGAGGCCACCCAGAACAGGAGTCCCAGTTGCTGGAGCCAGTGAGGGATCAAAAGCATCAATGTCAAAACTGAGGTGGATTGGTCTCTGTCGCCTGAAGAGAAAAAGAGCAACAAAAAACAAAACTCAAAACCTTTAACTTTGTCTGCATGCATGTTGATCAACCTGGATGGTAAACAAAGTAATACCACACTCCAAGCTGCTAAGGGCCCCACCTTTGGAAAGGATTCGGAAAATAAATAAATAAATAAAAAATAATCCTTGAGGACTGAAATATTTATTTGCTCAGAACTTTCTTCACTGTATGCTGAGAAAGAGGAAGTTCGTCTTTCTGATTTCATTGAGCATCCGCTCAGACCCAGCTTGCTGAGACAGCAGAACTCTAGTTGTGACCATCCTTCCCGAGTCTGGTGTCCCGAGCTGGAGCAAAGTAGAGAAGCTGCCTCCCTCCTCTTGCAAGGGAAGTCAGGATAAATGACTGAAACGTTAATATGCCTGACATCTGAAGGGGGGGAAGCACGAAGCTTGAGGATTTAATAGTTCGTCAACGCGAGTGGGGCATACTGTGTTTTTTTCCAAGACAATAGCTGAAGGCTCGCTCCAAGCTCTGCCACGTAAATCTAGCTGATAAAATAGTAAAGGGTGAACTCAGACTTAAAAGGTCGCTACTTACTGCATGAAGTCTGTCAACCCATGAGAGCTTAATAAACAAGACAGTACTTGTCACCCATATGAGCTATTAACATGGTAACTTTGTACTTCCAAATTACTGCAGATGGATGAGCGACTTCTTACCTGGTAGAATTGTAGTTAAGGTGAGCACAGCTTTAGACCCAATAGTCTAAACAACCACCAACATCCTTACAGGACTCTGTTCTAGCCTGGGGTTAGTTACTCTTCCTGGCTCTGCTCCTCTGCCCGGGGCCAAGTCCTTAAAACGTGATGTGCTCCCTGACCTGGTTCAGCAACTTGAGCAAAGCTAAGGGACACACCTGAGCAGAGCACGTGACAGGACAGGATGTGTGAGTGTAGTCTGAGTGCTCCCCAGTTCTCCTGCCTCAGGAGCTACTCGGCTACTGAGAGCCAAATTCAAGTTCCTGGCAGTAGCTACAGATCTTTTCAAAGGGATAATATGTACAGCGTGCATTCAGGGTTGAGTCAGCACCTTGTAAAACTGAAGCAAGATACATGATTTCTTAGGAAACTCATCTTAACCACAACTGTACTGACTAATGTAACTTATAGCTCTTTGCCAATCCCTGTGAACTGACTCCATTTCAAGATGCAGAAATCATGAAAGTCAGTAAGGCATGACTGTTTCCTGGGCACGTTCACAGCTGTGTGAGGATCACTGCTCAGCTGCTTTCCATCAAAAATGGCCTTCATTTAGACACCTTTCCAAAAAGTAGATACTCATTTTTAACAAGTAGCGAGAGGTGGAGAAGCGTTTGGATCCGTAAGGATCAAAGATTTGCTGCAAGGTCACTAATCAGCTTATGCATTATCTTTATGAAACAGCTTCTGTTCATCTATAGTTAGTTACCTGCCCATGAGTTGCTCAAACGTCCTTTCCATAACTTTTTGAATTCCAAGGCGATCGATTTCCCTCATGGAGAAATATTGGATGTCATAGTTCTTCAAAATATAACTATTAAAGAAAATATGTATTACAAAAATCACTCATTACTGGCCTAAACTTAAATCTAAGAACCCTCACGCACAGACAGATGTGGGTAGAAACCTGGGATTTCAGAGTTTGCAAAATTCCTCTAGTTTAGATGAACTTACTATTCAGCAGGATCCACATCCCTCAAGCCAATGTACACAATATCAGATGCTGAAAGACAGGGCTTTAGCCAGGAAAAGCCAGGAAGTTGTGGCATCTACAAGCAAAGTATTGGATTAGTTTAATGACATATTTAGTAATAGTTTAAAGACATAATTAACAAAACTGTGTTTAGTACTTCCCTCAAAACTTTGTGTTTATTTATAGTATCCTCTCTCTAACCTAGAGAGAAGAGTCCCTCACTTGAGGGCTTGCTTTCCATCCATGCCAATGACATGCCATTTTTTTTTCCTGAGTTAAAGGAGGAAGTTTTAATTCTACCACACTTTACAGTTTGGGAGAGGGGAGCAGGCCTAGAAAGCACAGATATACAAATGCTGGGTAGTTGGCATCAGAGAGGATGTTAATAAGTAGTATGAAACTAGATACCTAGACCTAGATCGCTTACACAGATTTATTGGTGATGCTAAGTAACTTATCCAGTGCCTGTGCAGAAAGCTAAAGACCGAGCAGTCTCTAGAGCAATTTTCAAGGCATCTCTATCTTTGTAGAATCACTAAAGTCACTAATAAATCACTAAATGAATCACTAAAAGGTCATGCAGAGGGCGCACAAAAGCAGAGGTTAAAGGTGGATCAGTTTAAAGTAGGAGAAACAAAAAACATGACAAGAAGTTGGACCTCCAGATCAGGCTTTGTGACAAAGAAGGTTTACTGGTAGCAATCTAGACAACATTAGTAGGACAGCAGAAGAAAGATGTTGAGTTGGAGTAAGTTCAACTTTGGTAGTAACATAGCTAAATTACGCAATTTGGGCCAAATCCTTCACTAAGTTGCTCAAGAGAAAGACGTTAGAATGGGATTGAGAATTATCACTTTGTGAGTGACTGTATAAAACAACTTGCTGAAGAGGGAAAGATCTTTGCATGTGGTGATGTAGGGTTCTGTTCTTTTAGGCAATAAAAGATTTATCTAACCCACAATTTCTTCATTTTTTTCTTTCTTTCTTTTTATTTATTTATTTTTAATTTCACCACCAGAGTCCTCTCTGCAGAAGTGGGCTCTGGGGCCCAGTATGATCCATCCCCTTTAACTCATGGGGAAGCAGCTAGAAATTCCAAAGCTGCTATCACCCTGCTAGGTCCTGGGGATGCTTTAGAAAGTCCCACTCATTTTGCATTACTTGGGGAATGCTATCATGTTGTCAGAGACCATGCAAGGAGTTATGAAAGCAGAGCTATTTAAAAGCACCAAACCAATCTACTGAGGAATTCACTGTATGGATTTCCAGGCGACCCAGAGGAAATTTATCCAGTGATACCAATCTTGCTGTGGCAGGTACTAGTGCAGTAGCATCCTCAGGTGCCACAAAGACCTTAGACACTGCTGAGCTTGCTCGGAAGGGAGTACTGCCCTCAGCAGGATACCCCCACAAACTCCAAAGGGAATGATAAAGGCCTTAGGCCTACCTATTGTGTAACATTATGACAGTAGCAGAACCTGGCTATGTGTAGTCCAAATGCTATGGTACGTGGTTCCCATAGAGAATTCGACTCTTCCAAAGGCAGAGTCTTATCTGTTCAGAAGCACTCTGCAAGCAGGGACAGCCATTCTGATTTGTAATATTTGACAGAAAGACCAACACTAGAGCAGCTGGTGAGGTGAGGTGACACAAGCTCAGTCCCTATCGTGCTCCAAGGTTGCCAGAATACCTAGTGCTAAGCTAAGCAGAAGGGCGTGCAGGAGCCAGCTGCCATCGCCGGCGGATGCCATGCGGTTCTCAGGCTTGGCACGGGGCAGGCTCCCTCAGCAGGGCTGCTGCCCTTGCGCGGTCCCCCTGCGCACTGCAGGAGCGGCACCTGTCTGCTGACCCTCTAGTTCCTGTGCAGCACAGGAGGGTGCTAGCAAGAAAGGCTTTTTCTTGTTTCTGTAGTTACACACACACAAATATTATGGATAATTACAGGTAGTTCAGTTAAAACAGTAAGTCTACCTTTGCATCAGATAAGAAAGCACCTCACATCAGAAAGGGAGTAGTGTTCTGAGGATGTCAGCGCAGGCTAACTGTACAGCAAGACACTTACTTTATCCTGGAGTTCTCTCAAGAGAAACGAGACTGGTTGTCCATGGAGGTTTCCAGACTGAGTTGTGAGAGGGGTGTTGATGTCGGCGTGCGCATCCACCCAGATCACGCCAAGGTGAGGGCATTGCCTCGCATGGCCGCTGATGGACCCAACTGCCAAGCTGAAAGTACAGTAGCAAAGTCTTCAGACAATGCACAAAGTGTTTTGTGTTCAGAACAAATGAGGAGCAAAGGGAGTCCCCCTGCACTTACCAGCACTGTTGTATTTAAAATGTATTGAACACCAGTGACAATGATCATAGATGGCACCTCAGACATGGCGTGGCAAGCATCTCTGCCACCCTGTTTCCAGGTCACCACAAGTAACTCGAGCACTGTATTAGTCCTGGGAGATGCAAATTAGCTCCTCTCTCTCTCTCTCTCTCTGCAGTTACCCTTTAATTTTCACCTTTTCTAAGTGATCTCTCAGAAAATCTAATATGCTGACTCATCAATGGCATTATTCACATGCATTTGACTCCACTCACGCAACCCCCCCCCCCCACAAGATAGTCTTACACGCACCACCATCTTTTTGTCCTGTTCTCAGGCCAAAGGTTAGCAAGAAATAATTAAAGCAGAATCGTGTATCATAAGGTCTCCTAAAAAAACAGCCTGTGGGTAGGCATTACCAATCTATTCTAGAAGTTGTCAGCATGAGAGTCAAGTTGCAAAAAAAGACAAATCACTGAACATTTAGGAGGAAAGAAACTGCAACAACAGTTCCTAAGGGATCTGATCACACAAAACTTCCCTAAAGAAGTTCACTTATTTCTGTGTCCTGGAATTCAGAAATCTCAATGTCGGGGTTTTATAGTCACCTTCTGTAGCCCATCCTCCAGTCCTAGCAGTAAAAACAAAAAGCACAGGAATGCAGTACCACAGGAACAACCCAAAACTGCTCTTACTGCCCTCCTGATTTGATTTAGCTAGGTGACACTCCCTTTGCAGTGTGCAGCACCCGCTGGTGGCAGTGCAGCTCACCTGTGGTCACCTCCTATGGTCACGCAGCTGTGTCCAGCAGCCACAGCACGGCTCACGGCATCGGCCAACACCTGGCTGGCTAAGCCCACTGAGCGGGGGTATGAAACGAGGTTGTTGTACAGCTCATCATTGGGAACCTGCGTGAAGCTCAAGTCTCCAGAATCGTACACTTGGCATCCTGGAAACAAAGCAGCAAAGGCAGAAAGTGAAGATGCTAAAGAAGTATCTGAAGAGGCTTTCAAAATACGTTCCCCTCAGTTCTGTAAGGCAACCAGGAAGGACAGTCATCTGACATGTGCGTGTCCCTGCAAAAAAACACCTCTCAGCTTTAGAAATTAGAGAGCTTAAGATAAAATTCTCACTTTAATTTAGCAGTGAGATAGGCCAGTGTCTAAAGGTCATCTTGAAAAACAATTATTTATTCACAAGTTTTCCACTGAAAAAAATATGGTCTGTATTGCTATCTTCCTTCCAATCAGCCAAAAAGTATGTGGCCTTAAATGGGTGCAGTTGCCCAAACACACCCAGGCATCATTCAATCAAATTACCAAAATTTGAACAGTTACTTTTCATCTACTCCGATGCTCCACTGCCCTGACTCCAGCGTGCTTTAAGATCCCCTACTTGCCCGTTACAGATCAGTTGGCTGTTAAAATATGGCAACATTCTGGGCCTAACACCCAGCCTTCCTAAAATAAGTTTCTATCTACTTATCCCAAAGATGAGTCACTTACAGGTAGGAAACAAGGGAACTTTTTGGCAAATAATAAACTCATTTTTCTTGGTGCTATTTTTAATTTCAAGGGATTTGGGATTTTAATTCCAAGGGTCAACATAAGGGAAAGGTTGTGAAAATCAGGTTGCTGGGAAATTGGCAAGTGCGTGTTTTACAGCAGTCACAGGTGGCCGTACATCAGGGTATTTGCTAAGAGAGATCTGGCAGCTGAGCACAGCTACTTGACAAGGATTAAATAAACGTGATGCCAGCTGCTCAGCACGAAGTGGGGCATCTCCTGCAGCCAGCTAAGGCAATAAACTGGAGCAGGACCCCCTGCTTCTCAAGCAACACAGGCACAGAGTCACAACAGTTGTTCTTCCCTCAAGCAGTACCTACTTAGCAGCCTCTGCACAGCAGCTCTAGAGGTTTGAGTCTCTTTTAGTTAATGCCTTCAGCTCTACCTGCTATCCAGTGCAGCCACTACATTTTCCTCTGCTTCATTCTGCTACACAGCTTCAGAAGAGTTGTGAGCTTGAGATATATTCAACAAATGACAAGAATATCCCCTTTCTTATTTCCAACTGCCTGGCAGACTGCTATGCCCTGCTGCTCCTTTTTCAGTATTATTTAAAAGGACTGATGAAAAAGTGAGTGTTGCTGGAAAGCAAGTACTGGAAATGAGACTTCACCAATCAGGCATGGAATCAGTCAGAAGGCAGCAAGAGCTTTGGAGGAAGCTCCCCAGATGAATACAGTTTTCCACACCCCTTTGATCTAACACCTTTGGCAGCTGTGGAGAATGCAGCCATACAGGTGTGCTCAAGTACCTTAAACATAGCAGGACAGCACACTGTATACTGCAGTGGAGGAAAGGGCTGCCACTTCTGCTTTGCCCTCCCTTACAGGGCATACAAGCTCACCACAGCATTTTACCCAGGCTAGGATGCAAGAGAATTAGAGGAAATTATATCACAAACCTCTGTGCAACACAGAGTGGACCACCCCATCTTTCACAGCCCTTTAAGGAAAAAAGGCAGAAGGTATTTAAGGAATGGCAGCTGGGTACCAGGTAGTGACATATAACTCATTCTTTTAAGTTTCTTTGTGTTGTTCTAAAAACCAGCCAAGCTTTGCAGATTTTAAGAAATGTGTGGGGGAAGTATTGCTCATGTTTCGGATCTTTTTTCCTTCTTTACCCAGTCCCCTTTCCAGCCCCTGTCTATAAGGCAATAAGAATGTGTACAGTATTCAAATAAAAACATAGCCATGTGTTCCTATGATAACCACGGGGCTCATACAGCAGAGGTATGTCAGAGATGGACAGATGGACTCACACTGCTGGATTCCACAATTCTGGGATCCTGTCCACCTTTGGATAAACAGCACTCCTGCATCTCCTATATTAAGATACCTCTCTACTTTCTCTTTTATAAAAAGCCTAATCTCCATCAAAGTCAGCAGATGCTTCAGCTTTTGTAAGCAACTTCAAAAGGCTTTGTTGTTGTTGCTCAGCTAGAGTGCCTATCCCTTGTGGCAGCTCCTTCCTCAGTTGCAATGCCCTCTTATTTAGATCCACTGTTTTCATGTAGGTGCAGGAGATAGCACAAGTTTTCTCTGGACAATGTGGATGTTTGCAGCAATCTTTGCCATAGTTACCTAATTAAAATATAAGCAGTCACTCAAAAACAAGTACTAATCCAATCCTAAGCCTAAAAAACACAAAAATATCCTCTATTTTCAATATGCCTGGAATTAAGTAACCCCAGGGCAAAAGAAAAAGAATTAATGGATAGAACAAAAATATTTACCATGCATGCACAAAACATGAGTCCAATTTAAGGGCATATATGTCCATATACCAACCAACATGTAGGTGGTAGTGTTTACTGAACAGTGAAAGAATTTCAGTCAAATGTATAGGGCTTGTATAGTCATTTGTTAGCTTCTCCTTAAAGAGTCTCAGATATTAGTCCATGTATTCAGCCTCCTGGTGTGTATCTTTTTTGCTTTAAGTAAATTATAAAACTTTCCTCAACTACATTTTGCTGCCCAGCTTCGAAATGCTTAACTTACCTGACAGATGGATAAGATACACTATAGTGCATCTAGGCATCCTTAGCACTTCTTTAGCCACTACTGAAAGATTTATGATCAACTATCCAAAACATAAGCACTTTGTTTCCTGGGATCCCTTATAATTTTAAAAATACACACTAATAGCTATAAACAAACAACCTGAGTTAGCAGAGATCTAAAAAGAACATATATGGGTCTTTTCATCCACAGTGGATGCAGGCTTTTAAAAGTGGAAGATGATGAGGATAATGAAGAAGGTAGCTTCCTCGAACTCACTGCAACATGACACCCATCACGTCATTTGTCAGGACTAGTGAGCAGCACAAGCAGCACCAGGGCACCTCCCTGAGGGATCAGAGAGGCTTGTTCAGCCAGGCTGAGCCTCGCAACCAGGCTGTAAAAAGAAATTCACTCAAAGCTGAGTGACAACCATCAATTTCATCACATTTGTGACCTAACCAATAGCAGCAGTTGCATCAAATTAAACCATTTGCTTTTTGCAACCTCTCCAGCTGTTTAGAATTGCCCAACAAGTATTTTTCTTTCAATCAGTTAAATTTTTCTGTGAAAGTCACATAGGAAAATATCACTGAGTAGAAGGGATGGGACCTCTAATTGCCCAGACTCTTTCTCCTTCTCAGTCTCAGAAACAGCTTCATAAACGCTGCCTTCTCCCTACCAGTCTTTACATCCAGCTTTATACCTACCTTGGGAAAACACAATACTCACCTCACCTGCATGCTCATTTTATGGTAAGAAACATTATAAAACCATGTTTCTTTAAGAAAAAGAGAAAGAACAAAAAGTTTCAGTCATTGAACCAAGCTGAAATATTTTTAAATTTTGTTTTTAATATGAAACATTCTCAATTTGGCAAGCTTGAATGAACACATGAGAAAGTCACATAAGCATTCAGCCAGTATAGCAAGGGATTGAGGGCAGTCACTCAGACTGGATGGGGATGAATAGCAACCCAGACACTGCAATACAACCTATATCCATTAAAAGAAATCCAAATTTTTAATAGTTAGGAGCCTACAATTTATTTAGAAAAAGATATCAGTGCAAAACAAGGATAGATTTAAGAGTTCTCTGGACATGTTCTTCAAATAAGCTATGAAGGGGGTACTTGGTTCAGTGATACTTCCCAGCTAGGCTGCAAGTTGCATGGCCCTGGTGATGCTCCCTTCCTGCCCTCTTGGGAGGAGCAGAGCTTATTCGCTCAGTCACTGCAGTGAGTTATTGACCTACGCAGATTTAAGGAAAATGTTCTTCCGTAAAAGCAGCTGACTCAAGAGCCCTGGAGCATAACTGGAAAAACATCTAAGCAGCAGCAGGGAACCCATCCTGTTCTGCTGGGACAGTGCTCCAGAGCTAGAAGCAGCAGTTGGAGAAGGAGAGGCAGCTTTAAAAAGTCAGACCTAGGGCCGTGCTACTGAAATTGGCTATAAGTCTCCTGAGGGGCAGGCAGGCACTGCATCAAAAGTAAACGGAACAGCAGAGAAGTGATTTCCTGATACTGCTTGTTTACACTGAATATTTGTAAACTCAGAGGTAAAAATAATTTAATGGGAAAATTAATCTTTTCCTCTTCTGGTTTTCTAAGTCTTGCTGGACTGCTTCACAAGGAAATTGGAAAACCCACTGGTACTGCATCTCATTTCATATTATGTATTATATGAACCCATTCAGACAAAACCATGGCTACTGCCTGTTCAGGGAAATCACCTTCTCTCATTATAACCTGTGTGGTGAATCACCGCAGGTACAGAGAGGCTTTTTAGAAGGCAAGGAGAATTATGAGCAGTCTTGAGACAGAGTTCACATTCTAGTTTCTGTGCACAAAACAAGGGGCTACAAGCCATTACCAGCAGTCTCAAGCCACTAAGCTCATACACTGGTGCTGGCTTCCATTTTTAATCCTCTCAGACATACAGGCAAAAGGTTGCATGGCAGCAGACAAGGGAATCATTCATTATAACCAGTGCAAACTGGAGCCTGTTTTAAAAGAGTTTTAATCCACCAGATCTACCAGGAGAGGGAAAAAACATAAAAATGTTGAAAGCAACTATACAAACAAGGGCATACTTTGTTCTGTACAGATATGAAACTAGGCTAGTAAGGACCCTAATAAAAGAGACAGATCTCAGCAGTCTAGTTTAATCATAACCTTACTGCTTGCAGAGCTATCACACAATATCTCTTTAAATATATGTCCACTGGGGAGGCTGGGGGAAACACACTCCTTTTGGTATGGATTAATGGTTTAACAGGTTTCTGCTGGTTCAAGGCTTTCACATCTCAGTAGTTCTGTCCTGCTTTGTAGCACTGTTAAAGAGTGGTTCAAAATAACAATCCTGTCTTGGTATCTATTTAAAAGGCTTCTGGTCAGAGGAGAAAAGAAAAACAATTGCTATTCTAGGCCCGATTCTCAAGGTTGTCTTTGCTAAGCAATAGTTTTCTGACCCCAAACTAAGCAGCCACCTCATTTCCCTGTGATGGCTAAGTTATGAAACTCAGTGCACTTGACCTCAGGAGGTCTCCACCAACGTCACCCTCAGGTGTTGGGAAACATTTGCCTCCAGGCTTGCATCAGACCAGGAGATGGTGAGGCTGCAGTTACACTCTGTCCCTCTCCTGACCAGCTCCAGCACAACTTGTCTTCATTTACAGTTCCGATTCTCTTTAAATAAACTTAGCCCCAAAACAGAGTGTTTCTGACAACAAAAATGCAAGTGGGACTCACAGACACACCAGAAAAGCTCTCCTCAACAGCAAACACCTCATCTTTTTAACTATCACACAAGTAAATAGTTATTCAATCAGTTATCCCACAAAGGTGGGTCTTGGGAGCAAGGGAAGGCAGAATATATCAGAGCTTATTGAGGCTTGAATAACAAATCCAGATTTTTGACACTTGACCAGGGTACCCATATCCCAGCTTTTCAAAATAATTTTACAGTCTTCCATCCTTTCTATTACATTCACATAAGCACATACCTGCCATAGGTATCTTGGGCTTATGAGGCTACAATAAATTTGAACAAGAAAGTAATGAAGATTCCAAGCAGTTCAATAAATCAGTTCATTTTCTGAATTTTCCCTTCTAATCTTTGCACCTTTGTGCCCCTCCCCACTGCCTTCTCTCCTTCAACACTATTTATAACGAGAAATGAAACATCATATGGCATGAACTTATTCCAATCCAGAGATGGATGAATTCGTGCTATCAGCAAATTAAGTCATGTACTGATTTTATAATATAGTCAAGAATGACTAGCATCACCAGTAAAAACAAAAGAAATATAGGGGACTAAAACAGTATTATTTTCATTTGACCAGATTCTCTGCTTAATCCACAAGAAACAGGAGAGGCACAAGAAATCCCTACTTTACAGAATTACATATACCTCCTCTCTCCTATAAATTAGGCAAAATTCATCTGCCACCTATCATTCCCACCCTCCACCCACCAAAGCCTCCACATATTGCAATTATTTCTCTTTACTGTCAAAACAATCCATGGCCCTGCAAAGCTTTGTATCCTCTCCTCTCCCAAATCAGGCAGCTAGAAATCTGTTTTTATTCCACATTTCTACTTCTTTGTGAGAAGAATCGCCATTCTGGAGGACTGCTAATATTTCAGCTTCCCTTAGGATAATAATCAGAAAAACAACAGAGTAGCAGCCCAGGACTGTGCAGTAGGTCCAAAGAACAGCAGTTAAGATGGAGAGAAGAACAGAAAACTTCCTCTCAAAGGTATCAGTGAAAGCAAGATGCAAGAAAGGGCCAAAAGAAGGAAACAAAGGTCTGCCATTCTTTTTAATGGAAACAGAAAATATAAGTTTAAGTCATTAAATCAGATATGTGACCACATGGAAAGTCATGTGGTTCCTTGATATTCAGAGTAACAGAGTACATATACTTAAAGGCCCGAACTAGAGGATTCAAATGCAACACATGCATCTTAGCACCTGGAGTCTTCCAAGGGGAAGGGACTGAGGGGAAGGCTCTGAAGGGACATCAGAGCACCTGCATTTTTGCAAACCAAATTGATTTTGAAACTATAATAGGAAAATAAATAAAAATTACAGTGCCAGGCAAACAGTGGATTCTAATTACCAGAAATTTCTACTACTTGAAAACATTTAAGTGCAATTTTGTGTAAGAGTTACTGTCAATTCATAATTTCAAATCCTAAGCACACTACTTCCTTCTTCCATCTAGACTTCCTTATACCTCACAGAATCTGCCCTTAATCTTCTGCAGGGAAGCATCACCTCCATAGCTGGCCACATGCCCAGCTACAAGCTTGCACTGACAAGGACAAACAGAGCAGTCATGTTTATAGTGCTCTCACATTCCCATGGACTCCCCCAAGACTGCTCCTTTCTCCCCTCCCCCTCCTCAAAAAAGGAAAATAAACAAAAAACTCCACTTATGGACACAAACGCTTCAAAAATAGTCAATACTAGAGAAGAAAGGATCTATATCTTAGATAAGAGATAAATTTAGTTCGAGGACCCTGTTACTTGTGAATAAATATCATAGAGAGTCATAGAGCCATTATGGTTGGAAGAGACCTTCAAGACTGAGTCCAACTGTAAGGCTTTCAACATCCTGCCTGCTAAACTGTCCCCAAATGCCTCATCTACATGTTTCTTGAACATTGCCAGGGACGGTGACTCCACCACTTCCCTGGGCAGCCTGTTCCAATGCTTGACTACTCTTTCCTTGTAGAAATTCTTCCTAATGTCTAACCTGAACCTCTCCTGGCAAACCTTTCCTGCAAAAGGCCAGGTTTCTTAGAAAGAAATATTTGTTAAAAGAATGTTAATAAGATTTAAATTGATAACAGAGAATAGTATTGTACCTTCTTTGATACAAGAAAAACAAAACTCATAGCATTAGAAGGATAGAAGATAAAAAAAAGCAGCTGAACTTCTACTGCTAAATCAGCTTACCACATGAGGCCAAGCAATGGAATTACCAGCACATTAATGCAGGCAAAGCTATCTTGCAGGGACAGCTATCCTACTAGGGAAGAAAAATAAATACTCCCTAAAAAGACAATTGTTGGTTAAGTTTCCATGAACAACAGATGCAAACTCAAAAGGCTACAGAGTATTTTCCTCCTCAACCCAACACCCAGCCCTCAAGCAGATTGTCTTTGCAGCATAAACAGCTCGCCTGTGCATGCTGAAGACCATCATTACTTCAAGATGGGCTCTCCCAACAGAATCTGTAATAACTCATGCGCCATTGGAGTCTTTTCTAACGTGGCTGAAGTTTCCACTGAGCTGGCTGCAGACTGGCCCCTTCCAGCTGCTGAGCCATAAGGATGGAGGATGCACCTACAGGGTTGTCCAGAGCAGAACCTTCTGTTTAAAGTAAATTGCATTAAATTTCAGAATACATTTGCTACAGGGTTATTAGCAATAATCTTTCCTCTACCTGCCCCTGATTTCCATAGGACTGACCACACACAGCGAATAACCCACATCCCCTTTCTGCAGTCCATCTCTATGCTCCATCCCCACCACACAATTGCAAGTAAAGCTTTAAAAATTAGTTTTTCCCTGCAAGAATTCAGCTTTATGGGTTTTCATCTCATGTCTTGCTCCTAATAACTGTCATTTTTTTTCCTCCAGTTCTTGGCCTGTAGAAGTGACAGATGGGAGAAACCAAAATACAAACAAGTCCATCGATTTTTTCTCTTGACAATAAAAGACAATGGTAAGAGTTAAGAGATGATCCTTTCCATTGGGACCGCGCTATTGCTAAGCACTTTCGAAGCAAAACCCCAGACAAAGCCTCACACGGAGAGCTGTGCTCTCCAGAAAATTCCGAGCTCTGTCGTTGGAAGTGGGCGACTCTTGAGAGGGAGTTAAACAGCCCCTACTTAATAATCAATAGCAGAGGGGACGCAGAAGCCGGCAGCGCTCGGGAGGGCGCTCCCGGGGCGCAGGGGCCGGGAGCGAGGCGGGGCCGCCGGCAGAGCCGCCGCCCGGGGGCACCGCGAGACCCCGGCGCTTTGTCCCGCGCTTCCCGCCGCGTTTCGCCCCCCGCGCCGCCATCCCCGCCGGGCCCCCCGGCGCCTCCCCTGGGCCACGCTAGGCTTTGCGGCTGAGTCACGCTCCGCCGCGGCGCCTCACGAGAGCCCAGAGCCCCGCCAGCTCCCCCGCCGCTGCCGCGGCCCCTTCCCGCCTCGCGCGGTGCTCACCGAGCCCGGCCAGCCGCTCCACCAGCCCCGCGGCGCGCAGGGCAGCGGGGCCGTGGTCCACGCCGCGCCGCTTCTGCCAAACAAAGAAACGGGGAGGGAGAGAGGGGGAGAGCGTTATGGGAGCGCCACGGAGCACGGCGGCGGAGCAGCCGCATCCCCCCGGCCCCGCGGTGCCCACCTGCCCCCGCGACAAGGGCGCTCCCAGCAGCGCCACGGAGTGCGCCGCCTTGGGCAGCTGCAGCGCCGCGTCCGCCTGCTTGCGGAGGAGCCGCGCGAAGCTGCTGCGCAGCGACATGCTCCAGAGCCGCGCCGCGATGCCGGCCACCGCCGCCGCGCCGCTCCTTTTAACGAGCTCCAGAGCCGCCGCAGCGCCACGGGAGCGGGCGGGCCCGCGCGG